>VBSM01002959.1:15558941-15573864 GCA_008086735.1 Cheirogaleus medius | reverse complement strand
AGAAAAAGACACCTTTAGAAAGTTAAATTGTCAGCTTTGAGGATGGATTAGGGGTGGGGGGTGGGAAAGGAAATGTCAGGTGTCAAGGATAATTTTTTTAAAAGTAAAATCATATTTTCACACATACATAAAATGAAAACATGTCAAAGGTCTTATTTAATTCAATAAGGAATAAACCTGTAAGGTGTTACAACTGCTTCAAAGGAGAAGTCAAAAGAATGCTAAAATGAATTTGCAAAAACTAGTCCATCCCTAGGGCATTTCACTGCACACAGCTAGTTTGCATTTCTATGGACAAGGATCATTTATGTTGCTCCCTGTTTTCTGGAGGTTAACTTCTACCCCTATGGAGTATGAAATGGTGTAGTCAAAAACAAAGGCATATGTCCCATACGATAACCCGATCATCAGAGGCTCGGGCATTCTAGTGAATAACCAGATTTTTTTGCCCATTCAAAAGTCTGAAATTTTTTCTGACTACAGGATGCCTCCTTGCACCTTGGGAGATGCTCTGACTGGGAAAATGAGGGTGGGTGGGGAGCTCCGCAGGAGACGCACCGAGACTGAGCAGAGAGGGCGAGTATGGTCCCGGACTGGTGCATTTGAGTGGCCTGTGGCAATCAAGTGGAGAAACCAACCTGCCAACACTTTGATCCAGACTTCTAGCCTCCAGAACTGTGAAAAAATAAATATTTCGTGTTGTCGTTTAAGCCCCCTAGCCTATGGTACTTTGTTATGGCAGCCCTGCCTCAACCAAGCTTGTTTCCTGTGCCCACCCCCTTTGCTATGTGACATTGCTCTTGTTCCCGTCGAGAGATGCTGTCTACTTCTCCATCCTCTTGAATCTGGGCTGGCCTTGTGACTTGCTTTGCTCCATAGAATGCACAGAAATGAATTGTGCGAGTTGCAGGGGCTAGCCCTTTAAGAGACCAAGCGGCTTCTGATCTAGCATCTTGGACCCCCGAGGCTATGATGCTGTGGAGCCCAGCCCAGCCACTGGAAGACCAGAAGCCACTAACTAGAACGAGAGCTGAGGCACCCCAGGCAGTGGCCAGTGCCAGCTGCCAGGCATTTGGCTGAGGCCATGTTGGACCTTCCAGCCCCACTCAGATGACTGCAGTCACGAGATCCCAGGACAGAGCAGCAGAAAAAAATCACCCAGATTGCCAAACCACTGAATCAAGAGAAACAATAAAACATCGGTTTTTTGTGGGTTTTTTCCCCAAAAGTTTTAGGGTGGATTTTAACAGAGCAACAGATAAGAAGACATAGCATATGGTGGGGAGAACACAGCATAAAAAATAGAAGACAGTAGAAAACATAAGTGCATTCACTCATGAGATTGTTCCAACTATCTATTGCTGTAATAAGCCACCCCAAAATCTGTGGTGGAAAACAACAATTGTATCATGCACACAATTTCATGGATCCAGAAATTCAGACACGCACATTGGGGATGGCTCATCTCTCCTTCCAGTGGGACCTTGGTTCTGACTGATCCAACAGACAGAACCAATCATGTCTGCATGGACTGGCGTGTCCAAGTAGGCTTCTTCACTTACATGTTTGGCGTCTAGAATAGGATGGCAGGAACAGCTGGGGACAGCCACCAGCCAGCTCTCATTTTCCACAGTCTTTCCTTGTGGCAGGTTGGGCTTCCTTACAGCATGGTGGTCTTGGGGATGATGGGACTTACTGCTGGGTGGCTTGCTTCTTTCAGAGCAAGAGTTCCACAAAGCCCAGGTGGAAGCTGCCAGGCTTCTTCTGACCTAGCTTCAGAAGTCCCCAAACATCACATCTGCTCCATTGTTTTGCTCAAACAAGTCAGTAAGGCCATGCCAGTTTTAAGGGGTGGGGAATTAGACTCCACCTTTCAATGAGAAGAGAAGCAAAGAATTTTCAGCCTATCTTAAATGTGATGTTTTGTCTAAGATGTCATTGCTTGTAAGAATGCACCCTAATTCCAGATACCAAAATGTAAAAAAAATGGTCATATAGAACTGATGAAACAGTGTGCACATGTTGGGTTGTGATGTAAAATGTTTCCACTGTGGGATGCAGTCCAAGTTTGAAATTGGGCAAAATTAGGCCGGGTGCGGTGGCTCACACCTGTAATCCTAGCACTCTGGGAGGCCGAGGCAGGAGGATCCCTCAAGGTCAGGAGTTTGAAATCAGCCTGAGCAAGAGCGAGACCCCATCTCTACTAAAAATAGAAAGAAATTAATTGGTCAACTAAAAATATATAGAAAAAATTAGCCGGGCATGGTGGCACATGCCTGTAGTCCCAGCTACTCAGGAGACTGAGGCAGAAGGATCACTGGAGCCCAGGAGTTTGAGGTTGCTGTGAGCTAGGCTGACGCCACAGCACTCTAGCCTGGGCAACAGAGTGAGACTCTGTCTCAAAAAAAAAAAAAAAGAAGAAGAGAAATTGGGCAAAATCATCATTCCCAAGTGAGGCTCAAGAAGTAATCATTTCCAGACTTCTAAAGACCGAGAGAGAGTTTATCACACAGAGGGTCTCCCTGAGATAACTGTTCAATTTTTTTCTTTTCATTTTTTTTCCTCATTTGCATGGGAGTATATTCAAATTTTTTATTATGGACAATTTCACACAAATGTGAAACTAGAATAATATAACAAACCCTCATGAATCCATCACCCCCCTTCAACAATCTTCAAGCCACATGGTCAGTGTTGTTTGACCCATACCCTGAGCTGTCCCTCCCCGAAGATTATTTGAAAGCAGATCCCAGACACCACATTATCTCATCCGTGAATATTGGGGATACAGTCTTGCCATGTGCCCTTTTTGTTTTTTGTTTGTTTGTTTAATTTTTTTTATTTTAAATTTTTAATTCTTTAATTTTCTCTATTTTTTGTTCACCTACATGAAGTTGAGTCCTTTTTGTTGTAATCAAAGCACCCCACTTGGCTCAACAATAATATTTATAGTATTAATAATGGAAATGGTGAACTTGGATTTAACCAATGTTAATGGGAAAAACCCCAAACTCTGTAAAATGATTGAAAGAGGTTTATTCTGAGTCTAATGTGTGTGACTGGCCCGGAGCACATGGCCTCAAGACGTCCTGAGGAAATGTGCCCACAGTAGCCGCGTCACAGGTTGGTTTTGTACATTCCTGGAGACGTGAATCACACTTACGATCCTGTGTCACCGTGTGGAGGGAATACACTGGTTTGGCTTGGAAAGGCGGGACATCTCCAAGGGAGAGGGTGGGAAGGGGCTTGCAGGTTATGATTTGCAGGTTTAATGATTCTTTGATTTGCAATTGGTTAAAGAAATGAAGCTTTGTCTAATGGCTTGGAATGGCTTGGAACTTAAGGAAGTCTATTAATCAGAGACAAGTCACCCAACATTTACCAAAACTGAAGTGACAGGTCCAGTAAACTGATGGTCTGCGGGTGTGGTTTAGGCTTTGTCTTGCACAGTCTTAGGCCTGTTAATGATTTAGTACCTTAAGGTTGCAAAGAATAACTCCAGAAGGGACAGGGCATAACTAGGCACGTGTGATCTCTTTTCTCATGGCCGGCAACTCAGCTTTATGGTTTTTTGGGGTCTCCTTGGCCAAGAGGGGTCCCTTCAATCAGCTGAGGGGAGCCTAAGATTTTATTTTAGTTCACACCACTAGCCTTGGCTTACCTCTGTTGGGGGATTGGGAGAGGGAAAGGGAGGTGGCAGGTATGGTGGCGCGCACCTGTAGTCCCAGCTACTCGGGAGGCTGAGTTGGGAGGATCGCTGGAGCCCAGGAGTTGGAGGCTGCACTAAGCTCTGATCACGCCACTGCACTCCAGCCTGGGTGACAGAGTGAGACTGTAACCGGCTCTGTGAACAAATTTCAGTGACCTCTATGTATTTTTATAATCTCCTCCCTTAACTAACTACTTGAACTTTTTGAGTTGTTTGCCAGAAATGGCAGAATTTTTACAAATGAGTGGAGATTGTGAAGTCCCCTGAACAAGATTCCTGATGCCAAGAATCACCACCTCCTAGGCCCTGCCCCAGTGCACACGGCCCCTCCTTAAATGCCCATGATCTCTGCCGGTGGGCGAGAGGGTGTGAGACTATCACTCCTGTTCTCCCTACAGACGTCACTCGCATTAAAATTCCTTTCTTCCTTGGCAATCTTCATGGTCTAATAATTGGATCTTCCCCGCCCCACCACCAAATAATTGGATCTTTGAGAGGCAAGCAACTAGATCTAGGCCGAAACCCTCTTGCAGTTTTGATAATAAGTCCTCATCTCAAAAGAACACACAAACAAACAAAAAATTCTCATTAACCACAAAGAGAAGCCAATAGACAGGGCCCAAAATGGGTGGATCAGAAGATCACACTGAGCACGGTTTACTTAGGAGTAGTGACCCAAAAAGTGACTGAGGCAGAAATCTCAATCAATGGAGGTTTATTAAGCCAAAATTGAGGATGCCCCAGCAAAACAAAAACCATAGACAGAACTGTAGTTGTTTTTCTGAAGGGGAATTTGGAAGCTTCAGCATTAATTTAAAGGCACATAGAAAGGAAAAGGCAGGCGGCCCAGTGGTGAGGCAAGTGGTTACATTCCTTCTTTTCTTTTTCTATTGTTTTAAAAAAAAGCCTACAGCACCTGGTATTCCCAGGTGGTCTCCCATCCAAGTACTGACCAGGCCTGAGCCTGCTTAGCTTTAAGAACATCAGACAACATCAGAGCATTTAGGGTGATACAGCCACAGACCCAATGGTCACATTGTCATGGGGCCCAGGACGTCTACATTTTACATGAGCTAAGGGGAGTGTCTGAAGAGAGAAAGGGGGTGAAGGAAGCATTAGTTATGTGGGGGCCCCTGGGTAGGTGAGAGAAGGTCTGATCCTGTCCTGTCTCCCCTTCTGTTACTGGAAACATAAACTTGTATTCATTATTCGTGTGGCATCCAACAGACTTAGTGTTAGGTGCTGGACACAGGTCCGGTTCGCATGTCCCCTGCTATGGGAGGTCAGCAGGGGTTTCCTTAATGAATGATCTGTGGGGACAGCTCTTTGCAGGAGCCTGAGGCCTTTGCCTTCCCTTTTGCATAAGGAGCTGGGGCAGTGGCCCTGAGTTTGATTTTCTTTTTACAGGTGGAAGGAAGCAAACAGAAGAAATAGCCAAAACAGGGGGAAGGAAGAGAGGAGAGGCAAGGAATGCTGGGGGGTTTTTTGGTTTTGTTCTTGTTTTACTTTAAATGATGGGCATGTAGTACATGGATTAAAACAAAAAATTAAAAAAGAAAATAGAGTGTTGGAGAATTGGCGATTAAAACCTCTTCAGCCCTATAGGTTCTGTAACACTACAACTAAGTTGTATTGCCTTTATTTAATTTTATGAGCGCATTCCAGTCTACTTGAAGACAAGAACCGTGCAGTCTGAGGCAGTGGTGGTTGTCACCTGCCCTTATCAAGAGGGGAGAATTGTATCCTGTCTGCTCCTTCTGAAGTTGATTGGCAGGACCTACATCACATGTTCAGAAAGGGTCCAATCACAAGGATTGTTGCCTGTGAGCACACAGGGAAAGCGTTAGCACATCACCTATTACGATGCAGGTCTGTTCGCACTGGTGTTCCCTGACACCCCGTCTGGGGGAGAGTGTGCGTGCATTACTCACACCAGACAGGGCGTTGACTCAACATGAAGAGACTGTGGAAGTTCCATGTTGTGGGACGCCGTCTGATGCCCTCTCCCCAAAGGCACCTCTCCCTCCCTGCGCTCCCTGCCAGAGCATGATCCAAACCCTAGATGCACAGGATTAGAAAGGTTTTTGTCTTATGTTGGTCTCTCTAGCTCCTGAAAGTGCCTGGTACAGAGTGTGCACTCAGTAAGTGAATGCTGAATTGCTTTTAATACTGCAAGGCCTCCCTGGCCCCCCAGTCTGCATCTTTAGCTAGGTGATGCACACTCAAGTTTGAAGATGAACTGTCCCATTTGCATGTCAAGTGTTCTTGTGGCTTTTTTTTTTTTTTTTTTTTTTGAGGCAGAGTCTCACTCTGTCACCCAGGCTAGAGTGCTGTGGCGTCAGCCTAGCTCACAGCAACCTCAAACTCCGGAGCTCAAGTGATCCTCCTGCCTCAGCCTCCTGAGTAGCTGGGTCTACAGGTACACACCACCACGCCTGGCTAATTCTTTCTATTGTTAGTAGAGACAGGGGTCTCACTCTTGCTCAGGCTGGTCTCGAACTCCTGACCTCAAGCAATCCTCCCACCTCGGCCTCCTGGAGTGCTAGGATTACAGGCTTGAGCCACCACACCTGGGCATCCTTGTGACTTAAAATTCTCCTGCTTTCTCTTTGGTTCCTTTGCCCCCACCCCATCATGATACTTCAAATGGGTCTGGAACACTCCTGCTTCCTCCCATACCCAAAAACAGGCCTTTGTTCCCTGGGCGTCACGGCCAGGCTGTTGACAGCTCTCTCCTCTCTGCTCTTATTGCCTTTCCTGCAATCTTAGGAGTCTGTTCCCACCAGACGGTGGGTGCCTTGGGGACAGTGACCTGCTTGACCCATTCATCTATCTCCAGGACAGGGTGGGTCCTCTTCTTCAGAGAAATATTGAAGAGTGTAGTGGGTTCAGTGATGGCCCTCAAAAGATGTGTCTATGGGCTGGGCGAGGTGATGCACACCTATTAATATAATCCCAGAATTTTGGGAGGCTGAGATGGGAGGATCACGTGAAGTAAGGAGTTCAAGACCAGCCTGAGCCACATAATGAGACCCTGTCTCTACGAAAAACGAAAAAATCAGCCAGGTGTGGTGGCATGTGAGTGTAGTCCCAGCTATTTGGGAGGCCGTGGGGGGAGGATCCCTTGAGCTCAGGAATTCAGTGAGCTATTATCAAGCCACTGCACTCCAACCTGGGCTACAGAGTGAGACCCTATCTCTATAAAGAGAGAAAAAAACAAACAACTGCAACTTATGACTCAGTGATGACTTGTTTCATTTTGTTTTTCCAGAAGCTTTTAAGATACTTGAGGGCCTGCCTAGCTTTATTCAGCCAAACAGAACTATGAGGTGGAAAAAGCAGAGAGGCACTACATTAACATTTCCAATCTCACACTCAACCCCACCAACCAGGAAATGCAGAAATAAGGCTGCCCCCACACTAGAGGGAAGATCAGCAAGCGCAGGTTTTAAATAGGAAAGCACATGCCCGGTAGCTCTGCCAGATAGAAACCAGCTGGAATGCACTGATCCACAAAACAAACGCGTCGTTCAGGAGTCCCTCAGCCACAGAGGGGCAGAGAGAACAGAAAGTGAAAATCCCAGCGAAGTCAGCAGTGGTATGCAAACACCCCAAGGTGCTGGGCTCTGTGCAGCCCCAGGCCCGGTGACAATACTGCCTCTGCCTGGGAAGGCAGGGGAATGGCTCTTTTGTCCTAGGGCTCCTGGCCACTCACTAGTGCCTGGCTTTCCTGTCTGGGGAATCAGCTTCTAGCCCCGTGGCGTGGGGGTGGGGGACTGAACTCATGCTCACCTCCAAGGGTGGGTCCTGCATGACCAGTCAGGCAGCTTGTCCCCTCCCCCCTCTGCCCTGGTTCTCCACGCAGGACTTGGTTTGGCTTCCTGATTCCTGGTGGCCCTGGGATCGGGATCGGGCAGGGAGAGCAGGCGGGAGAGTAGTCAACATGGAGGAAGGGAAGGGAGCTGAGAGACAGTTGCAGGGACGTGCACACACGCTGGCCACCTCCTCGGTGCCTCATCTGCCTAGTCAAGGGCTGCCTCAGGCCAGCCCTCCCCGGGGCTGTGCGTGGGTCTCACCCCCTTCCTGGGTGAGACCGCCCACCCATCTCCAGCGTTCCCCTCGGGTGTGGATGGGACCCAGTCTCAGGGCTTCAAGAGCGGTGGGCAGGACCCGCCTGAGACCAAGTGGGATGACGCCACGAACCTACACTTCATCTTCCAGCTTCTTTATCCTATCGATTGATTCCAGAATGTAATTTCCATATGGTCACTTCAGCGAGATGAGACAGAGCAGCTGCAGCCAGCTGTCAATATAATTACAGCTTATTCCCAGTTTTTTTTATTGGCAGTGGAAAATGCTTCAGTACTTTATTGAAAGAAAGCAATAAATAATACTGTGATAAAAATAGTTCAAAAGTAGACTGTACATACTTTGTTACATGATCGGGAAGTTCACAAAAGATTAATAGAAAAACAGAACAGTAACAATGAATTGTACAAGTAAATTAGAAGCAGAAACCAAATGTAAAAAGACATGCCGTCTCTATCTGTATCAGCTGCATAATAAATAACGCACCGTGACCTGACACATTGCTTGCTGGCTTTTTAATATGCCGCTTAAAAAGGAAAAGTTACACTTGCTACTTATACAATCCAAAATGGCTATATCATCAAAGTCTAAAAATGTACGACTAGGTTCATTCTTTAAACATGTTTACAAACAAATGTAAAAAAGGTGATTCACATAAGAAACATAAGGCCTTTATTAGAGTTGCAAGACATAGTTCTCAGGGTCTCCTGCCTTCATCTGCTGCATGCACCGACTTCTGTGAGATGAGAGCGCAGTGCTTGGTGGTTGGTCCTTGAAGAGTGGGTGTACGGGCGCCGCTGCCCCTGCTTCAGGGGGGGGAAGCGGGGAAGGAGGCTCGGAGGGCTGGGGCCGGTCCCAGGTTACCTGTCTTTCTTTCCCGCTGAGAAAACTTTTTCCAGCTCCCAGCTCCTGTCAGTCACTGGAGACAGGCTGCCCAAGTCCAGAGACTAGGCTAGGAAAGAGTTAACCAGTGCTAAGATTTTATAGTGTTCTGATAATCCTTTCAATCCAAATTTTATTAGAGGCTGATATTTAATACCAGGTATTTTAAATCTGTTCACGCTGCAGAAAAAAAAGCATTTCTTGCTAGAAAAAGTATAGTTAAGGTCAGTCATTAAAATACAACAATTGCTTGAAATTAAGTATGCTTATTTCCAAATGATTGTTGCAGAGCTAGGTTGCATTTGTAAAGGACAATGCACATTGCTTGTGTCATGATAATTTTATAAACGTAGTAAAATCCTTTGTCATGGTTTATCATTAAAAAATTAAACAATGATAATTACAATAAATGCACAATTTACAAAAGCCCTATATTTATTCATAGCATTTATACATACAAGCATTACAGTACATTCTTTTGAAAGACTAAAATTAGGTATAAGAACTTGATTTGAAAGGATATTTATAGCCTGGATATACATGAAAAAGTAAGTAACTATATAAATGAAGAGTCATAAGTTTACATAAATATAAGAAACATTAAATTCTAAAATATTTTCTCTATGGTATTCATGAATTTTTTTACTAATTAAAAACTCTGTAATAAAATATCTTAGGGTCCATATAACAATTATTAACAGATTAAAGATTCCACTGGATTCTAAAATGTAGTCTTTGTTGGATTCAAAATGCTGGATAATCATCTGTAGAAGTAGTGTGGGTAAACTGGAAAATAAAAACAAACAGAAAGCCACCCTTAATACAAGCCACATGGAGGAAGACCCGTACATACCCTCAAGTGCTAGGGCCTGAGCACCCACCCACACCAACTCCCCAAGCTATGCTTTTAGCTGCTTTGAGAATCACGAGAGAGAACATTAAGGACTATGCATATCAACGAAAGAATTTGTTGATTGACTTCATTTCGGCATATGTCTAAGTTACCAGTTAAAAAGCCAACCAAATCTCCCAGCTGAGACATTAAAACTAAGTGGAGGCCAGGCGTGGTGGCTCATGCCTGTAATCCTAGCAGTCTGGGAGGCCGAGGCGTGAGGATCGCTTGAGGTCAGGAGTTGGGGACCAGCCTGAGCAAGAGTGAGACCCCGTTCTCTGCTAAAAATAGAAAAACTTAGCCAGACAACTAAAAATAGAAACCAAAAATTAGCCGGGCATGGTGGTACACACCTGTAGTCCCAGCTACTCAGGAGGCTGAGGCAGGAGGATCGCCTGAGCCCAGGAGTTTGAGGTTGCTGTGAGCTAGGCTGACACCATGGCACTCTCTCTAGCCCAGGCAACAGAGTGAGGCTCTGTCTCAAAAAACAACAAAAAAACCCCCAAAAAAACAACAAACCAAGTGGAGCATACCTCCACTGCAAGAGCAGTGAGAGAAGAGGGCAGGGTCAGCCACTCCCTGCTGGGGTGAGCAGAGGCTTCCAGGCTGAGGCCCCAAAGCAGCGCGGCAGGGAAAGGGTGGGCTCTCAGCAACTAGAGCCTGTAATGGCAACACAGGAGTTTGTTTTTAAAAATCAATCTCCCAGGCTAGGCACCGTGGCCCACACCTGCAATCCCAGCACTTTGGAAGGTGGAGGCAAAGGGGATCACTTGAGGCCAGGGGTTCAAGACCAGCCTGGGCAATATAGCGAGATCCCGTCTCTACAAAAAATAATTTTTAAAAAAGCCAGGCCTGGTGGTGTGCACCTGTAGTTTCAGCTGCTTGGGAGGCTGAGGCAAGAGGATCACTTGAGCCTGGGAATTCAAGGTTACAGTGAGCTAAGATTGTGCTACTGTACTCCAGCATGGGCCACAGAGTGAGACCCAATGTTTAATAAAACAAAAAACAAACAAACAAAAAAAACCATTCTCTCCAAATTGAAAGGTTGTTAAGTGTCATGCAATTATACAGCCTCATAAAACTTAATACATTATTAACCACAAAACTTTGGGGCTTGTTTCATTAAAAATGTATATTTGTAACAACATAAGGTTAGGAATTTTATCAGTGTGCATGAAAATGTCACGGTGGCAGAGATGTCCCCCATGCTCTTGGCTACCGGGGCAGTCGGCTGAGAGCTGAGTTACGTTCCCCTCTGTCATGTCTTGCTCTGCTGCCCACCCCCACATGACATTAACAGATACTTAAAAAGAGCTGGCATTTTCAGGTGTAAGGAAAAAGTGAAAATATGAAACTACATTTTTTCCTTAAAAAACAAGACACACTAACATCTTTATGAGCAATTGTAACACCAAAATCATCTTAACACCTTTCGTACGGCATAGAAATCTATAAGACATAAGCCAGGGACCGCACATTTTTAGGCAAACTGCACGTTATTTAAATCATCATAACTACAGTGAAAAATGAGAAAACTCGTGAGCAGTCCTTAACAAATGACGTGCGAAACAGGAGAAAACTCGAGTGGTCCTTAAGGTGTTAATGGGTGCAGAGAGCTTGCATGTCTATAGTTGTAAAATTCCCCGATGAACTGGAGTTGGCTCTCATGGGCCAAAGCCAACAGTCCCAGTCTGACATCGTGGCTTCGTGCTTACTAAGGGCTGCACCTCTGAACAACCTCCAGGGATTAAGTTGCTCTCTACTCACCAACAGGCGGCTTTAGCAGGAGTAAGTCCTGACTGTAGCAGAATCCAACCTCTGTGTTCCTGATACATTGCCTGTTTTGACAACCACGAGAGGAGGCGTGCAAACACAGCGTGCAGTTAGTCTTAAAACGTCACATGAGGGCACAAGCACAGACACACATCCTCACACCTACAACAGCACCTACTGAGGGATCTGAGGGGAGTCTGCTAGAGGGGGTGGGACAGAGCCAGAGAAAGAGAATCAAGTGTCACCCAGTGGTGGCCTTACCCAACTCCCAAGGGGCCCTGGGCGTCACTGGAAGATAACTCTGAAATATCAGTGGAGCACCAAATGTATAAAAACAACTTCAAAATGTAGGTCTGCACCAGCGACGACTACTTAGCACTTGTTTCGTCTCTCCTTAAACTCTACATGCACAGACCAACTGGGCTTTTCTTTCTGCCCTGAGGACTGTGTCTCTGAGCGTGGCATAAGGGAAGGGACCCAGTGGCGCTGTACGGTGTTCCGCAGCCCCAGCGAGGGCGGAGGTAGCCGGGTTGCATACGTTGCCGGGTGGCGGCAGAGCAGGTGGAGAGGCCCGGCTGCAGGGGTGGGGCCTGGCGGGCAGTGGGGTGAGGACAATGACTGATGAAAGAAAACTAAAGCCCAGTCTCAGTTTCTACCAGAAATAATGGAGACCACTGATTTTTTGCTTCCCGCTCAAGAAACACACTGCAGGGCCACCGGTGAGCCTGATTCCCACTCACTGTCAAACTCTGCAGCAGACATTTGCTGCTCCCAGTTATGTGACTTTGTTTTCCCACAGGCACACCAGGATACTTTCTTATCAACATCTTGCCGTGGTTCCAGAAAACCCAAAGACAGCTGGGACTGCTGGTGAATGGATAATCTTTACAGATCCTTCCAAGAGCCCAGGGAACCTGCTGGAATTTACCTGACATTCCCTTATTTACAAAGCCATTAAAGTAATCCATTTTACCTGGTTTGTGCCTTGGTAAAAAGCCACCTTCTGTATAATATATTCCCTACAGTTTTTTCTAGGTTTATTTTTAATCTATCCAAACTCTCATACTTAATACTGCTTAATATTTAACAGGGGAAATGTGATTCACAATAACAAAAACTTAAATTGAAGCTACAGGGAAATCAAGAAGGTGCTCACTTGGACTGCCCAAGGGCTGACAGAGTAAGCTGAAGGTCAAATTACACTTAACATTCGTAAGGATTATCTGCATGTTCCTTGGAAGAGAAATGCTGATTTTTCAAAAGTTAATAGTTAAAAGACATTCTTAATTTCCCCCCTCAAGTATATTACTAAACTCTGGCAAAAAAAAAAAAAATTACAGCTTTTTATTAAAAGTAAAAAATGTTACCCTGTAATCCATTCTCACTAAGTGTACAGCTTAACTAAGGTTTTATATAAAGGTACTTTTCATTTTTATGGATGTGAGAGAGAGCAAACCTACTATGGGAGAAGCTAACAAAAAACACTGTAAAAATCCCATCAGTACAGTTGTTGATCTTGCTCACTTTCTGAGCCCACCCATCCACATCAGAAGTGAGAGTAAACTATCTACGTGTAACACGGGGGCTGCCAAAACGCCCCGACAGCCAACTCTGATGCAGCGCTCAGAACTCTCCCAGCTCTACGAAGGACTCATTTAATCATCACAACCACCCTATGAGGAGGATACTACTGTGATGACCATTTCACAGAGGGGGAAACTGAGGCACAGTGCAGGCAGTCTGGTTCCTGATTGTGTGTACTGCCCTTCATCAGATGAGTACAAGGTCAGAGCTGAGAGCCATCAGGAAACCATGGTCAGCTCTTAACCAGCTGCATCCTCAAATCAAAGTGGCTGTCAGCCTGAGCAAGGGCAAGACCCCGTCTCTACAAAAAATAGAAAAAATTAGCCGGGCATGGTGGTGCATGCCTATAGTCCCAGCTATTCGGGAGGCTGAGGCAGGAGGATCCCTTGAGCCCAGGAGTTTAGGGTTGCTGTGAGCTATGATGATGCTACGGCACTCTAGCCTGGGCGACAGAGTGGGATACTATTTCAAAAAAAAAAAAAAAAAAAAGTGGCCATCAAAGGGGAAACCACAAGCTCCCTATGAGCTAACACTTGTGGTGCTCTCTCGATGGCATATTCCAAAGGGCTGACCCTGTCTCCCTGGTGACTTCCCCCAGGATCACCTCCTTTTCCTCTGTCCTTCTCTAATGGATACAAGGGGAGTTACGTGAAAAAATAACAGCAGGGAGGGAAGGAACATAGGAAAAGCAGAGGTCAAAGAGGTTGGAAATTGTGTACTTAAAGTTTACTCAGTCATTTTAACAGTGTGGAGAGCAGTCCTGAGAGTGAATTATGTGGTTTGACAGCTACGACTGCCATTTCATGAAAGAGCTGTCCAGCGCGGCCTGTCACGCACACGTGTGTACAAGTGTGGATGTCAATCTCACACTGAGAACACAGACGAATACTTAGCTGTATTAGTTGGAAGAATATGCTAAGATTTAACCAGACAATAACTTTTTAAAAATTCTATTATTGTTGTTAAACTTTTAAAAACAAACGTTAGAGTTAAACTGTAAAACATTTATATTGGGGCATGCAGTCATACTCAAATGCCTTGTAATGTAGTAAATAGCCATTCTAGGTCATTATTCACGTTCCAGACAAGAAGCTGCTCAGGCTCCCAAAAAGTGGCGGCTAGCACGGCTCATCACATACCGTCCATCTGCATCTTCTTTGGCTGCATAGAGGGTGAAGACATAGAGGAAGTCACTCGGAAGTTTGCAGGGAGAGTTTCTGCTGACCCAGCAGCTAAGCCACGAATGTCCTTTGGTCTAAATTTTTTTCTCCATGAAGGTGCTCTCCTAAAGCTTTTATCATCATCCTGGTAAATTAAAGAACAGAAAATAAGATTCATTTAAATATAAAAAACATCAGTTGAGCCCAAGGGTGTATGCCTGTAGTCCGGGCAACTCAGGAGGATTGCTTGAGACCAGGAGTTTGAGTCCAGCCTGAACAGCATGGTGAGACTCTACCTCTTTACAAAAATAAAAAATAAAAATAAAGGACAGAGATGTCAAGTTAACTGTCCTTTAAAATAACTGCTAAAGTGAGGAATGTATTATTGATCACGTGTTTTTAACCTCTTCTTGATGACCATGCACTTTACTGCCCAAACTGGAACTTCATGGGACTTCAGGAGGCATGGTGACACTCCTCCTGGGCCCCAGTGGCATAAATGAGGACACCCAGGGCCACCCAGGGATGTGTTCCTTCTGTCATCACGTTTCACTTCTTATCTTGCAGGAATCACTTTCTTGCTATATAATACATTTTTATTTGTCTCAAAAAGTAGTTTTGAAGCTGTAAACATTTCTGTCTTATGCCAAGACATGGTCAAAAGTGCTGCATCTTTAGAGACGCCCTCCTATTCTCTTTGTCAAACTCCAGTTTTCTTGAGGTCCACTGAAGAGAACAGCAAAAATGTGGGAATAAATGAGTCATGGTTTTGTTTCTTTTGTTTTGTTTTGTTTTGTTTTTGAGACAGAATCTCACTCTGTTGCCTGGGCTAGA
>VBSM01002959.1:15500882-15556283 GCA_008086735.1 Cheirogaleus medius | reverse complement strand
TGAGGGACAGTGAACTGGCCCCTGTTTAAAAAGTTTGAGGACCCCTGGTTTAGAGTCTTACTTTAAAAGCAAATTACTACCTTTGGTCATTCAGAGGGGGTGAATGACACACAGAGAGGTCACACAGACAGGCTCGCCAAGAGAGAGGAGAAGCCTATGTCTTCTGGGTGAACGTCCCATATATTCTTACACCTCCCTGGCCTCTGTTTTCTAACTGAAATGCCTTTTCCTTACCCCATCCCACCCCCAAGAAGCACCTGCTCCTCCTTCAAGGACCAGCCGCCATTCAAACTCCCTCCAAGCTGGGAGCCGAACTGTGTGGTGCTCTTTTGTGCTCTGGAAGCACTTGGATGAACCCCCAGAACCGTATTTTTCACACTTAAATGAAGTGAGCACACTTTGCTCTGTTGTTATCTAACAGTGTGGAACAGCATCGCTGAGCGAAAGAGTACACAGGTCATAACACAAGGAAAACTTTGAAGTCACAGGAAAAATGCCGGCCCTGAGACATTCAGCCTGTAGACTGATGTGAGCATAATAGGCACAAGTTCTCCGGCCACAGAACAGGATCTCAAAAGCATTCATTTTCATCTTTCCCTCCTCTGCAATAATGCCAGACTAGTTTTTTCCACTTAAAGCTTTTCCTGATTTTTTTTAAAAACAGGAAACCACTGATGCTGCTGCCACACTAGCAAGTGGGAATATGCTAAATCAAGTCAACAGTGTACTAGCCTTTTATTTCATTCTGACTTTCTTCTCTTTTTCTTTCCAGTTCTTTTCGGTCATAATTTAACCTTCGCAGGCACATAATTCCACACTGGAAACTGTTTCTAATACAAAAAAAGAGAGATTATTTAGAGATGGCAATGGTGAAAAATTTCTTCATCGGGTAGTAAGAACTATTTGCACAGAGTTACCTGTGGAAACTGTCAACCATTTTCAGCTGCCCGCGGAGGTCCTTCTTTGTCAAGTGGTCCAGCATGCGGGCATCGACAAGGCACTCCATGAAATAGCTGCGGTACTGTGGGAGGCCCAGGCTGGGGAGCCACTCGTTGCCAATCCACTCATGGTTCATGTCCCCATATGCAAGTGTCTGGTTTTAATGAGTGAGTAAGATGAGTTATGGAAGGAATTATAAGATTAATTGAAATAATTTTTAAATATAATTTTTAATCTACTATTAATACAGACATTCTCTAAAGGTTAAACTAATGACAACTTTATAATTTCAAAATAATTAGATTTTCTTTTCCCTCCTTTTAAATTTGTTAGTAAAATTTTATACAAAAGGAATCATAATATTAAAAATCTGTGACTCACTTGTGATAAATTTAACTTATTTATTACCAAACTACAATAAACCTGGAACTGGCTACAAATTTCCTTCCTGAAATGGTTTTTAATATAGTAACAATGATGAATGATCACGACTCATGAACAAGTTTGAAGGCTCAATTCGACTCTACTCATCAAAATTATTTCAGGCTAGTTTTAATTAATTATTATTTTTTAGAGATGGGTCTCCATCACCCAGGCTGGAGTACAGTGGCGTGATCATAACTCACATAGCAGTTTCAAACTCCTGGGCTCAAGCGATCCTTCTGCCTCCGTCTCCCAGGCAGCTGGGACTCCAGGCACGCACCACCACTCCTGGCTAATTTGAAGTTTTTGTAGAGATAGAGCCTAACTATGTTGTCCAGGGTGGTCTCCAACTCCTGGGCTCAAGAGATCCTCCCACCACAGCCTCCCAAAATACTGGGATTATAGGCGTGAGCCACCATGGCCAGCTTAGTTTTAATTTTATTTTTAATACTTTGTCTTCCTAAACAAAACATCTGTATATTTCAAAATCAGTAAAAGTGACTTAAAAATAGTTTTAAAAAAGAGATATAAAAAAAGCAACAACCAATAGTACTCAATGGAGAAACATACAAATCCACAATTATACTTGAAAGAATTCAATATTTCTCTCTCATAGTAACTGTTTGAACAAGCCAAAAAAAAAAATCATTAAGGATATAGAAAAGACCTAAACAACACTTAACCAATTGGACCTAATTGACATTTTTTAGACTATTGTGCCAAATAACAGAATATACATTCTTTAAAAGTACATACAGAATATTCTCCAAGACAGACATATCTCAACATATTTAAAGAGACTGAAATCATACAAAGTATGTTCTCAGACCTCAACAGAATTAAATTAGAAATCAATACTAGAAAGATGTCTAGAACCCCTACCCCAAATATCTGGAAATTAGCATACTTCCAAATAACTCATGTGTCATGAAATCACAAGGGAATTGGAAAATATTTTTTAATTTAATGAAAATAAAAACATATTCAAAAACTGTGGGAAACAGATAAAGGAGTTCCTTGGGGGAAATTTATAGTATCAAGTGATTATAAATTCAAAAACATCTCAAATCACTGATCTAAGATTCTACTTTTGAAAATCTGAAATAGAAGAACAAATGAAATCTAAAGCAAGCAGAAGGAAGGATGTATGAGAGCAGAAATCAGTGACATATAAAAAAGAAAAATAATAGAAAATAAACCAATGGAACTAAAATCTGGTTCTTCATAAGTATCAATAAAATTAACAAACTCCACCACATTAAAGAAAGAAAAGACACAAATTACCAACATTAAGAATGAAAGAGGTGATGAGTACAGATCCAACAGACACTGAAAGAATCAGGGAATACTGGCCGGGCGCAGTGGCTCACGCCTATAATCCTAGCATTCTGGGAGGCCGGGGCCGGCAGATCGTTTGAGCTCAGGAGTTCAACAACCAGCCTGAGCGAGAGCGAGGCCCCATCTCTACCAAAAATAGAAAAAATTAGCCAGGCATGGTGGTGCGTGCCTGCAGTCCCAGCTACTCGGGAGGCTGAGGCAGAAGGATCCCTTGAGCCCAGGAGTTTGAGGTTGCTGTGAGCTAGGCTGACGCCACAGCACTTTAGCTGGGGCAACAGAGTGAGATTCTGTCTCAAAAAAAAAGAATCAGGGAATACTGTGAATAATTTTAAGCAACTTAGATAAAATGGACAAATTTCTTAAAAGATAAACTACCAGTATGAAACAGATAACATGGATCTATTAGAATCTGAATTTGTAGTTATAAATCTTCTCTCTCTCATACACACACATATATATAAAATATATCCCCAGAATTCTACAAAAGCTATTGCAAAAACGTGAATAAGAAATGTCTTAACTCATTCTATGAGGCCAGCATTACCCCGAGTGCAAAACCAAAGATATTACAAGGAAAGAAAATACAGATGCAAAAATACTTAACGAAATATTGGCAAACCAAACCAACAATATATCATTATTTTTATTTATTATTTTTTTTAGAGATAGGGTCTTGCTCTGTTGCCCAGGTTGGTATGCAATGGTGCAATCACAGCTCACCATAGCCTTGAACTCCTGAGCTCAAGTGATTCTCGTGCCTCAGCCTCCTGAGTAGCTGGGATTAAAGGCATGTGCCACCACACCTGGCAATTTTTTAAATTTTTGTAGAGAGGGGGGTCTTGCTATGTTGCCCAACTTGGTCCTGAAGTCCTGACCTCAAGTGATCTTCCAACCTCAGCCTCCTAAAGTGTTGGTATTACAGGCAATGAGCCACAGAGCCTGGCCCAAATTAGCAATATATTAAAAGAATAAGATATCAGGACAAGGATAGTTTAGTATTCCAGGAATGTTGGTTGATTCAACATTTGAAAAATTAATGAAATTCACCATATCAAGAGATTGAAAAAGAAAAACCGTAACATCATCTCAAAAGATGCAGAAAAAGCACTTGACAAGATTCATCATTCATTTATGGAATGAATAGAATGGAAGAAAAGTGCCTCAACCTGATAAAGGGTATCTGCAAAAAACCTAAACCTAACATCATACTTAGTAGTAAAAGATTCACTGCTTTCCCCAAGACAAGAACAAAGTAAGAATGAACACTCTTACCACTTTTATTCAACACTATACTCAACATTCTAGCCACTATAATAGGGCAAGAAAAAGAAAGGCACATGAATTGGATAAATCTAACAGAATATGTGCAAGATTTGCACAATGAAAAAAAACTAAATACATTATACACACATACATGCCACAGAAAGGCCCCTGATGCTCTCCAGTAGAGGGCGACCGAGTTGTGTTTACAGGAGTACTGTAGTTGCAATACGAGAACCCCGGAAATAGTAACTCGCAACTACCACCATGTTCCGTCCTGACGCTACGGCCTCCAATCTCATTTGTTATTTGTTCCAATCAAGCTGGAAGTAATGACTCAAATTCTAACAAAGAACGTTGAAATTCTAACAGAAAAAAATGTTTCGCTACTTTCTCTAAACAACCGCAAGTAAGAAAAACACTAAATATTTTGGGGCCACCATCAAGATATCTCACAATATCACCATGTTTTTTCATTCTTCCAAACTTTACTCTCATAGGCCTGATGTTTATATTATTAATATCTGGTATTGTTTTCTCGCCTGCTGATTATGTATTCTTAAATGGGTAGAAGTAGCAAAGAAATTGTCTAAATAGGAAACTGCACAGAAGCAGAACCCTGCTTACTGCTGCTCACTCAGCACATACTCTCTTCATACGTTTGAAGTGGCTGGCAACATATACTCCCAGGAGGAGCGGGCTCAATCCCAGGGAGACCACCCTCTTCTCCTGGGCTGCCTTAACAGCCTTCTGAAGACACATGCAAAGTGATCTCTTGGTCAAAGAACATTTGGGCTAGAGGAGACACCCATTGCTCAGCGTTTACTCCCATCGTTAAAATGATCACAAATGCAACCGAGTTTTGTGAACTCCACAAAATGTGAGCTCTGTGATGGGAGGGACTGTGGCTGTCCCACTCACAGGTGGGTCCCTGGCAGGCAGCACAGTCTCCAAACAGCCAGCACTCTCTTACTACTTGCTAAATGAAGGTATATACTGCATATATTTTCACTGTAAAGAGCAAAGGTTAAGCTCATTTAATTTATACTTCATGCCTCTGACGCACGCAATTTCACACTAAGTTATCAACAAAGGTATGATTCTTAGAATAAAACATACTGAAATTTAAGTATTTATGAAATGAACCCTATTTAATTTACTGATGGTCATTATTGCTTTTGTAAAGAGATATCTAAGTAGGTTAAATAATTAATAAGATTATTTATCTGGAGGAGAAGCAAAGAATGTCTAAATCAAGGGAAGGAAAAACCCACAGTCATTCATATTATAGCTACTCTCCTTTTTTGTTTAAAAAAAAAAAAAGGCAATACACCTGGCTATACTTTAGGAGTACAAATAGAAGAAACAGTTGTTTCAACCATCACCTTGTAATCAGGAAAATTCTGATTTAAAATGATTTTGACTCTTTTCAGATACATAATGATTCTTCCAAAGCCCTTGCACACCATGCCATTAGTGACAGTCTCTAGGACTGTCTGTCCATGCCTCGTGGCCACGGCGTGCCGCTGAGACACACAGCCTGGCACACAGCAGCACTGGCGGAACTGCACGTAAGGAGCCACTGTCATTTAGTCAAGCTGTCTGAACGTACAGGTCACAAAACAATTGGAACGGAGCTTTTGGTGAGTTTGGGAGCTGAAAATTCAAATGCACATTACTTGAGAAGAGGCTTAATTATTTCTGAGAATTCCATTAGTAAGAAACCCTTTAAATGGACACATTATTAGGATAGTATTCAGTAAAATACTGACACAAAAGACACAGAAGAAAAGTCAGTTTGAAGTTATTATTATTATTTTAAAAGACACAGGGTCTTGCTCTGTCACCCAGGCTGGAATGCAGTGGACTCATCATAGCTCACTGCTCACTATAGCCTACAACTCCTGGGCTCAAGCGATCCTCCTGCCTCAGCCTCCCAAGTAGCACCAGCTACAGGTGCGCACCACCATGTCTGCCTAATTTTCACATTTTTTGTAGAGATGAACCCTCACTATGTGTTGTCCAGGCTGATCTGGAACTCCTGGGCTCAAGTGATCCTCCCACCTAGGCTTCCCAAAGTGCTGGGATTATAGGTGTTAGGCACTGCACCCAGCCCACTATGCCAATTTTGGTGTTTGGAAATTTATTAAAATATAAGTCTCCCATCAGTAGATCTTGCAACTGAAATTACCCCAGCAGGGCATTACATATATAATCTCAAAAACTGCCTAAGCCACAAGACTTTGTATAAAAAAGATCATATGTTAAACGAAGTGATCTATGTCAATTAAAAATAACTACATGGCTCCATATGAGACATGTTCAAAATTGTCCATGAGACGTACTCTTTAATCCTATAATTTGCCTGATGCTTTCAAATCATTAAATCACTTATTACTCTGAATAAATTAAGATGCAAAAAACATCAAAAAAGTAAATTACACAAGTTTTCATATCCAATTGCTTTTTGCTGCTGTACATGTACTGAAGAATATATTATAGAAAGACTCCAACCTGAGCCCAGCTTCCCTCCTCATCTTCCTGACGTTACGTGTTAGGAATGCAAAAGAACATAACCATTAGTATTGGTGAGTTTGGTAACGCAAGCAAATTCACTCTGTAGGCAAAGTGTAGCTTAAGTGAGTTAAAAATTCAAAATATCAAAGCATCATGCAAAACTCATGCAAAACGAAAACTTTTTCTCATGCAAGGAGCAGATTCTTCCCATGCCAAAAACATCCATAAAAAGAGAAAGCTGGAGTTAGACAATCACAACAGAGGAATAAAAACAGGTCTTTCCAAAAGGAGAGATGAATTAAATCTATTCTAAAAAGTCTACCAACTTTAAATTCCTTTAAAAAATCTAAAATAAAATATAATACAAATTCTATTTACATATTCAACCAATAACTAAAGGAAATATTTATCTGGAACAATTGAATGGAAAATAACATTTTTGTTTTCAACAAAAAGGCAAAGAACCCAGGCGGTCTTAAGTGTAAAACGCACCACGAGGAGTGTGGCCTGCGGCGCGTGACTAACCGTTTGCGGCGTGGCTGCGAGCGTTTCCATCTCTTCGTGTGTTAGCCAGACATTTCCTGTGGTCTAAGGTGACCCCAGTGCACCAACCACATCCAGGTCAAGGGAAGCAGTGACAAAGAGGAGAGGCACACACATGAGCCACAGGCACAGAGAAGGGGCCGTGGGGACAAAAGTCGCTCTTCTCACTTTTTCAAATCAGATGCCCATACAGAAAATGACAGACATGAACACAAGCGCATTCCCTTTTAAAGAATAAATGCGCCCTGTTATCGCCACATCATCAATAACCAAGGGCAGTGGCCCACAATTTCCAGAGACTTAGATGCCATGCTTACCCCAAGGGGTACATGAAATATAAAGAGAAGGAGACACATTTTGTTCTTCTGGAAATTTTGAATAGTTCTCAAGTAACTACTGATTCAATGCATTTAAAACAGCCTTACCCAAACAAAGATTAACAACAAAGAACACAGCACGAAACTCTTGCTTTGGTTCTTTTAAGACTCTCTGCAGCAGGTGGTCTGCAGTGACGGGGCCCCTCTGCCTGGACAGCCGAAGCCAGGGAAACTGGGGAGGTAGGAGCAGGGCAGGGTGAGTCATAAGAGTGCCACATGCCAAACAGAAAGGCCCCATGGAATCATGTGAACCAGACATGAGACAGAGGGCCACCCCACTTGTCTGCTATAAGCTCCTTGAGGAGGCAGATTTAATCCTCGCGCCTGACATAGTGCAGAGAGTGAGGCCCATTCTTCATCACTACTGAAGACGACAGTTCATAAAAACTCTGGAAAAACCACACAGTCCCTTCATTTCTAGAAAGGCTACTCTAACGAACAACCCCGGGGAAGAGATCAGATACTGTTACAAAGCATTCCTGGGGGAAAAGAGTTCTCTGAGCAATAGGTAAGAACAAAGGCTTATTGTTCATTACCTAATGTTTTTCACTAAGAAAAAAATAAACAAACAAATAAACCTCAAAATTTTTTATGTAAAGTAACTGTAAGCCCTGAATCTGGCCTTGCCCTGCTCCTTGGAGAAATATGTCTCCAAAGTTCTTAATCTCTTAACAAGAGCTGGTTTTCTCTCCAGAGTAGACTAAAAGCAGAGACTGGGAATCCAGCCCACGTAAAAAGCCTGAATTTCAGAAATTAGGAGTTGGCCTGCCTTCACCTCTCAATAACCACTAATGTTCTATTAGGATAGTTTTGAACTTTTTCAACCAGGAGAACCTTTTTCAAGGACTTCCCACGTGGAGAAAAATTGTACTAGTACAGATAATGCTTGTTGAATATTTGTAGATTTGTGAACTGCTTAAAATCCTGCGCTCCCAGGGTCTACAGCTCCCAAAATGCAAAGCTCCTACAGACCAAACAAGTCAAATACAGTAAAACATTGGTTACAATGCAACCGGGGCTAACTTTTCCCCCCTTTAGTTTTTGGAAAAAAAAAAAAAATTCCACAAACTGGAATTATGGAGGAGGGAGAATTCTTTAGGGATCAGTTTTGATGGCTGGGTAACAACCATCTCCTACTAGTATGTCAGCTAGTGACAACCACCTCTTCCTAGTATGTTAGCTAGCATGTCAGCCACCTCTTACTAGCATGTCACCATGTACCAGTGTGTTTAAATGAATGCTACTAAGGTCCCTGGAAGAGCCAGTACTCTACAACAGACAAAAAAATTTTACTCCTTAAGATCCTGCTTACACATGAACTGATATACATGAATTCACAAATATAACAATAAGTAAAATAAGTCAGACACAAAAGAGTAAATACACAACTTCAATTATACACGTAAAGTACAAAACAGACCAGTCTATGCCGTCAGGAGTCACGCATCGCCCCCCTGGGAAGGGAGCAGTGACTCGGAAGGAGGGTGCGGGGCCTCTAGGGCCCCGGGCAAATCCCATTTCTCAGTGTGAGTGCTGACTACACAGGGCGCACAGATTTTACAAATTCCCTGAAGTGTTACACTTTTATGTGCATTTTTCTATATGTATATTCCCATAAAATTTAAAAATTTTTAGACTATCATTTGCTCAGCAAATATCTTCATGTACAGTGCAAATGCTAGTCACTCATTCAGCTTGAATCATGAAACAGGAAATGATATTTAAAAAGTTTAAATATAAATTATGTACTTAAATGTTAACTATTTCCTTCCTCAAGATGCCCTCAGACTGATTCGATTTTGAAAAATTCCTACCTAAAGTTGTGATAATTAATTTTTTACCTTTAAAAAAACCTCGTGTTTTTATCTTATGATGGATCCTAACCAATCTTTTACAAAAGTATTTGATAAAGTTTCTTTTGACTATCCAATTTCCACAGATTAAGAGTTCTAATGTGAACCCTAAACCTTTGAACTAGAACTACACTAGCTGTGTCCATAAAGAACTGGAGAAGCAACATGGACGGGAAGGCCACCTTCCAAGAGGTGCTCCCTCTTCCCAAAGAGCGAAGGGACTGCCCTGGCCTTACCGTTCTGGACGTGGGCGGGGCAGACGGGCTGGTGAGCGACATGATCTCCTGGATGGCCAGCCGCAGCTTCAGCCTGTGCAGGGGGTTGCTGATGCCGATCTCCCGCTGGATCTCCGTGTCCGACAGGGCCGACATGATGGCGCCACTCTTCACGTTTGCTCGGCAGGCGGCCACGTACCAGGCCGGCATCCCCACCCAGAGCTGGAGATGGGGATGGCAAGGCCAGAGGTTGGGTTTGGTCTATGAGGTGGATCGATAAATTCACAAAAAGTATCACACTCGACTGAGTATTAAAAGAACGTACCTCCAGCCAGACGACAACAGTTGGCCCATCCCACTGGGCAAAAGGTAAACCTTGTCTTCGGGCTTCCTCGAGCAATTCATGCCTACAAATAAGAAGATACTCAAAATTAAAGAATCATCACGACATGCATATATAAAAACGTTAACGGAAGCATTCTCTTTGAGCACGCCCAGAAGTCTAACAGTACAGTCTGCCCTCCCTCTCTACGGTTCTGCAACCACACATGCAACCAATTGAGCACCAAAACTACTGGGGGAAAAAACCCCATAAAAACCAATACAGTATAACAGCTGTTTATATAGCGTTTACACTGTATTAGGTATTGTAAGCCAGCTAGAGGTGATTCAGTTGTACATGAGGATGTGCACAGGTTAAGCACAAACACTACCCCACGTCATACAGAGCACTCGGGCAGCCTCGGATGTCGGTATCTTTGAGGGGTCCTGGAACCTGTCCCCCACAGATACTGAGGGACGACTGTATGTTCCCATCATTTTCCTTTAATCATCTTCAGTTTTAATATTATCAACATCATCTATTTCATACTAGTTTCATACATACTACAAAGCACACCTGAGTGAGGAAATCCTGCCTGAGCCCCTCTGACTCTATAAGATCACCAACTCCTTTCAGAATCAAAGCATTATTACCAACGTAAAAAACACCAGCAGAGTCTTCATGTTCACGTCCAAGGTAACAGAACATTAAAAGGAAAACATAATCACTATTCCCTTCTTAAACAATGAAGAAAAATATCTAGGAAGAGGTAACCACACCTAGGTCTGAACAAGGGAGCTAATCTCTAGGAGAGTCTTTAAAAATGTTAACATTTAACCAAAAAAACAAAACCCCAAAACGGTGCACACTGCAGATTTTTTCCTTTATTTTTTTAAAAAAGGGGTCTTGCTACATTGCCCAGGCTGGCCTTGAACTCCTGGTCTCAAGCAATTCTCCCCACCTCAGGCTCCCAAGTAGCTGTGATTAATAGGCGTGCACCACCGTGCCTGGCTTAGTGCAGATTTTTAACATTAAAAATGTTATAACCTAATAAAGCAAGCAAGTAATGAATGGCCGTTTCTATTCTACACTCCTATTTCGCTAGTATTTGCTAAATTAAGTCACTGGGTCATCCTGTGGTTTAACCCACAGGCTTCCTACCCAGAAGATTTGAAATCCTAACAGCTCTCTCAGTGCACAGAGTAGATCCTGAGCACGAGAAATGACCCAAATGCCAGCAACCACAGGGAAGCAACCAGGGCTAACTCCCGGCCATGCATTTCTTTGTGATCAGAAATAGTCTAAATGCCTTATTTTCAAATACACAAGGCATGATTTTATCATATTAACATCTTTAAAAATGATTTTGTCTAACATAGTTATTTGAAAGATAACACTACAAACTTGGTGAATCTCACCTTATTTCCCAAGTGTTTACCTACAAGGCTTTCAAAAAGAAACTACTTTAAAAAATGAAAAAACTAGGAGAGAAGATGGCTCTACAGTGGAGAGGACAGGTACATCTAGTTTGCACGCATGGGTGTCCCCGAGTCATTTTTAAATTCCTAGGCTGCTTTTAGACATTTTTCTATAATAATTTCTGTAGGTCATACCATATAACCTTTTATTTCTAAAGATTAGAGCTTCAATAAATTTCAATAGTAGTAGACTTTTCTTAGGATTGTAAAGTCTATGTACAATTACAGCCCATCTTCCTAAGCAAAATGTTTCACATAAAATTTCAAAAAAGTGGTCCTGTTTTCAGGGAATAATAAATATAATTATCTAAGAGTAATTATACCAGAGAATGCAACAAATGTTTTAATATCACAAGTAGGACAGGTGCAGTGGCTCACACCTATAGGCTCAGTGCCATGGGAGGCCGAGGCAGGAGGATCACTTGAGATCAGGAGTTTGAGACTAGCCTGGGAAACCTAGAGAGAGCTACTCTGGAGACTGAGGCAGAAGGATTACTCGAGCCCAGGAGTTTGAGGCCATCCTGGGCAATACAGTAAGACCCTATCTCAAAGGAATAAAAAAGACCAACAACAAAACAACAATAACAAAAAAAAGAAAATTCTGAGAAATGTATTTGGATTCTTAAATCAATAATGGCATGAGTGTTAAACTATATTCACATAATACTTCTTCTAGATAACTCAAATTTTTCTTATTTTTCAAAAGACAGGGTCTGGCTCTGTTGCCCAGGCTAGAGCAACGGCATAATCATAGCTTACTGTAGCACTGAACTTCTAAGCTCAAGTGATCCTCCTTCTTCAGTCTCTCAAGTAGCTAGGACTAGACGTGCATGCTATTATGCCTGGCTATTTTTAAAAAATATTTTTGTAGAGATGAGGTCTCGCTATATTGCCCAGCCTAGTCATGACCTCCTGGCCTCAAGTGATCCTCCTGCCTTGGCCACCCAAAGCCTCAAATATTCTTCCACATTTATAAATACAGTATTTTTCCTAAAATCAATTTTACCTCAGGTTAACTGATATAAATGAAATTAAACACTATAAGCAGACAAATAACCTTTGTACTTTGAAATTTCTCTATTAACTTGCTAGTACATTTCAGAACTTACACACGGATCCCATGCATAACCATAAGATACAGAGAAAGACCCATTCTTGGACAGTTTCAACTATGACAACAGAGTTAGATATTCAAAGCCAATGGCATAAATTTGAACATCACTGCTCCACAGAAACCTACCACTAACACACACACACAAAACTGGCATGAAATTTAATCACATGGTTAGGCAAATAATTCAAAGGATGTCCTCTTACATCTAAGTGCTCAAACACAGCTCTTGGGAATTACGAAAAAAAATTTTAAAAACAGAGTGAAAAATTTGGGGCAATGTATACTATTTTTTCTCTTACAGGAAATACAAACTTTTGGGGCTGGAGGTGGTAGGACCAAGTTGCACTGCTACATACCTTACTGTTTTTATTATGGTAAGTATGAGGATGTGAAATAAAACACAGCAGCAAAATCTAAGAGACAAAATTTTCCTAGCATAGTTCCAGGAGGCAAAAGGCCTTGTTTTAATATTAAGTTTCACATACCAAATGGCAACCACCCAAGTTATTTTAAAACATTTTTACACAGTTCAAAGACAGCAATGTTCAAATCAGATTTTGCTGTTAAGTGTTTTCTACAAATTTCCCTTTACAGGGAACAAAAAACCTGAGTGTTCCTATGGTATTAACATAATAGCATTTCACCTGAAATATAATCAATGATCAATGTATTTATTATGGCTTCTGAGAAGAGAACTCAAACAAGGTAGATTTCACAACAGAAAAATCAACTGGCAACTTTAGGGGCTAAAGGCAAACTGGCCCCCAGTGGAGAGGGTCCCCAAAGCTCTGGTGCCATCCAGGGGCAGCATCTCGGGGCCCCGAGCTCATCAGTGTGGGCACACAGAGTGGCAGAGCAGCCTTCCCCATCGTCAGGCTTCTCCCAGGACCTGTGGAGTGTCACCTTGTCTCAGGCCTTGTGCTCCCATCTCATCATCAGTTGTCCACCTTCCCCACTCTCAAGTTCACCTCCGTCCTCTTTAGACTACACTAACGGCCCATTTTGTTCCAGAAGTGGGTTTAGTTTTATCCTTCATTTGTCAGTTCACTGGGATATTGTCTCAACCTAACTAGTGCATCTACTTAACTCTGGTTTTGGATAAGGTCAACCAACACACAGCTCGCTCTGCATCAGAGAAGAACCCAGAGATGTGCGTGCACCCGAGTCCTTACCCCGCGGCACCACAGTGCCTGTGCTCCTGTGCCGAACGCCATTCCAGATATTATTACTTATTTACAGAATCGAGACTTAGTTTAGAATTAAAATTTAACAAACAGACTATAAAATCTAGAGACTATTTGAGATAAAAGTACAAAATCTACAGGAAGAGGAAAAATGCAACACAGCCATGTTTCCAGACAGATCACTAGTATGAATAGCAAACTGTGTCTTTCTTTTCCTTTTTTTTTTAAAATATGGAACGCTTCACGTATCTGTGTGTCATCCTTGCGCGGGGGCCAGGCTAATCTTTTCTGTATTGTTCCAATCTTAGTATATGTGCTGCCAAAGTGAGCACTGAATAGAAAATTCTTTTTTTTGGTCCCAAATTTTATTACTATTATTCTTATTATTTTTTGAGACAAAATCTCACTATGTCGCCTGGGCTAGAGTGCCAGGATATCCGCCTAGCTCACAGCAACCTCAAACCTGGGCTCAAGCAATCCTTCTGCCTCAGCCTCCCAAGTAGCTGGGACCACAGGCTTGAGCCACCACACCCCACCTTGAATAGCAAATTCTGAAAGCTGGCAGGCAACAATCACTGCAGTGGCCACAGCTACAGCTAGTTTACGACTTGCCCTGTTTAAAGCATGTTATGTATATCATCCCATTTAATACTCACAAAGGCCCTACAAGGTATGCACGACTATTACCCTCATTTTACAGATGAGGAAATTGAAGCACAGGGATGCTAAGTCACTTTGCCAATGTCACAAACCTAACCTGAGCAGGCACCAGGGTTCAGACTGCAGTGCGACCCAGTGCCCTCTGCTTTCTACTTCCCAAAGTGGACTGAGGATCCATGTGTGATTTCTTTCAGAATGTCACAAATGCTCTGTCTTCCAGGAAGTATGGCCTAATAGAGGCTGGAGGTTAATCTTTCAGAAGATAATATATATACACAGCTAGATATTACATTTAACAAACATTAAAAATTAGGCACAACTGAAAACTGTTCAGTGAGCTGAAGAAATAATAGAAAGCTTACTTTTTTTGAAGTTTACGATTTTTCTCAGCCTGTCCTCCCAATTTGCTAAGTCCCAAGGCATCTGGAGATGAGTTCTCTGTCTCTGAAATACCAGCTACGAGGAAGCAGAACAACCCCAAAATAAAATCAACATGGCAAAGTTGTGTCTTTTCATAAACAGGTGGCTGCACATTTGCAGGCTCAGTGTTAAATTCTTGGGCTAAGTTTCCGACTAGGGCACCAACACACAAAAACGCTCCAGACAGTGGACTTGTTATATCTGTGAGGGGCCAATGAACTAACTGTGCTCTTCAGTTCACGCCTTCGCAGCTTTTGCTCTCTGGAGAACACACAGCCTCGACCACCCCGGGAAGAAGCTGTGGTCAAGTACATGGTGGGCACACAAGTGACAGTCCCTTCCTCTCCACAATCCTGACCGTTAAGATGTTTCCAGGAAACCGACCTACCTTGCTCTAACGAGGCTTTGCCAGCTGGTCCAGGTCGGCCCTTTTCTTTCTTGCCAAACAAGCGGCCAATAGAGGACTTGATGCCCTTCTTCTTCGGGGCTTTGTGCAGCGAGTCCTGGCTGCTGTTGCTGCTGCTGGGATTGCTCACGGGGCCATCCTGGGAGCCTGTGGAGCTGTGAGGAAAGAAAGGGATCCTTACCATGTGGCCTTACCATGACAGAACATTCCACCCATGCGCATCACGGTTCTTCACCTTTCTAATGCTCATTCCTCAGGCTTCCTAACCAACACTCGGTCTCTTCTACACCTTCATAAAGAGCACTCTGCCCAGCACAGGCGGCTCCCGGGGTGCCAGCACACAGACCTGTTTCTGGGACGCCGAGATTCTCTCTGAGTGGCGCTCCCCTTCAGAGTGGGGCTGGACTCCAACCCGTCAGGCTCTGCAGCCCAGTGACCCGAGCCAGGGGCACCTCCCAGCTCACGAGTGTGCTCAGGCCGCTGCGGGAAGCAGCAGCAGCAAGAGCAGGGTCCTGGGAATCAGGACAGCTGGAGCCCCCACCTCTCAGCAGCTCCCACAGCTGCCCTGAGCTTGACTGCTTGAAACCGGGGCCACGTCATCTGCCTGCAGGGAACCGCGTGCCCTCCACCGCGTACTGCCTGGTCCACAACAGAAATCCAGTAAATGGTAGTTCGGGGATGGGTACATTCACACCTAATGGGTGCGATATGCACCGTCTGGGGGACGGACAGGCTTGAAACTCTGACTTGGGTGGGGCAAAGGCAATAGATGTAGCCTAAACATTTGTACCCCTGTAATATGCTGAAATAAAAAAAAAGTTAGAAAAAAAATAAATGGTAGTTTGAAAAAGGATAGTATATTAGTAACAAAGTAGCTTATTGGTTTCCTGAGAGGAGGCGCTTAATCAACAGGTAAGGACGACGTGGAGCTCTCAACAGCTCACAGACGGCACAGCCGGCACCTGGGAGGCACGGACTGCCCTACACAGCAGCTCTAACCAGAAACTGTCGTCTGCCTGGCAAACTCTCTACCAAAAATAGGAAGAGATTTCTCAAAGCAGTCAATCTGTACAATCTGAAGAAACGAAGTTTTTCTAAACTTTGCTGATATTTAACTCCTTTCTTTCCAAACTAACTTTGCCCAATGGACTTCACTCTAGCTCCCAGAGCAGTGGCGGGCATTCAAGGTCCAGCATTTAAATAAACTCAACTGAATTTAACCGGTGATTCATTAAAGTCACTGTTTTGTTTTTTTCAAGTAAAGATGAACAGGTTTCTTAAACCTGCAGACAGACAGGCAAGCACGTTTCGATGGGGGCTGCTGGGATGGCGCCCGCTCCTTACTTTCTCACGTCCCGGATGTCCTCGTGGCTGACTGTGTGCGGCGCTCCTTTCTGCAGCCTATCCAGCCGGAGGGACCCCGGGGAGGCAGGGGGGGAGGTTTCACATTTTATCGTTGTCTTGTCATCTCGTACCTCTTCTCTGGAATACGGCAACTGAGGGGTGAGAGAAGCGCAAAGTTAGTTAACAGGGACCATGAAAAAAAAAATTAGACAGACCTTAAATTACAATCACAAACTTTTTCGAAAATCTGTCAGCTGTGCTTTCTGCCAGCACAGAAGGTCTCGCTTTAGTCTCACGCCATGTGAAGGACTACCGTGCTCACGAGAAGCAGGGCCATGCGGCGCCGTGCGCACAGGGCGGCCAGACTCCTAGCCCGCCCCCTACGACCGGCAGCGGGGCCCGGGCAGCACACAGGGGCACCCTCCGCCTCCTCCGCGCCAGGTTCTGCCCTGGGGAGTGCTAGGCACATCCTGAGGACAATCACTGACGGGGAGCAAAGATCCAAATGACTGCATCATTATAAAGTTCTGACAGCATTAACTTACACGTACACAGATCCCACGACAAATATGCTTATCTCCTGACTCCAATCAAAAGAAACACTAGAGTAGGCAGGAACTTCTTGGGCAAAACTGTCAATATCTTTCTGTCTGGGTAGGGGGAGAATAAATATGGACTAGCCCAGTGGTCCCCAACCTTTTTGGCACCTGGGATTTTTCACGGAAGATAATTTTTCCATAGACCGGGGAGGGAGAGTATGGTTTTGAGACGATTCAAGTGCATTACATTCATTGTGCACTTTATTTCTATTATTATTACATTGTAATACATAATATAATGACATAAGTATACAACTCACCATAGGCTGGGGACCCCTGGAATAGCCCATGACCCAAACACACATATGTACAGCTTCTATTTATTTCTCAATAATGTTTGGACTGAATGCTATAAACAGATGCACTTATATGCAGCTCAAAAACCTTTTGTTCAATATGGTTTACATAAAATGATCCTAGGTTTATCATTAAAAGATGATCTCTGTCCGACTCCATGTTTTCTTTGTTTGCACTAGAATGTGAGTACACCATGTGCTGAGGGACGCAGGATGATATAATAACAGCAAACAGATTCACCCTTTTAGGGTCTAGGCAGGTCTTGCTTATGCATTGTGTGTTATGGTTTTGAGCAGGACTAGCTCTCGTTGAAACATAAAGAGCAAGCATCTGTATAAACAATAAAACTTGAATAGCAAACTTCTGCTTTTTAATTTTATTTTTTAAAAATCTGTGTTTTAGAGATGAAGTCTCACCATGTTGCCCAGGCTATTCATAGACACAATCACGGTACACTGCAGCCTCAAACTCCTGGGCTCAAGTGATCCTCCCTCCTCAGCAAGTACCACTGTGCCTGGCTTGAACTTCTGCTTTTTAAACAGACTGTGTAAAGTACATCAATCTCATGGGAGCCCAACAGCGGCTCAATGAGAACCAGGTAGACTAGAGCAAAGAGGGGCTGAGGTCACTGAGGACGTAATTTTAATTAGCAGTTAAGATGTAGATACATCCCGCATCCTTTCTCAACTTCCAATTACAATCATAAGACAACACAAGACTATTACGGCTAGATATTGTCAGTATGAAATTTAATAGTTTCAAAATTCAGGTTAAACAATCATTTGTTTATAAAAGCGGAAACAAAGAATAGCATAGGCAGCAATACATGTGATCAAGCTGACAATACGACGTAGCGTAAACTACCAGAGGTCAGTGAGTAAAGCCCAGCCAACCCGGCCAGCAGTTCCCTAAGCAAGTCCTCCCGCACACCCAGCCCCCCATGCTCTGCCCTCTGTACTCCAACAGCAAGGGACAGCACTGTGACCCACCAGATTTTTGCCTCTATCACATCTCAGATGCTACTAGAAAGCAGGGAAGGCATCTTCTTCTATGCCAATAATACTGAGGCAGAGGGGAGGCGACAGCCAAATGCGGGCTGGGCCTGGCACTCTGCACACGCAGCTGGCTGAGCCCTCACAGCCACCTGAGAACAAGGTTCCGCAAAGCCACCAGCAGCATGCTGAAGCTACCCGTGAACAACACTAGGCTGTTAGGCCTGAGTGCAAGTCAACACACTACTTCCCTCATGGAGAAAATCTTGCTATCAAAAACAAACAAGCCCAAATACAAGTCAGCAGAACTAAGGGTGTGCTTTGTGTCTTGCTGCGGCTGGTGATCTCACTGCAGACACACACAGGTCTGTGGCCACCTTAAGTGACGCCATTCTATTATTATCTTCATTTGTCAGGAGCACAAACAAAGGCACAAACGGGGCAAGTAAGAAACTCCAGGTCACAAACTGATCAGTGACTGAACAAGCAGTGCCACTAATCACAGGGCTCAGCCCAACAGAGCAACTCACACAGTGGCGAGTCACGTGCCTTTTCAGAGAACAACAGCTTTTATGTCTCTGGAGGGCTGTCCGGTCACTGCACCATCAGGCGGGTTTTCTGGAAGGGGTCACAGAATACAGACTAGAGCGTGAAAGCTACAAGGTGGAGGTTCTGAGTCACCATAAACAACAGCCACGGACCGGCGCCGCTCCTGATGCACTGCGCGCCCTCTGAGAACAGGAGGCCCAATCTACAGCCATCCCCCAGGAGAAGGGGCCTCGAACCTCCCTCTGTAGGGATGCTGCCAGGGAGACCAGACTACTAATATCTGGAGAAAAGGCCAGATGGTGATGTGGCCAAGGGTCCAGGTTTTGAAATCAGACAAATCTGAACTCAAATCTGCACTGCACATTGTGTGAACTCTCTAAACTTCAGGTTCCACACCTGTGAAATGTGGATAACAGTGACCTATATCACAGGAAAGTGCGTGAGGACTAAGATACAGGGTGAGCATCTCGAATCCAAAAACCCAAAATTTGAAATGGTCCAAAATCTGAAACTTTCTGAGTGCTGACAGGATGCTCAAAGGAAATGCTCACGGGAGGATTTAGGATTTCTTATTTTGGATGCTCAACCGTTAAGTATAATGCAAATTCCAAACTCCAAAACACTTCTGGTCCCCAGCATTTGGAACATGGGATACTCAACCTCTAACAGACTGGTAAGGCATTCAGCACAGAGCCTGGCATAGATCAAGAGCTTAGTAAATGCTAGCTATTACTGTTATTAAAATTGATTTTCCCCAAATCTAAAATCTATGGCTTTGCTTCAATAATTTATTTTTAAAAATACCATGTCTATGATAAGTAAGCATGCAATGATTACAAGGCAAAAAAAGTGGGAGAATGGCAAACTCTTACATTTGTCCCAGTGTTCTATGAAAACCACTAATGAATAATTTCCAAGAGGATGATCACATGTAAAGTGCCGGGTGAGTTTAAACATTTTCTTTAAAATTTCAATTATTCATTATTATATAATTATATAATGTTATATTTATATAAAATGATAGGTACTCTTCAATATGTTATAGACATACAAAAATATGTTAAATTACTAAATAATTTACCTTTCTACGATGTTTCCTTAAATCACTAGGCTGACAGATGCATGCAAAGAGATGAAGAGAAACCAGATTTACTGCACACTTGAAGTTAAAAATTCAAGGATCAGTACAGGCAAATATATCAAAATGGGAATGACAGGATAGATACAAGTGCAATAGGATTTAGAGAAAATTTAACTGTATATAGAACATTTTTCACCACAAAATTTAAATACAAGTTATTCAAGATTTACTAGAAAAACATTATAAATTATTATTCAGAGAGAGAAAATTCTATTTCAACACATGCAACTGCTGTGGCATTTTGTATAACAAAAGGCCCTAATAATTGTCTAAGACAAACCTCTCTATAGCTTAGTTTTCTTTAATAAAAAACATGCTATAATTCAAAATATTCTAATTGATGATGAAGTTATTACAATACACCTATTATAAAACTGAACAAACCTACTTTTATACCTATTGGACATTAACGCAAAATCCTTACCTAGAACTTGATTTACAACTTCTCAAAAAAAATTTATTGCTTAAAGCAAGGTACCCTGTGAAAATATATAAGAACAAAAGCTAGCATATCAGGTAGAATCTTTACATCCTATGATTTATGTAAGATATTTTAATAAAAAAAAATCAGAGACAGTAGAGTATGTTCAGTAAGTTGGTGAGATTTATAGTCTTGAATACAGTCATCAAAACCAGAAAGTATATTGTTTGCGTAAAGATTCCATTAATTCTACACTTAGCAGATTATTTATGTAGGAAATATTTCATTTATGAATTATATAGAATCTACATAAATTGAGTAAAAACACTCTTAATCACCTATATTGTGCCTGTATCCACATTTATTATACAATGATACACTAGTTATATTTTATCACTGTTGAGAAAAAATACATTTTTTAATGATAAAAAAACCAAAGCTCCACTAATAAAGTCATAATCTAGCACAGACTCACATATCATCGGCCACCAAGCTGCCGCCTGGGTACCTGCATGCTGTGAAGAAGCGTTATAGCGTGGGGTGGCCCTGGGGAGGCTGGAGGAACAACCTAGAGGCTGACGGGGACCTGAGGTCTGGATTAGAAATGAATCTGGAGATGGCGCAGATAACAAAACAAAGAAAAGCATGATGCAGGAAATCAAAGCCAGCGACTGAGGGTCAGCATATGGAATTACAAAACCAGGGAGAAAACAGACACAAGTATTTTTACAAATGGTCCGGAAGGAAATAAGCATGAAACCACAAATGAAATGCTCAGAGTTCAAAATATTAGCTAATTAGCTAATGATGTGAATTATGAAAAAAGTATGTCAAAATACTGCAAAGTAGACAGTTACCACTTCACAAGCCACTAAAATGATTTATTGTTGAGTTAATCACATGCTGGCTAACAACACAACTAAAGATGAAAATGGAGGGTCAAAGAAAAAAATGAAAGAAATGCAGTTAAAAGCAGAATGTTGTATGATTTCACGTGAAATATGATTTCCTAGGCAATGCACTCACAAAACCTAGATTAACTACACGACAAAGTTTTAAACATTCTTCAGATCTGCACACTTTGCCACCAAACATCACAAGGCCGTCAAATTTCCAGGTAAAGTGACCCCAGGCTGAGGCCCATCTGCTTCCCGAGGAGGCCGGAAAGCAGGCTGGCTGTAAATGGCTTCATGTGCAGAACCTGATTAGCTTTATTTTATTTCCGGGACTGACTCCTGGAATCTTGTTCGCATCCCTGAAGGACAGATGGTGCTGATCCCCCTGTTCACTTTTCTTTATGCTCTGATGTCCACCTATGTTTACTCTGTTAACTGTCTGCCCCTAGAAAACAGACGCATTCCCCTTTCTGGCTACTGTACCCTGCACAGCTGCCTGGGCCAACTGTCACCCAAACAAATGGTGGCACACTAGCCTGGTCACCCAAATATTAGAATCAATTTGTTATAGTTGAGTAACATAGTTGAAAACACTAGTTAGGCTTTAAAATCTTCAACCTCTTAGAATGACAAACGTACTTGATTTTCTGCTGGGTAAAAAGAAGCAAGTTCACGGTGTCCAAGACTTCAAACAGGTGTGGGGTGGGGATGCCGCGCGGAAAGGGTGACACTTACTAGAGTCATGATGCCCAGTCTGTCCACCTCCCTGGCTGGGCTGTGCGGGATCCTCCTTGGGGTAGAGCGACCACTGCCTGGGGGGGAGGAGCCGGCAAGTGAGGAGGCAGGATATGGGGGAATGGAGCTCATTGATCTAAAACGACCAAGATTGTCTAAACTTCCACTGCCAACTCTACTTTCAATCTCCTCCGCTCGCTGCTCTGTGTTTTCCTTTTCTTCTTGTATCAACCTACAGAAAAACAAAAGCAGTCATCCTTCCTTTATTAGCAAACAGATTAATATGTTTGGACGAAAAAAAAATCTGCTCATACTCTGTGTTAGTATTAGTAAACTCCAATAAGTTGCTCAAACATTTAACACTTCAGCAAAAATGTTTTGCTTTTAATCTTTTAAAATATACTATACCTTAGGACAACAAAAAGTAAATCTTCCATTGACCCTGGTTAAGTTGGCTCTGATACTCATGCTCGATTTTACTTATTTACACTAAAATTTTGAAAGGGCCTGGTTGGCAACTTTTTCTATGGTTGCAACCAAGCAATGAGATACTTAAATTTTACAACCCTCATCTCCCCTATTCTTAGAGCAAAGCTGTACCTTTATCTACAGATTTCTTCAACTGGAAACTCGAAATTCTAATACAAAGAATTGATCCGCAAAGCCATTTAAGAGCTTCCAAACACTTAACTCTTTTTTTGTTTTGTTTTGTTTTATAGACAGGGTCTGGCTCTGTCACACAGGCTGGAGTGCGGTGGCATCATCATAGCTCACTGTAACCTCAAACTCCCAGGCTCAAGCAATCCTCCCACCTCAGCCTCCCAAGTAGCTAGAACTATAGGAGCGCACCACCACAGCCAGCTAATTCTTTTAATTTTTATAGAGACGAGGTCTCACTATGTTGCCCAGGCTGGTCTCGGACTGGGTTCAAATGATCCTCCCACCTTGGCCTCCCAAAGTGCTGGGATTATAGGCATGAGCCACTATGCCTGGCTCAAATACTTAACTCTTTAGACTAAATGAAAATATCAAGTTGATTTTTAAAGTTTAAATTCAAACAAAAGTGTCACCTGATGGAAATTCTCTACGAGCTTCATCTGAATTTCTGGATTCATGTTAACCATGCTACGTTAATTTCTAATTCAAGATTAATACTCTTCTATCCTAAAGTGCCGTGGATGACTAAACAGTGATGTTAACATCTGACTATGCCAATAATAATTATTCTAATATTAAAATATGGAAACCTTGTAGTAACCCTTCCAATTAGAGTTCTACTTACGTACTCTAAGAAAAGTGGTTTTTTGGTCATTATTAACAGAACAAAATCTACAAGTCAGTGGATAGAACTTACCATTTATACCACCTTAACTTGCTACCTAAAGAAAAATCACTTTTATTTAATAATACATTATAAAAAATAAAAACTAAAGGTATATATTTCCCATAATGATAAGGAGAGACTAGTTTTCTGAGCTCTTCACCAGTTTTAAACATGGCACCTGAAAAGTCAGTGTACAAAGTGAAAAAGGTAGGCAGCCCACGAACGTCTTACTCTGGAGCTGACAGCTCTCCTTGGTGCTTGTTCTCTCCCTCTGCTCCACCTCGTGCCCTCTCTGAGCAGGACGGGCAAACTCCCACCTGTGTTAACTTTACAACAAAGTCCGTCCCTGCAGCAGCCCCGCCCAGACCACTGCAGGACTACACACATGTGGCTGCTCTTCACTTGGACTCAGGCTGGCTGTGTGGCCACGTCAGGCCTGGGGCCACGGGGCAGAGCTCAGGGCACCCCTGGTCACACTGCTGTGCCCCTAGACCAAGCCAGCACAGGCAGCAGTGACCTAAGGCCTCTTCAAGGCCTCTTCCTCACTACACCTTAGTTTCTATTCCACAGGTGGCCCACTGTTTTATAAATTTCCCATTAAAACTACGAATGAGTTGCTAAAGAAAAAAATCCTTTAAAATATTGATGAGACTAAAAAGATTCACTCACCGTTTGACCACTCATTGTTCTAAGGTGAACAAATTTTCACCTCATGTTAATTTCACCTAGTGAAAGGCAAGTACAGTGGGAATATGCCAACCTGAAAACTTCCACCATTCTGTGCCAGGCAGTGTGACAGACACCTGATGGTGTGATGCTCTGAAGGGCACACTACGAGCAGCCCCCGCAGCGCTGGGGGATGCACAGGCAGCAGGTGATGGCCACGTGCTCCCTTCGGAATTCAGTCAAGGGGACACTGAGACTGGCAGGGGGTTCACAAGCAGCTTTTCCTCTTACTTCCTACCACCTGTCTCGCCTCTCAGGCGGCCTGAGCTCCGCCGCCTCTCCCAGCGAGTTGCACTGCTGCCTGGCACTGGCCTGCGCAGGGCACCTGCTGCTTCTCACCCACAGCACGCTCCAGTCCGTCTCTTCCCGGCTCCCCACTGTGCACGTCGTCCCTCTGCACTGGGTCAGGGAGGCGGGGCCACCAGCCCTTTCCAACCTATGCTGGCTCCTCTGCCCCTCCAGGTGCAGCGCTCAGGAGGGCAGCAGTAGCTGAGCCGGCCCTGGACCCCGGTCACAGGGGGCCCCGAGCCCCTGCAGTGCTCTCCGCAGACCGAACACCTCTCACCCCTACAACATCCTACACAGGGTACCAGCGCCACGGCAGAGTGCCCTGGTTACTTGAATTTTATAATGAAGGGTAATCTTGGAACTTGTTTAAGTAAGTGTATCACTATGGAACATTTAGAAAATGTTGACAGTATTTGTTCCAGACTTTTCCAAGTGGAATGAGATTCCTCAGAGACAGCAAGTTTTATGTGAGCGCTGTGTGCAGTCACACATACCTTATCTCTTTGTTGATGGCGTCCAGCTGCTCCTGAAGCATCATGGCTAGCGTCTGCGCATCGGTCTGCCCGCTGGGCGACAACAGATCGACCGAGCTGAGGAGAGTGTCTCTGTCATCCTCACCATCAGACACGTCAACGTCACTCTCAAATGCTTGTGCCACATTTGCCAAGACACTAGCTTGTTGGGCACGTTCCCAATCCTGTTCATTAAGAGTTTGTACCTATAAACAAGAAAACCAAATCTTAGCAGACTGAAAGCAACATTAGTTATAGGAACTTTTTTTTTTTTTAAGACAAAGACTCCCTCTGTCACCCAGGCTAGAGTGCAGTGGCATCATCATAGCTGTCTGCAACCTCAAACTTCTGGGCTCAAGCGATCCTCTTGCCTCAGCCTCCCCAGTAGCTGGGACTTTAAGCGCAGGCCACCACGCCTGGCTAATTTTTCTATTTTCAGTAGAGACGAGGTCTCACTCTTGTTCAGGCTGGTCTCAAACTCCTGACCTCAAGTGATCCTCCCACCTTGGTCTCCCGGAGTACTAGGATTACAGACGTGACCCACTGTGCCCGGCCAATATTAACATCTTAATGTGTATGTGAGGCATTTCTATGATGCAATTCACAATGGGGAAATGACAGAGTCAGAAATAAAAACTGAAAATCAGCCAGGAAGGGAGAGAGGGAATGAAGAGAAATCTGGCGTTCAACAGATCAGTAGGGTGACTCTACTTAACCACTGACTGTACATTTCAAAATACCCAGAATAATTCAAATGTTCCTAGAATAAAGCAAAGATAAATATTTAGGTGATAGAAATCCCAATTACCCCGATTTGACTATGTGAATGGTATTAATTACTACATGTGCCCGAAAATATGTGCATCTAATATATAATCAATTAAAAAACACAGGCCGAGTGTGTCTGTGAGTGCGGGGTTCTGCTGCAGGGTTATCCTACTGCCCTGGATATCTGACAGTTCCGGCAGCCTGAACACGGCCAAGGCTGGACTCCAGGTCTCCCCCAAACCCGCAGTCTTCCTCATCTCAGGAAGCAGACTCCACCCTGCCAGCCGCTGGGGCCGAACCCCCGCGCTGTCTCTGACTGTTCTCTCTCCTTCACCCCGTCTCCAGTCACTCGGCAGGGCTGGTTGGCTCCACCTAACGACGTACCCAAGCAGCTTTCTCTTTCCTCCTCAGGCCCTTGCTCATATGTCGCCCTCAGGTGATGTCTCCCTGGCCACCCATCTGAAATTCTTATTCCCCGCCTCGCTCTACGACTCAGGGCCCCTGGGTCCCTTTCCTGCTTATTACCATCTGACACAGTGGATGGCTTAAAGATATGTCCACAAACTCTTTGACACTCCTCCCATAGGAGACGGAGGTGATTCTCGCCCTGCCACTGAGTGTGAGAGGACTTAGTGAGTCACCTGAACGAACAGAATAAAGCGGAAGTGAAGGTGTGTGCTCTCCACGACTAGGATGCGAACGGCTTGTGGGTTTTCTCCTTGCCCTCCCTCAGAATGTGAGCTCTGGGGGAAGCCACTGTCACCCTGGGGGAGGCAGCCTTGTGGACAGGCCCACATGGTAAGGGATCAAGGACCCCGCCCACAGCCACGTGAGTGCGCCTGGCAAGAGAGCTGCCAGCCCGCCGAGCCTTCCTGCGCCACAACCTCTCAAGACCCCCGGCCAGAGCCACCCTGCTCTGCTGATCTGAAGTCACAGAGCTGTGAACTATGAAACGCTCCTCGTTTTAAGCCACTGAGCTTTGTAGTGATTCGTTCCACACCAAGAGAAACTAATACACACACATTTACTCCGTCTGTGTACTGCCTGCTTGTCCTCACCAGCACTGCACTCTGGGATGTCGTCGTCTGTGTTTCACGCGCTGCCGCAGCCCTAGGTCTGTAATGGGACCTGCCCCAAACCAGCTGCCTAATGCACGTGGGCGCTCAAATTACACAGAAGTGCATCAAATACGTGCTGCTGAAAAGACCAAAGTGAGAAGGTACTTAAACTTCCAAATGGGAAATCTTTTCACTCAATGATGAATGCATGTATTCACTTATTTTAAATAATTACTTCAAATCCATACTAATTCGCATTGTATTTAAGAATAGACTGTATTATTTCAGAATTTCTTTTCTTTGAATTTTTTTTAAAGCCCTAACTAAAAATAAACTCTTGGCCAGAAAGAGCCAGAAAAAGGAAAATGAGAGGAGGGCAAGAAAGAAAGTGACCCATCAGCGCTTTCCCTGCAGAGCGTGTCAGAGCCGCAGGGGGAAGCAGGGGACTTGTACGCAAACGGAGATTCCACACGAAGGCCTTGCCTTGGAAGGCTCTTCCCTCAGGGCTGCCAGACGGCCTTTCTGGGGGCGCCGCAACACCGCGCTGGTGCTGTAGGAGTCTGTGTGCCCGTCTGCCACAGGGAACCTGAAATCTGGGACGCTGCCCAGGTGGGGTCGGCTGAAACATGAAAAACAAGAATGGTCGTTATTAGAAGAAAAATAAACTAACTTCCTGACTTCTGGAAAACAGGTTTTCCAGAGAAGAAAATGTCTCCGAGGAGGGCACCTCTCCCGCTTGCCCCAGTCGCTCCACGCTGGCTGCTCCGGGCCGGTGTCTAGTCTTTCAGCCCCACCAGGCGGAAAGCTCTCTGTCCAGGAAAACCAGCGCAGACGGCCACGGCCACGGAGGTGGGCCAGGTGGAGTCCAGCTCCCTGGAATGTGGACAGACCTGGGGTCCCCTCAGACCCCTGCTGGGGGTGCAGGTGTCCGGGCCGGCATGTCTGCTCTGCTTCCCACAGCTGACATGCACACGCCCTGGCCTGCAACCACTCTGCCACTTCCCCACCTGGGCCAAGACCCGTGGCGTGAGGTCAGCCTGCACGCACGCCCTGAGCTGTGACGCCGTCTAACGTGCTGCCACGAGGCGCCCGAGAGGCATCTGCTGCAGAAGCCCCTTTCAGTCAGAGCTGGGGCTTCTCTGAACTGGATCTGCCAGCTCACTTCAGGGTCTGCATCAAAAACACAGACTTGTGTGCAATTAGATTAGCAGAACATCAACACCCTTGGCTGAAGAACTGCCTGGAAACATGAGCGTGGGCTCCAGGCAACTGAGCTGGAGGTGCTGGAGCGAGCCACTGTCCAGTTCCCATCAGCAAAGGCCCCAGAGAGGAGCCGGGCGGCAGCAGGGGGCAAGGGCTGCCACGATGAGCCACAGGCACATCACCTGCCACTTCTGTCTGTGATGGACTCATTTTCACTTACTCTAGGAACTCCTAGTTCTCTGTGAAAGAAGGGTGGCTACCTTCGTTTCCAGAAATCCTTAGCAGGCAAAGGTCTTGGGAGACAGAGCCCACTAATCTGATGACAGTAAGTTAAACAGAGGACCCCTCGTGAGTCTCCACACGACGTGCCCAGCGCGCCGACTCACCTGCCCCTGGTTCGCGCCCGTGCAATGTGTGTGAGAAATGGCTCTGGGAACTCACATGAGCTGGTTATCTGTGTGTCAGATACCAAAGCCCAGAACTGTCCTTTGCCCCCAGCTTGCCTTTCGCTCCCCTTTCCCTCTTAACTAAGGAAACTGCTCCTTTCTTCTCAGCATCATTTCTAGCTTAGCTGCTCTGGGTTGTGACACATTCCAGAACAGGATAAAAGCTCCGCACACATAGTATCGTGCGTGTACTTTTGGGTGGCTCACGCATCCTCTGAAGCCCACCAAAGCTTCCTCATCTGGCGCCCTCTCTTGGGCTCACCTTCCTCCAACTGAGCCCCGGCCCACAACCAGCCATTCCCAGCCGTCCCCTTTTTCGACCCCTCACTTCTCTTGCTGGATTAGATCACAGAAACAAGATGACTGATGTCACCGTCAGGGCGTGTGGAACAAATGCGTGGGCCAGGGGGCCAGCCCTCGCCTCACCCCTCCCCAGGCCCCACGCCGCCCCGCACACTCACCTCCTCTCCACCCTCACAGCCTCCTGCTGCGAAACCTCTAGGTCTGTCCTCCTCACCCAGCCTCTCCTGCCTCCAGTCTCCACACCCACAAGGCCACTTCGGACCCTCTGCGGCTCCTAGAGCAGCAGCCCCTCTGGCTCACCAGACCTCTGGCTGGCACACCGGGCAAGCCTTCTCCACCTGAGAACGCCCCCCTAACTCTGCCACCTCCCGTCGTGGCAACAGCTCTCTCCTCCCCTTCCTTGCCAAAGCCCTTCATTCAGGACGGTGACACGCACCGAGTCCGCTTTGTCGTCATCTACTGCTCACACTATTTTTTAGGCACACGTCTTACTGACTGTCTCTGCCACACGAATGACACTAGCTTTTCAGCATCGAGGATCTTCATCTCCAAATCCAGCGACTTTTCTCTGGCCTCACCTTCCTCACATCTCCCCTGTGCGAGATAAACTCCTCCTGGGAAGCTCGCCCTCCACTGGCTCCAGAGACAGTCAGAGCTCCTGACTCTGACTCTCTGTAATTCTGTCTTCACTGATTTCCATTCTTGCTTTCCACGAGTAGGTTCAGTGGGGAAGGGCCACAAGATACCCTAGACCTTCATATTACCATAAATTTGCAAATGTAGAAATGGGTATATAGGCCCCAAGCTTCTCCTAAATCATGTTTTAAGCAGGGGCCTGTTTCCTGTAGACTAATGTCACCAGCTCACCATTTCAATCATGTTTGCTAAAAGTTAACTCTCATTTGATGACCATCTTCTACAAAGAAACAAAAGAAGAATTTTAATACCTTAATTAGAATGACTACCTACAATGAGTAGGAAAAAAATAAGAATGCTGGCGGTCCAGATGCTGGGCCATTTGCTAGATGCATTACAAGCCAGGTGGCTTGCTTCACTCCTGCATCAGCCAACTCAAAGTCATATTTCAACAGACTTAAATCAATACATAAATTAAATTTTTTTTAAAAAGCCAGGTATGGCGGCATGTGCCTGTGGTCCCAGCTACTAGGGAGGCTGAGGCAGGGGGATCACTTGAGCCCAGGAGTCTGAGGCCAGCCTGACCAACACAGTGAGATCCCATTTAAAAAAAATAATAAAATAAAATCACATGCCATGCACCTTCAGTATCTCTTAAAAAATATCAAAAACTCCAAATAGTGTACAAAATCCACGAATGCCAAAGTGCTTCTCAAACTCCAGCTGTGCAGCTCCTCCCTGAGCAGTCTCACCCTGTGGGTGCAGACACCCTCCCTTGAATACCAGCCTTGCACCCCCCATTTTGGAGTCTGTCCTCCTGTCCCTGTATCATCAGAGTCATACTCCACCAGGTACCTACATTAATGTATCCCAATACTGACTGATCATCTCCCACCTTCCAAACCTCCTCCTGTGTTTCTGAGTTTTGCCAATGATGTGTCTCCTAGGGACCAAGCTCTAACCCTTGGAATATTTTACTCTTCCTTCTTGCCTGCTACTAAGCTGCAGGCTCCGTGAGGTCAGACCATGAGCTACATCCAGCTATACTGCCCCGTGGCCAGGAGCAGGCCCTTGCAGACACACAACGGGCGCTAAAAACATAGTTGTTAGTTGGTTAACATCATACCCATGATGGAGTGAAGCACCTCTTAGTCTCATCTGGTCTAGTTCAGCCCTCAACGCTTCAATGTTTAGGACAAGCTGATCCTACAAAACAGGAAAAGACTTACATTACAGCTATCTCTTTTAGGTTTTAAAACAATTTGCTTCACATGCGCTCAGATGTTGAACACAACAGTAACGGGTTAAACCAGCAGTTTAAATACCAAACACTTTAATTCTGAGAAAATTTTCTCGAAGAGTACTGTGGTAAACATCAACCCTGAGACTACCGAATTAACTCTGTAAACCTTCATGAAGAAAAACTTGTGTCTTAGTCATAGAAAAGTTTAGAAGGGGACAAATACCAAACCATTAACAATGATTAATTCTGCAGAGAGAAACAACTCTTTTGGGGGAGAACGGGAACAATATTCACTTTCTACTGTACATCTGTATTTGTTTTTTTTAATAGTCTCCTACCAACATGCATTCATTCCTGTGTCACCTGCACATCTGACCTCACCTCTAGACCTGTGCTGTCCAGTGCACTAGCTGCTGCCACATGTGGCTGCTGAGCCCTTGAAATGGGCCAGCCCAAACTGAGATGTGCTGTGACTACGAAACACAGAGTGGATTTCACAGACTTAATGTTAAAAAAAAGAATGTAAAGTATCTCATTATTATTTTCTATTAACACACTATGAAATGATATCATTTTGGATATATCAGGTTAAATAAAATTAATTGTACCTATTTCTTATTACTTTTTATAATGTGGCTACTAGAAAATTGAAAATTATATATTTAGTTCACATTATATTTCTCTTGGACAGCACTGTCATGGATGAAAGGTTTACACTAATATTTTAGTTTCAAATAAGCCCAGAAAGGACTCAGAATTCTGAATCATACACATTGCTAGACTCAAAAGCACATCTAAAATACAAAGGCACTCAATGTACACATCTAGGAGTGCTATGAATCTTACGGCAGTGGACTACGAGAGCCATACAGAAAGTTTTTCTCAACTTCTGGCAAGCGTCTATAGTAACTATAATTATAATAAGCTCAGTTCAATTCAGCTCTGAACAGTTTCTAAATGAATTAGAGAAGATTTCTTTTTTTTTTTTTTTTTTTGAGACAGAGTCTCACTCTGTTGCCCCGGCTAGAGTGCCGTGGCATCAGCCTCGCTCACAGCAACCTCAAACTCCTGGGCTCAGAGGATCCTTCTGCCTCAGCCTCCCGAGTAGCTGGGACTACAGGCATGCGCCACCATGCCCGGCTAATTTTTTCTATATTTTAGTTGGCCAATTAATTTCTTTCTATTTTTTAGTAGAGATGGGGTCTCGCTCTTGCTCAGGCTGGTTTCGAACTCCTGAGCTCAAACGATCCGCCCACCTCGGCCTCCCAGAGAGCTAGGATTACAGGAGAAGATTTCTTAAGTACCTTATCATGTTGCGTTTCTTCTAATTGCTTTTTTGCATTTTCAACTTCTCGTAATAGAGAATTCTGAAACAGACAAGACAGTTCTTTGGTGTTTAGTGTTTTTTAAAATGTTGCGATACATAGTCTGGTTACACTCATTTAAAACAAAGTGCCACAGAAAGGGAATGGATCAGAGGAGCGCACTAACGAGCCATGTCACCGTCCCACGGAGTCAAGTGCTGATGGTGTGGCTAGGACCACTTTTAGTGATTTCTCTTACTCATATGAAACTTACCCCTTCATCGACCCTATTTTCTAAATGTAGGTATGCCAGGTTCATGGTGCAAATTTAGTTTAATCAGTTAAACTGGTTTATACTAACTTCTAGGTTTTACAATTCACTAGTCACTTGGGAAACCTAAAATTAAGTTTCAAATGTATAATTAAAATCAAAGATAAAAATATTCCTACCTTAAGGTTGATCCACTGACCAAGGAGTTAAGTGAGCTCTATGTGTTCTCTCACTCCACAGTCAGTTCTGTGTAACATAATGTGTCATATAATGAGTAGTTCTCTCACTCCACAGTTAGTTTTGTGTAACATAATGTGTCATATAATGAGTAGTAATCATTAGTCTCTCTCAAATGAGCATGACCTCAACCCTAAGAGCCAATTTCAGGGAAGTTTCTGAGCCTCCTCTCTAGGGGCACTGGTGCAGTTAGGACAGGTTGTATCAAATCTGAATCCAACTGCAGCCCATTAGAACTTCTCTGACACAGATTCTAGGACATCCCTTCACTCTGGTGACAGCTAACGCACCTCTGTGATAGGAGTAGTAAGTCGGACTGGGCTTAGACGCTTTCTGCCAAACTAGAAAGAAGGATGGTGGGGGTTGGAATGTGAGAATGTTTGGTTTCAACTGATCAAATCTTTCTATTATCCCACACTCCTTAGTGTTCTGCTTATAAATGAGACAGAAATTAACTTCCAAAGCAAGAGCAATAAAGGGGAGAGGGGTAAGCAAAAAACAAAAAGGTTCTAGTGTAGAGGTTGGCCAACTAGGACCTGCAGCCAAATCCAGCCCACTGCCTATTTCTGTAAATAAAATTTTATTGTAACAGTCACACCCATTCACTCACGTGTCATGTATGCTTACATTTGTGCTAATTATTGATGAGCACACGATTATTTAATTACTCATAATTACCAAAAGTCTAAAATATCTGGTCCTTTATGGATACCACTTACCTCCTCCTGCCCTAGAGAATAAGAATGATATACAATTTTCCACACGTGCAAATGAGGCAAGACACAGCAAACAGGAAGTTAATGCAGGGACTGGATAACGGTCTGTACTTATTCCACTCTAAAGAATAATTCCCATTTTCTGTCATGGTTGCTAACAATGCCCTGCGTCATTCCTCAGCAGAAGAGGAACGGTCTCTCCGTGAAGGGCAGGTGCCTGCAGGGTGACCGGGCTCTCTGCTGTACCTTGTCTTCCAGAGCAGCCATCCTCTCCTTCAGGTGGAGCTGCAGCCGCTCGTTAGACTCTGAAAGAAGCTTGTCCACAGTGTCTGATAAACGTTTATTATGTTCTTCATTCATTTTTTCTCTCTGCCTTGCCTAAAACAGGGGAATCAGAAACTTAGAAACTTCAATGAAATGTTCGATCATTCTTGCAGAAGCACAAGGATCAAGGGGGTGGGCCAAGGGAGACCCACAGGCACTGTCGCCCTGGATGCCCGTCCCCCACCATCCTCAGTGGCCTTCCGTGCCATGCTGCGGGGAGACACCACCAAGGTCTTGGACAGATCGGTAACTAAAAGGTCCCATTGCTTCCAGTGAACAAAGTACTCCTGGGGCCTCGGGAATGTCACCAGTCATTAACTGTCAGATGGATTTAGGGAGATTTATACCCAGGAACCAGCTTGTTAATGTACTAGAAGAATTTTCCCTTGTGCAAATAAAAGCTTGGGTCTGGATTCATGGGGAAAAAATTAAATTTAATTTATTAGGTTATTAAGCATGAAATGTTCGATTTCCTTAAGTACTAAAGTTTAACAGTTGATATCTCTGACATTTCACTTTGACACTTCTTGTTTTATTTTTATTGTGAAGGTACATCCTCAGTCTTTCAAACACATGGTTTGCCTTATGATTATCTCTCAAATTTTTTTTACAGCAATTTTTGTGAAACTACGGATAAGTCAAAAATCAGCGTAGTCTTTGAACATGAGTTCTGTCGTGGAATCAAGGCAGTGCAGATAGCTCGAAATACCAGCAAGATGTTTGGGAAGGATGTGGTTAATGAACACACAGTATACGTTGATGGTTTAAGAAGTTCCGTACTGGTGATTTTAATCTTGAACATGAGCCATGTGGGCGACCTGAGAACAGGTGGAGAATGATGAGCTGAAAGCTGTAGTGGAAGCGAATCCATCTCCACCTACGTTTGAATTAGCAGAAAGATGTGACATTACTATCCCAACAATATTGGACCATTTGAAACAAATCAGCAAGGTAAAAAAGCTGGATAGATGGGTACCGCATGAATTAAAAAAGCATCAGAAGAGAAACCGTCTTGAAGCTTGCCTTTCTTTGCCGTCACAACATAAATGCGAACCAGTTCGTATTGTGACGAAAAACGTATTCTTTTTGACAATCACCAGCACTGGGCACAATGGCTGGATAAAGATGAAGTGCTGAAACGCAATCCAAAACTGAATATTCATCAAAAAGCTAACGGTATCTGTTTGGTGGTCCAGCTCTGGTATTATCCAACAGAACTTCATGAAACCTGGTCAATCGATTACGGCAGATGTCTACTGTAAGCAACTGGACAAAATGATGAGGATGCTTGCGATTAAACAGCCGCGATTGGTCAACAGAGACAGGCCAGTTCTCTTGCAAGACAACGCTTGACCACATGTCGCACAAACAACATTGCTCAAACTACAGAAGCTGGACTTGAAACTCTGTCATCCACCGTATTCACCAGACCTTGCACCAACTGACTACCACTTCTTCCAGGCTTTAGACCACTTCTTGCAAGGAAAACTATTCAATTCTTAACAAGCTTGGGAAATGCCTTTCTCAATTTCATTGCCACTTGCTCTGCAGGCTTCTTTACTGCTGGCATAAACAAGCTACAACTGTTAAGATGGCAACACTGTGTTGATAGTTTAGGCGCATACTTTGATTAATTGTATTGCTTCTTGTTTGAGATATAAACTTTTGATTCGAAATCAGACATTTCATATTTAATGACCTAATACAAAGCAAAAGGTAAAAAAAATCTGTTTTGTTTTGTGACATGGTCTCACTTTGTCACCTGGGCTAAAGTGCAGAGGTATCGTAATAGCTCGCTGCAACCTCAAATTCTTGAGCTCAAGTGATCCTGCAGCCTCCCAAGTAGCTGAGACTATAGGCACATGCCATGATGCCTGGCTAATTTTTCTATTTTTTTGTTGAGATAAGGTCTTGCCCTTGCTCAGGCTGGTTTCAAACTCCTGGCGTCAAGCAATCTTCCCACCTCGGCCTCCCAGAGTGCTAGGATTACAGGCGTGAGCCACCACACGCAGCCAAAAAATTTGCTTTAAAAAAAAAAAATCAGTCAATTTAAGAAGACTCTCACATATTTTTCTTTATGTATCTACATTGCTTGAATTTCTTATAATGGAAATTTATATTCAAAAATTATAAACAATTAACTTAAGTAATTTTCAAAATGTGATAACAAAATAGACAAGTCTGTTTTCTAAAACCATAATCAACTGAAAAGCCTTGTTTCCACCACATATCCTGAATGAACACAAACGACAGGTAGAAGGGGACAGGAAGCATTAGCAGATTAGCAGGCAGCACCATCCAGGTGGCACCTTTGTCCCCTCTTTATCCAAGCGGCTCTGCAGTGCTCAGGAGGCTCCTCCCAGGCAGAGGACGGTGGGCACGGGGGCTACACTGTGCACTCAAGTCACACTGCCCAGGGAGGGGGGCTGGATCCACAAGGACTCACCATGAGCCTCAGCAGTGTGTCCAGCCCCTGTGCCTTTAGTTTCCTCACTGGTAAGACGTGGGCAGCAGCCTCTTCTCTCTCTCATAAGGTCATTGTAAGGATTAAATATGAAGCACTCAGAATATACCTGAGCAACTAACATTATCTAAAAAGGTTCCAAAACCTCATGCAAGATACAGAGTATCTAATAATCCTTCTTTAGAAAACTACGCTTATTTTCTGTCAGCATTTATGTATTTTAAATGCAAGTTAGCTTGAAGTTTACTTTCAATTGCCTTAGTTATAAACACCCCTATCATAACACTTGTCCTTCATAACTCCATAAACCAGGTGTGACAGTCCTGAAGTATGTAAATGTAATTCTCTGCTACAAGGTGACAGTGTGTGTCTGTGTGGTGGGGTGTCTCTGCATGTGGGGAGGGGAAGGGGATTGCCTAATATGCAGCCCAGCCTGGGAGTCAGAATCTTCCTGGAAACCCGTTTGAATCTCTGCAGTGCATGGCCAAGAAAACAGGTTTCTACTGAAAAGAGCATCTAATGGCCTTAAGAGTCATAAAGCTGGCTGACCCAGGGGTACGAGAGCTCTACAATTAGATGCTCCATGCTTCCTCCATCCACTCACTTGTTAAAGAGAAAGCCACCCCAAAATACCAGGCCTGGCGCCAGCTGGCTCTAAAACTGTTCTCACTGTATCTGTTTCTTGGATGTTCCATACTGACATCTGCCCAACTCTTCCAGGGAAAACTCTCCTAGGGTTCAACTGACAGGGCCCTCCAATGCCATGCTCTCTTAATGCTCTTTTCACTGCGGCTCGATGACGGGGTTCCTCTTGCTCGACGATAACCACTGTTTGGATTATTTTATTTTTGGCACTGCGCTGGACTAACAAGCGGACTAGTCATCTAGGACGATGGGCTTTCCTCTGCATTTCAAGAGGGGGTTCCCCAGTCGAGCAAAACAGGTTTGTTTTAGAAGGAGCCATGAGGTCCCACTTGTACCTAGGGCAGTTCCCCTGACAGGCTGTTGGAGAAACAAGAAGCCTTCCTGGACACGGATCCCACCTGCTCCCTGCAGTACTGCTATGATCACGGATTTCTTTTGCTGCCACCAATACTGACAAAAAGCTGCCAATGTGTGCGATGTATGTTATCAGCGGACAACTTACAGATGAGGCCACAAAGTAAGTGCACAGGACAAGAACCAAGCTGCAGGGCCAGTGTCTCAGCTGGGCGTGGAGGCAGCAGAGGACCGAGATGTGGAAGACAGGCCCAGACCTCCCCTGAGCCACGCCCTCAGAGCACCCAGGCTCCACTCCCAGCCCTTCTGGCTCAATACACACCCGCTGCAGTTCTTGATTCTTTTCCTCTAATTGTGCTTCCATCTGTCGTAACCTTTCTTCAATGTTGCCGTGTCTCTCTTCGGCCTGTCAGCAAAAAAGAAAAAAAAAACAAAAAACCCGTAAGCTGACCTGGTACTCACACTTCATTGACAACATGCTGTATACTACTGCAGCCGCAACAAGCACAACATGCTCTGCGTGGACTGTTTCCAATCACAGCACATGGAAAGCATTTGCTACCATCTATCAACACATCCTACGTGGCTTTGCGTGCTCAGCCCTCTCGAGTTGGTGCTTCTGCAGCATGGCTGGTGCTGGCCACGGACTCAGTGCTGTTCCCCCACCCCCACGCCCGGTCTCCATGGATTCGTGACTTTCCCCATTCTCAGATTGCTTCTGGTTAGTCAGCATGGAAAGCAGAAAGCAGCAAGCACAAGTAAGGAGCAATGTACAAATTCTACCTTCCTAAGCTTGGAAGTAAGTTCGAACAGGTTAGCTTCCTTAGCAGCTGAGCTCCCAGAAGACAAAAGGTCAGACTACAAAGCCGACAATGGACAAGAAAGATAACAAGGGAGAAAAGAAACCGAGACTTTAAAAGCAGATCACAGAGAGGGAGGAAAGGTTCTGTTACAGCTGTTGGCAACAAACTTGCTCAAAGGAACAGGTCTATGGGCCCTGGATACCATCTGACTGGCCCGATGCGCCCCTTCACCAGCCAGACGCGGGGTGGTGGTCCAGCACCTTCTCACTGGCCCTCCCCAGAGGCTCACGAAGCTCGAGCCAGGACTGCTGACAGGTGCTGACACAGGCCTTGGCCCGTGCTGCCTCCTGTGCCCGGCGAAGCCCGCCAGCACTGCAGTGCGAAGCCTGCTCTGTGCCGGGGATGCTGCCGGTTTGCTCAGAGCCTCCCCTGTGGGTCGCCCATCCGAGTACCTATCACACCATCTGACACGGCCTCTACCTGCTTTCTTCCCACCTGCATGGTGAGAACCTGGGAGGGCAGGGACTGCGTCTTGAACACGCATACCCAGTGGTGGAACAAATGAATCAATATTACTTAAAAACATATTTTTAAGTCATTTTCAAAACAAAACTACTTCATCTGTTCATTACAAATTTAATTATCATTTCCTATTTGAGGAAAACCATCCTTCTTTTATACGAAGCTTCTCGTCTATGCTTTCAGGTGGCGACTAAAATGACTCTAAGAAGCAGTAACTCCCGGATCACCCAGACAGTGGACGAGCAGCAAACACCTGACAAAAGTGCAGGGACATGTAGGGGTAACAAAACAGAAGGATCACGTCTGATGCTGAAAAAGCATCCCAATCTCAGAGAAAACAGCACTAAGAACAAATCCGAGCCGCTCCCCGGGTTTAGGTGCACTGAGTAACAGTGGGGAGGCACAGGAACAAACCAATCGCAATCACAATCACAATCCTGCCACCTGATCCAGAACTAAGCCCACGACACCACCTTGGAAAGGGCGGCCACCCTCTGGGCCAGCTCGGCCTCCACCTCGGGGAGCGTCTCGGCTTTCCTCAGAGTCTGCTGCAGCTTCTGCTCCGCCAACTCCAGGCGTTCTTGTAACTGGCGGTTTTTATCTTCAGTCTATGAAATGAGAGCAAAGTATCAAAATGTAGCAAATCTAGCCATACTATTTCTCACAGACTGAAACGAACTGAACGCAGGCGTGGCCTAAGTTCGATGAGGGCATCACTACAGCTCTGGTAGCTGCCTCCAGGTGAGGCTTTTCTCGCTGCCAGGAGCACACGCCCACCTTCTACAGCTCGATTCCAATGAGCAAAACATCTCTTGCCAAAGCATTTGCTTTTCCTAAATATCTTCAAAGAAGCTTTAACAAAAAAATGAAACAAAGGTTCCTATACACTAAGGAAAGCTAGTTTTCTGTAGAAGCTTGCTCATTCTTTTTTTCTTCCTTTAAGAGACAGAATCTTGCTCTACTGCCCAGGCTGGAGTACAGTGGCAGGATCATAGCTCACTGTAACCTTGAACTCCTGGGCTCAAGCGATCTTCCTGCCTCAGTCTCCCAAGTAGCTGGGACTAAGGGTGGCCAACACCATGCCCAGCTAATTTTTAAATTTTTCATAGAGACGGGGGTCTCACTATGTTGCCCAAGGCTGGTCTTGAACTCCTGGTCTCAAGCAATCCTCCCACCTTGACCTCCCAAAGTGCTGGGATTACAGGAGTGAGCCACCATGCTTAGCCAGTTTGCTCACTGTTACTGACAAGTTTAAGGTAAGAAGAATTTGGTTAAAAATTTGTTTAAAAATAATCTCAGGAAAGGCAAAATCATACCAAGATTAGGAAACAGAAAAAAACAACAATAATCAGACCCATATTTGAAAGTAACACTGCTTACAGCAGGCTGCCATAGGCATGTGAAAGAAAATACGGCTTTTGGGCCAGGCGAGGTGGCTCACGCCTGTAATCCTAGCACTCTGGGAGGCCGAGGCAGGAGGATCACTCAAGGTCAGGAGTTCGAAACCAGTCTGAGCAAGAGCGAGAGCCCGTCTCTACTAAAAATAGAAAGAAATTAATTGACTAACTAAAAACATATATAGAAAAAATTAGCCAGGCATGGTGGCACATGCCTGTAGTCCCAGCTACTCGGGAGGCTGAGGCAGGAGGATCACTTGAGCCCAAGAGTTTGAGGTTGCTGTGAGCTAGGTTGATGCCACGGCACTCTAGCCCAGGCAACAGAGTGAGATTCTGTCTCAAAAAAAAAAAAAGAAGAAAGAAAAAAGAAAATATGGCTTTCATCTCCTTTCTCATATAGATTTTCCAAGAGTATGCCTAAAGAAATGTTAGTCAAGTTATTTTTTAAGTGTACAATTATTCTTTAAAAAAAACTCTCTTACTCTAAAATTTAACAGAAAATTTTAAAGCTGGGTGTGATGGTGTGCACCTGTAGTTGCAGCTACTTGGAGGCTGAAGCAAGGATCTCTTGAGCCTGGGAGTTTGAGGTCAGCCTGGGCAAAATAGTGAGACCCTGTCACTCAAAATGATAATTTAAAAAAGGACTAAAAAAAATCTAGGGCTGAGCGTGGTGGTTCACACCTCTAATCCAAGTACTTTGGGAGGCTGTAGAGGATCACTTAAGGAGTTCAAGACCAATCTGGGCAATGTATCAAGACCCCATATCTGCAAAAATTTTAAACAACTCAGTCGGGTTTGGTGACGCATGTCTGTAGCCCTAGCTACTTGGGAGGCTGAGGCAGGCGGATCTCTTGAGCCCAGGAGTTGAGGCTGCAGTGAGCCATGATCAGGCCACTGTACTCCAGCCTGGGCAATCGAGTGAGACTCTGTCTCTTATTAAAAAAAAAAATCTAAAAACCATCTGTAAGTCCAGGTTCCTGAGAGGTTACCATTTGTTTACATGCAGCTTTCCTCTTTTTCTGTGTGCGTTTATCTCCATATATGTAGATACCACATTATGCTTTAAGACCCTCAAAAAATATGGCCAGGTGCAGTGGCTTACACCTGTAATCCTAGCAATCTGGGAGGCTGGGATTGCTTGAGCTCAGGAGTTTGAGGCTATAGTGAGCTATGTGGAGGCCATTGCACTCTAGCCAGGGTGACAGAGCGAGACTGTCTCCAAAAAAAAAAAAAAACCTCAAAAAATATACCACACTGTATATACTATTAATATTTTATAATCTGCATTTCATGAATTACATGAATTATACACAAAAGTGTACCAAATATACTTTATGAAATACCAAACACTTTAATTTCAAGAAGCCTGATTTAGGTTTTTCTTGCTAACTCTTGATTATCCCAGACTACAGAGAAACAGGAGTGAGTACAGTTTACCAAACATAGGAGGTACAAATTCTTATCACAGACTTCATTTCTGACTTTGCCACTGGTGGTATCATTCCCAGCTACTACCAAGTAGCCCACGCCTTGAAGTTCTTTGCCACTCTCTGCTCCTTTGGTAAAAATGCTAACAAGCAACAGACTAACTTTCAATTAAAACAAAAGAAAGAACCAAGGAGTGTAGCTCCACAAAATGGTTAAATCAAATCCTAGTAATAAATAATCAAAACTTGTAAGTTGTAGTAACCCACACTTCTTGAACATAATATTCTAAGGTTATAAAAATTTTCTTTGACTTAATTAATAATTAATGAAAGCCAGACAAGGGTACATAAAACCCATTACCTGTCGATGAATAGAATCTTTATTTGCAATTTCATTTTCAAGTTTATCATTGAGGTCATGCACAGATGTGGCTTCACGCTGTGCGGCGAGGTAGCGTTTTTCAAGAGTGGTGATTCTCTCTTCCATGTCTTCCTTTTGGGCCATGGCCTAAAATAGGTATTTCAGAGGAGAAAAAAAAGATAGGTAATTAATACATAACACTTTATTATACTTCAGAGAGAAAAAACTGGACTAAATCCTAAATTTCAAATCAAATATAAAATTAGTGTCCTCAAAATTAAATTGATACAGATGTCAATTTTCTGAAATCTGAATGAAAATGTACCTACTCCTCAAATATCATAAATATTCACCTATAAAAGTAACAAAGACTTGTCTGCCTTAATACTAAGCCACTCAGTTTACCAAGCTTATCCTTTTCTACACAATATTACAAGAGAGTATGCAGAACAAAATATCTCAATATTGCAAGAATTCAAGGAGGTGACGGTATCTGCAATGAAGATGCAGCCTAGGTCTTTATAGCCTTGTGCTATATAAATGGTCTCACACAGGACAGGGATAAAGTAGTAAGACACGAAACTAAAAAGGTTGGATGAAATCTCATACAATCACAATATACAAGCGTATTAAACAAATGGAAACAGAAGTCAAAGTTCAATTTAATTGGATGGAACCACCTAATGTCTGTAGCAAAATTAAAGTTAATCCCACATGTATGAACCCCTAGAGAGCAGGACCATAATGTTTTGCTTGTAGAGTACCTCTCCTCCACCCTGCAATTCACTGATTTTTAGGTCCTTCATTGTTTATCAAGGGACTGTTAGTGAAGTCTTCATATTATAAGTGATAGGTCTTAAAAGAATTTCAAAATTCTCTGCATTATTGATCTCTGCCACATAATCTCCTGCTGTAGCCAAATAATATAACCGAATAGGTTATATAATACATGCAAATATCTTTCTTTGTTCTGAGTTCTTACATAAAATTCTCCCATTAGGCTACCAAACCGAAAGTCAGCCTGTTCTACAATATTAAACGGTCCAGAAGCTACTTGGGACAGGAGAGTGAGTGACAGGAGGAGCACCAGAGAAAGCATTCAGCCCTCGTTTCTGTCACGACCGAATATTAATCGTTTCTCACAGACAGTTACAAAGGCAGACATGCTTGTCAGAAGTGAATGTATTTCACCATACTTTCACATCACGATCCCGACTACTGACATTCACCACTACACATCCTGTGAAGGAGCAGCCGGGGAAGCGGGAGGGCACCAGGGACACCCCAACACAGGGCCATGCTCACGGCACAGCCGCCACCAGCACCTGCCAGAGCGTGTGTGTGTCAGAGGAAATCTGAACATAACGAAGAACACGCCAAGACAGCCTAGAAGCCGTACAGATGAAGACTCTGCACACGAGGGCAGTACCTAATCCCACCGCACGTGGCGGTGCCCGCTCTCCAGCCACAGGGAGGCAGCGGGCCTATTCTCCTCTACCTTTAAAGGGATTTTGTGGGATTTCACCACAAAAACGGGGAGGCAGCCTGTCACAGTCTCCTAGCAATCTTTCTTTGATATCGCTTATACAATAATCCAAAGCTTGAAAGGAACTGCGAGAGTAAGGGACCAAAGGAGCTACAAAAAAAAAAAAATAAAATAAAAATCAATTAACCAAAACACCCCAAATATTCCATTTAATGACAATATTGCAGTCTCTATTATCACTTACTTCACGGACATCTCGTTGCAATTTTGTGTTCATTTCTTCAGATTTGATGAGATCTTTTCTAGCAGTGTCAAGATCCTCTTCCAGCTCTGCCACGTGACTGGACAGAGCAGCCAGGCGCTCCTTCATCTGGCTCTGCTCCCTTGACTGCTTGCTTATGGTTTCCTGGAGCTCAATTACCTTAGCAAGGTCTTCCTCATGGCTTAAAGATCCATCAGAAGATCTCTGCTGGGGGAAAAAAATCCTTAAATACTCTTGTTTGGTTAGCTATAAAATATCTCCAGAAAACAGGTAAAATCAAAACTGACTTATACAATCTGTTGGATTACACAACTCTCATGACCACTCCAGCTTAAGCCAGTGCTTTAGCGACAGCTTTCCAAAACAGCCAACACGCTTGCCGCGGACAGATGAAATTGGAATACAGAGAAAGCCTGAACACTTGCCTTTCCGTTCGTACTCGGCGTGCTCTCTTGTTCATGGTTTATGTCAACCACTCCCTCTGTTAGTGTTTTTTTCTGATTATTCTGTTCTTTAAGAATCATTAGCTAAAACAAAAAAATTGAATATGAGAGTAAAATACTTTACGTAAGTGAAATAAGACAGCAAAATTCCTATTGGAAAAACACTACAATAAACTGCTAAACACAGTATAAAAATAAAGCATGTGGCAATGTTATCCACTAATATACAGCCAGATCATTTAAAATGGAATTTATTATCTACTGTACAAATGGGTACTTAAGAAATAAAAGTCCAGCTTACTAGTACTTAAAATGACCTGGATAGGTTGGTGCTCAGTGAAAAAGATAAATAACATCTAATATCCACTACTACGGTCCTTATATTTTTTGTTAAATTTAGGGATAAAAATAAAAAATTTTTATCCCTCAATTTATGAAAAATTCACATCACATGATACCTCAAGCTTACCTCTTTGTGTGTGGCACCTAATTCTTCTTCTAACAAACTACATCTTTCAAGTGCTACTCGTAACCGTTCTCTCACCTGAAAATAAAAGGGGTTGAGTTTTCATGTGTATATATATATTTATTTATTTTCCTCTTCTTCTTCTTTTTTTTTTTTTTGAGACAGGGTCTCCCTCTGTCGCCCAAGCTAGAGTGCTGTGGCTTCATCATAGCTCACTGTGACCTCAGACTCCTACGCTCAAGCAATCCTCCCACCTTGGCCTCCCAAGCAGCTGGGGCTATAGGCACAAGCCACCACACCCAGCTTAATTTTTTTATTAATGTACAGTCATCCTAATATTAATGTACTAAAACATAATATAGTATCATTACTTACTTTTTTTTTTTTTGAGATAAAGTCTTGCTCTATTGCCTCAGATAGAGTGCAGTGGTGTCATCATAGCTCACTGCAACCTCAAACTTCTCTGCTCAAGTGATCCTCCTACCTCAGCCTCCAGAGTAGCTGGGATAAGAGGCACATCATGTTGCCTGGCCAATTTTTCTATTTTTAGTAGTGACAGGGTCTCATTTTTGCTCATTCTGGTCTGGAACTCCTGAACTCAGGCAATCCTCTCTCCTCAGCTTCTCAGAGTGCTAGGATAACAGATGTGAGCCACCACACCCTGCCTGAATATCATTACTTTCTTTCATTGATCTTATTGTCAAGAAACATCCTTGTCAATGGCTTTAAATTTTCAGTTTGAGAAAAGCTTCCTCCCTAAATAAATTAGATTACCCAATTCTTAGCCATTCAATATACAGAATTAATTTTAAGATATTTATGACAATTAGTTTTTTCTAATGATATAGAACCCTTTCATCTTAGAGAGAAAATTTGTTTGCAAGAATTCAAGAAGCTCCAAAAACAAGCATTCCCGAAACACATATGAAGCCTGCCCAACACCGAGAATGCACACAAACCAAGACTTGCTATGTGTCTGATGGCACCTTTTCATCCAGAGCTTTGTGGTGTTCAAATAACGACTTCAGTGCTTTAAGCACTTCAACTTCACTGGACACGCCTGCTGGGGACTGAGCTTGTCTCTTTACCACGGTCATCCTGAGGGACCGCTCGTGCCTAGAGACGAGGCATTCCAAGTGCTCCAACAGCAGCTGGAACAAAAGGCCACAGAAAGACACATTTAAAAAGCACTTGTATTAGGTTAAGTATGAAATGTCCAATTTTCTTAAGTACTAAATTTGACAGTTGATATCTCTGACGTTTCACTTTGACACTTCTTGTTTTATTTTTATTGTGAAGGTATATCCTCAGTCTTTTAATCACATGGTGTGCCTTGTGATTATCTTTCAAATTTTCTTTTAGAGTAATTTTGTGAAACCACGGTTAAGTCAAAAATTAGTGTCATTTTTGAACATGAGTTCTGTTGTGGAACCAAGGCAGCGCGGACAGCTGGAAATATCAACGAAGTGTTTGGGAAAGATGTGGCTAATGAACGCACAGTATGTCGATGTTTTGAGAAGTTCCATTCTGGTGATTTTAATCTTGAATATGAGCCACGTGAGCAACCCGAGACCAAGGTGGATAATGATAAGCTGAAAGCTTAGTAGAATCAAATCCATCTCAACCTACGTGTGAATTAGCAGCAAGGTTTGATGTTACCATTCCAACAATATTTGATCATTTGAAATAAATTGGCAAAGTAAAGAAGTTGGATAGATGGGTTCCACATGAATTAAGAGAAATCATCTTGAAGCCTGCCTTTCTTTGCTGTCACTACATAAAGGGAATCAATTCTACACTCTATTGTTAAGTGTGATGAAAAATGGACTATTTTTGATAATCATAAGCGTTCAGCACAATGTAAAGATGAAGCGCTGAAACACAGTCCAAAACTGAATATTCATCAAAAACCTAATGGTGTCTGTTTGGTGGTCCAGCGCTGGTATTATCTATTACAGCTTATGAAACCTGGTCAATTGATTACAACATGTGTCTACTGCAACCAACTGGACAAAACGATGAGGATGCTTGCGATTAAGTAGCCGAGACTAGTCAACAGAGATAGGCCAATGCTCTTGCAAGACAACGCTCGACCACATGCTGCACAAACAATGCTGCTCAAACTACAGAAGCTGGACTTGGAAACTCTCCGTCATCCACCACATTCACCAGACCTTGCACCAACTGACTACCACTTCTTCCAGGCTTTGGACCACTTCTTGCAAGGAAAACTATTCAATTCTCAACAAGCTGTGGAAAATGCCTTTCTCAGTTTCATCGCCACTTGCTCTCTAGGCTTATTCACTGCTGGCATAAACAAGCTGCCGTTAAGATGGCAACACTGTGTTGATAGTTTAGGCACGTACTTTGATTAAATGTACTGCTTCTTGTATGAGATATAATAAACTTTTGATTTGAAATCGGACATTTCATATTTAATGACCTAATAATTTCACATTTGAAGTTGGGGCTAATAGCTCCTTTACAATCTATGGTAAAACAAGTTTGAATCCATTCAGTTCAGTAGGTTACAGAAATTCCCCTCAAATATATTAAAATATCATTAATTTTCATCACAAATTTCAGGCAATATAGGATAATGCTGAACTGATCAACCCCAGATGCTCAGTCAGAAACAGTATGAAATGTGTTTAAAACCAAACAGTGCTTGTCTTTTACTTCTCAGACAGCATCACCGATCCCGATATGACTCCAGAGGCAAATGGTAAACGGTAAGATCCGCCTGCTCACCCTGGTGTTGTTCCTTTCTGCTTTCAGTTCAGCGATTTCCTCTTCCCTTTCAAGGAGCTGTTCCCTGCATACATTGAGTTCTTTAGTAAGTGCTGCGAACTCCTAGAAAATAGCAAAATTAATTAAATAAATAAAAGGGGAACCTCTCGTGACAGACTTCCACACCAACAGGCACCGTCACAGGGTGAAAGGGAGGATCTCTGTGACCCTCCAGAGGACGAGGGGATCAACCGACTGGCCTAAGACCACACCCAGTATCTAATAAATCAGAACCCGACTCAATCTGACTTCCCTCCACCCCGGGCCTGGGCACTCGGACGGTAGGGGACGAAGGGTAATCCAAGTCACCTTCTCAACGGCCAGAGCAGTCCACAGTATCTTCCTGAGCAAGGATCCTGACGTGAAGTGAATGAGGACATTTTTAAGTGACTCCTAGAACTGCTGAGGAGAGCAAAGGGAAGAAGGCCTAGGGTGTCTCTACCCTGGCACGGCCTCCTGCTCTGTCTGTCCTGAATCTCCTCTGGGGGAGACCACTGGCTCTGGAGAGTTCCCCGGGAAAAGGGCTGATGGTACCCCAAGGCCACTCCTTCAGCCTGAATTAAACTGCTCAGAGTCAGCTGTAAAAAACGGACTTATCACAAATGCTGGTAAGCCTTCTGCAGAGAGGAAAGGTCTATCGGCCAAGCAGAAGGGTTCCTAGGGGGCGTGACTGAGAAGAGCCACGCAAACACGCCCCAAGCTGCCACTGTGTGTCAGGGTCCAACCACAACATCAAGCACCCTCACGTGGACACCACGGATGAGCTGAGTCAGAAGAAATGAATTCCTGTTCTTCTGCCAGTTTTTCAATGGAGCAAAACCGAAATAAGTAAAATCATCTGCCATGTTTCTTTAGGTTTTAAGTATTTTTTCTTTAAAAGACAAAGGAGGGATAAAGGCTAACCTGACAACCAGACATTCAAGATATGAAAAGTAAATTAGGTAATTCTATAAAATCAGTTTACAAACAGGTGGTATGCTTAAAGTGCATTCATAAATTAATCCTTTGCAGCTCAAAGTCAGCTTTACTGCAGAAATTACCCCTCCCGTCGGTTTGATTTTACAAGGCTAACCCACAAAAGCCTGTCTGAGCCATAACACAGAACTGACATGCTTACCCATGGGATGAAAGCAGCAGGCAGTCCTGTGACAGCCGACAAGGGAAAAGAGTGACATTAAGCATATTCATTTTTTCTTACATGCTGTTATTTCAGGGTAAGAAAACTAGAGAGGGATGAAGAGGCAAATAAGGTACTGAGATCTTTCAGGGCACTCAGGAGCACCTTCACAGACCTGGTAAGCTAATGGCCACTTTAATTTACTTAACTTCTCTTCTAAACTACTATTTCTTCTGTGAGAATCCATGACTGTGGGTGACCGACTTTTAGCATGGCAGCGTAACGAGCTCCGCTGACCTGCTCCCAGGGAAACTGGTGAGTGTGATAAGAAAAACTACTATTCAAAGCCTGTGGAAATGCTTCGAAGGGCATACAGCAAATGAAGAAACATCAAAAAAAAAAAAAAAGAAAGAAAAGATAAAATGAAAAATCTATGAAAATTCAGTAAGACAAGGTGAGGGTTTGTAGTATTTAAACCAAGACTGCTCCCTGCCTCCCCTCCCAGGTCAACAGAGACCCTACTCCAGATTGCTGCAGCCAACAACGCAGGGCCCCCTTGTCGCCTAAACCACCAATGCAGAGCCTCTTGTCCCCCAGACCAACAATGTAGGGCCCCCCTGTCCTCCAGACCAACAATGCAGGGCCCCTTGTCCCCAATACCAATAACGCAGGGACCCTCTCCTCCAGCTCCCAGCCAGGCTTTCTTTCTGGGAGGGACAGGACTTCAGTGGTTCCCACTGCCCCAGCTGCCTGGTGCCAATGCTACATCCTGGCGAGTGTAGTTGAGGGTGGGGGCCTCCTACCTCTGCCCAGCCTCCACTCTGGAAGAGGCTCATCCTTGGGTGTGGCAGGCTGAAATCACTGGGGCTCTGACTGAGCCTTGGCTCTGTGAGGGAGTGGTTCCAGGGCTGGAGTGGCAGCTTAAAGGACCCTCGGCTGCTCTAGTGCTCAACAACTAGAGCAGGCATGTCACTCAGAGAGAAACCTGCCATAGTTCCTACCCCCAGCTCCAGAGCCCTGGTTCAGAGATTTTTCCCTGGGAGAAGTAGGTGGAACAAAAGATAACTCTTAATTCTTCCCAAGGGCACTAACTTCATCTGCAACACTGTGATGAAGTTCAAACCTAGGGGTGCATTCAAGAACAGTGAGGTCCTGGTGAAAGGCAACTGGGACGAGATGTGTGGGTTTAATGAAGACACAGCCTAGACCGCAGGCTGGCTAGTTCAGAGGAGAGAACCGGAGACTAAGACAGCTGGAAGGAGCCCTCCTGGGGTGGGAACAAATCTCAAACACTGACTTTAGAAACGATTCCTTGGAAGGAGCCACAATTTGACTGAGATGGTTTGTAATCACCCCGGCATTACTGAAAACAACAGAACAATTTGTGGGGGTTCACAGTGGCCTAGTGGTCAGAGAGTGGGAGAGAGCTGCAGCATCAGCACCGCTGCCGTGGCAGAGGGACACGGCACACCCACAGCTGTACCTCGCGGGGAGCTGAACATGTGGGCGGGGAAAGGGAACACATTTCACTAAACTAATCCAGCCACTCACTGAACTGGTTAAATTGGTAAGTTTCATGTTATGTATATTTTACTGCAATTAAATATATATATTTGTGTGTGAGCGTGTGTGTATGCATGTCACACGGTGAGCTCTGGAGACAAGGCTGCTCTTGAGAGTACAAAATTGGCTACAGAACACAAGCAACTCTTCATTTCAGTATCTCAATGCATACCTGCAAACATAAAGAAAATACAATAACACTAAATAAAAATCACCTAAATGTGTCTTAAAACCTGATAAAGATTCTGTCAAGTGTTGACACAACCTTAGAGCCCTAACAGGGAGCATTCAGAAGGGGACTTCTTGGCTCGGGAGTGACGGGGGAGAAGCAGCAGAGAAAGGCAGCAGAGTAGACCAGGTGTCTCAGTCCGTCTGCATGGCTATACAGCAATACTCACCTAAGGGTGAGGAATTTATAAAGAAAAGAGGTTTGTTTGGCCCACAGTTCTGCAGGCTGTACCAGATGCATGCAGCCAACATCTGCTTCTGGTGAGGCCTCTGGCTGCTCCCCCTCGTGGAGACGGGGAGCGAGTGTAGGCAGAGATCACATGGGAGAGAGGAAGTGGGAGTGTTGGTACCAGGCTCCTTTAAACCATCTGCTCTTGCGTGAAGTAACAAAGGGAAAACTCACTCATGACCATGTGGAAGGCACCAAGCCATTCATCAGGGATCTGCCCCCATGACCCAAACAACTCGCATGAGGCCCCACCTCCAACACTGGAGATCACATTTCAACATGAGATTTGGAGGGGACAAATATCCAAACTGTATCACTAGGTCCCCTTCCCATGTTCTCCCTTCAAGTTCATCTTCCTTCCTAAGTTTCAGAGATTGCTTTCATTTATGCCAATATTAATCATATCAAATGCCCTGATTTACATCTTTAGATGACTGTCAGATCACCTAATACCTAACGTTAATGAGATAGTGTCTTCTTATTAATGGGATCTTGTATCAGAAGATTCTTTCTATTACAGGTGGAAAAAAACTGGACTAAAACTAGTTTAACTTAAAAGGCAATTATGACTCACATAACCGTCCAGTCAAAGGGCAGAGCCCGCTCCAGAACTGCCTGAACGCAGGGCCTTGAATTTTTATTACTTTGTCCTCCTTGTGCCTGCAATCTGGGTCAATTTTGTAAAGTAACTACCAACTCACTAATTCTGTCTTTGGCTGTGTCCAGTCCAGAGTCTATCATCCTAATAACTTTTTCATTCACTAGGTTTCCATTTTTAGTTTGGTCATACCATCCTGCTCATTTCACTTCCGCTTTTTTTTTTTTCTTTTGGTAATTTGTTGCCATGTATATTAATTCATCTTGTTAAGCATCTTAAAAAGATTGTACATAAATTTCAGATGAAGTAAATGTGTAGCCTGGTAAGGAGTCAACTCTGTGAGGATGTCTTAGTATTAGATATTTTTAAGTATTGTGGAATTTGGGTTTTAGGCTCATCTTAACAGGACTTTATGTTGCTGGCACTCTCTTTGCCTAGCTGTCTTAGTCCGTTTGGGCTGCTTTAACAAACTCTCATAGACTGGGTGGCTTATAAACAATAGAAATTTATTTCTCATACTTCTTGAAGCTGGAAGATTCTGTCTGGTGAGGGCCTGACTACAGACTTCTGTGTCCTCATGTGGCAGAAGGAACAAGGAGTCTCTCTGGGGTCTCCTTCTAAGCACACTAATCCCCCACAACAAAGCTCTACCCTCATGACCTAATCATTTCCCAAGGTCTCTACCTGCTAATACAATGATATTGAGGGTTAGATTTTAGCATGACTTGGGAGGGGATTTCAGCATGACTAGTGATCTGTGGCTGTTATACTCTAAGCCTTCCAAGGCCTCAGTCCAGAACTAGGCTTTCCATGGTGACTTAGGGTTCTGTTGCACGGTTATCTTACAGACAGTGCAGATCCTGGTGGAGACCACTGAACAGCGTGGCTCATCCCAGGCTGTGCTTTCTCCCCTCCCTAGGACTGCAATGTCCTTATAAAGCCCCAATCTGTAGAGGGGAGAATGGCCTTAGATAGGGAGAAACCTTATCTAACCCCCAGCTTCAGGAAGTATCTAAATCTAGTTCTAATCCCACTGACCACTTTAGTACCTATGACCCTTACCCTACAGGAACCAGTTTCCTACTAACACTGCCTGCTTGGAGCTTGGAGCTCAGCAGGCCAGTAAGATCCAGCCAACTCATGCTCATGCTAGGTTCCCAGTCTGTTTCTGTACTGGAGGGGATTTACCTTGTTTGGAGGCCCGGCTATGTTTTCTGGCTTGTTCCCCTATTTTCGCTGCTATGTTTGGAGGAGAGGTGCACCAAAGCATGAGTTTATGCCTCCATCTTGAGTGGATATGACAATCCATTCAAGAAATAGTGGCACACCTAGTCTATGTCAGCCGCTGCAACAGGGAGGCAAGGCCTGTTCACACCACAGGGTGCTCTACAGCCCAGACAAGCTGGCCACAGCCCCCATGCAGTGAGTGCTCTGAGTGAGAGCCGAGCGGAAGCCGTCTGTGATGGGAGGTGGGCATGCTTCTCAGAAGGTCTGCTGAAGGAGACAGCACTTGAGCTGGACTCTGAACAAACGATCTAGTCAGTGAGAGCTTCTTTCACAAAGGCATGAAGGCATCAGGTAAGTGGGAAGGGCTTCAGCAGGGCCGGGGCACAGGCCTGTGTATGGAGGGAGGAGGAGCATCTAGAGGTGGGCAGCCCCTCACAGACCACAGCTGGAGTCCGGATTTCATCCTATCTACAGACTTCGGGGGCCCTGAACAGGGGGTGGGCAAAACTGCTAGCGTCTCAGTCAGTGCTGAGCACAAGGGATGTGTTTAAAATGGGTTTGCTGGAGAAATGAAAGGCCCCTAGAAGCAGCGCTGACACTGGGCTGGAGGAGGAAATTAAAAGTAGGAAACAAGGGCCGGGCGCGGTGGCTCACGCCTGTAATCCTAGCACTCTGGGAGGCCCAGGCGGGTGGATTGCTCAAGGTGAGGAGTTTGAAACCAGCCTGAGAAAGAACGAGACCCCGTCTCTACTAAAAATAGAAACAAATTAATTGGCCAACTAAAAATATATAGAAAATATTAGCCAGGCATGGTGGCACATTCCTGTAGTCCCAGCTACTCGGGAGGCTGAGGCAGAAGGATCGCTTGAGCCCAGGAGTTTGAGGTTGCTGTGAGCTAGGTTGACGCCATGGCACTCTAGCCCGGGCGTTAGACTCTGTCTTAAAAAAAAAAAAAAAAAAAGTAGGAAACCAGCTAGGAGTCCACAGCAATAACCCCAGGAGAAATGAGGCTCTGAATTAACATCAGAGAAGGAGACAAAGAATTCTCAAATGCTATGCCCTTCATCAGTTTTGAAAGGATTCCCCTGGATGCTGTATTCAGAAAAGCCTGTGAGAAGATGAGGCTGGAAGTGGGGAGATCATTAAGAAATGAGTGCAAAGTATGCGGGCAAAGCCAAGGTGAGCACACTGCAGGTGTCGAGAAGCAGGGATTCCAGACCCGCTTTATGGTACGGCCAGGAGGATCTACTGACAGATCAAACAGATGACAGAAAGGAAGGCCCAAGGACACCTCCAAGGACCCTGGCATGTGAAGAATGGAGTCATCAGTTTCTGAGAAGGAGTGGTTATGGGGAGAGAGCATTTTGAAGGGAAGATCTAAAAATTCAGTTTTTGAGATGATTATTAGACAAGGGGCAATGTCAATTAGAGAGCTGCAATTTGCAGTCTGAGGTTCTTGGAAGAAGGGGATATCATCTTCGTTTCATGCACATCAACAAGGTGGAGACAGGAAGAGATGAGGTTCAAGCCTTGTAACAGTCTCCTGTCAAGAGGCAAGGACTGGTGAGGGACACAGGAGGAAAACCAGGAGGGGGATCTTTGATGCCACGTGTTCCTGGGAGAGTAACCAACCGCATGCACTGACGCTGGCGGACCACATTAGCTGACCGATCCTTGATAGAATTTGTTGAAATGGAGGTCAGCGGTGACCATGACAACACAGTTTGGCACAGTGGTGGGTTCGAAACCTCACTGGACTGAGCTCAGCAGAGAGTGGAAGGATAGGAAGCAAAGTAGTGAGGACAGAAAATCTTCTGAGGAGCTCTGCAGTAAAGGGGAGGGGAGAAATGGGGCAGTAGCTGGAGAAGACATGGGGTCAAGACAGACCTTCTATAGGACCAGGCAGACCTTTGCATACGGATGGCAGGAATCCAGGGGAGAGGTGGGACCTGAGGGAGCAGACAGGGTCAAGTGGCAAAAAGGCTGATCTCTGCTGGGGCCGCACGGCTCACCCGCAGTAAAAGGAAAGGCGGCAGACTACATGCGTGCAGAGATGCGGTGGGAGTTGGTGGAAGTTCTCTTCTGACTGGTTCCATATCCACCGAGAACAGACACAATGAATGTCATCAGTCTGCGTTTGCACATGGGGCCGGGAGGGGGAGAGGGCATGAAATGTTGCTGGGCTGAGAGTGGGAAGGGAGAAGCGACCAGAGGGGGTTGCAGTGTGCAGGCAAGCTCGACCACAGGGAAGAAGCGAGGGGTCTCGGCGCCATGCAGGGCTGTGGACGATGATGGACCCTGAGACTTCAGGGGGCAGGAAGAAAGGGGATTCGGGACAGGTGAAGTGACATACCAAGGCAGGAAGATCCCAGGACTGTGGGTTTCAGGACAGTGGAATATCAGTGTTTTATTTTAAAAAGTCTATCTATTATGAACAAATTTCATCACCTTTGAATGAAATACCTAGTCCAAGCATAACAAGAACTTTAAAGCGGGGCAGAAAGCTTCAAAACGAACTACGCATGAGCAACGCGGCATGGTTACTACAGGAAGGATGACTGCCTGCCCGACCTCCACTTACCTATAAACCCTTACTTTATTTCCCATCAGCTCGCTTTCCCTTTAACTCTTTCAGTACCAGAAGCAAGCCTTTATCTGTTTCCTATAGTTTTCTTCAAATTTTCCTAAGATCCCCAAATTATCTCCATTCCCCCACCAGGATTTTAGATTTGCCCTCTAAAACCTAAGAGAATATATTTCATTCCTGTTATTTTAGTTAAATATAAGTATTTCCAAAGCATTCAACAGCCAAAAACCATTCTATGGTATATTGCTCTGGCTATGGTAGAAAATAAATTTATAGAACTTGATGATTAGTTTACTCAAAGAAAGACCTTTCACTCTGCTCAAAAGAGAATTAAACTGAAAGTATATCAAAGCAAATTTAAACTTAGGAGTTTAGATAAACATTGGACAGGAAATTCCAAAGTTAAGATTCTATTTATTTATTTTTAATTGTATTTTATTTCAGAGTATTGCAGGTGTACAAATGTTTTGGTTACATAAATTGCTTTTGTGCACAAGAATGGAAAAAAACACCATGTGTACTCACCATTAAATTAGAACTAATCAAGGTTTAAGATTCTAAAAGCATGTTCCTATGTGCATTGTATTTGCATTATTATTGCAGAAAAAACTAGTATGAACTCCAAATGTGTGCAATAAATGATCTACTTTATTACTGTCACAGGAATCTAATTGTCCACATACATTTTTTCCTCTGTAAGAATATGTTGATTTAAAAAATATTATAAGCCAACTACATCATTAGTGTAAGGTGACATTCTATTTACTAATATTTATTATAATTAAAGTTTCAAGTATTTTCTGAAACTGAATAGATATAATTACAGAAGTATTTTCATACAAAATATAAGTCTGAGCAATACAAATTTGTGTTTCCATTTGACATTATCTAGGGTTGAAAACAGGGAAAAACATCCATCACTAAAACCAGTTCAAGAACTTGGTTTCAGCGGGATGTGCTCACACCTGTAACCTTAGCACTCCGAGAGGCCGAGATGGGAGGATCACTTGAGCTCAGGAGTTTAAGACCAGCCTGAGCAAGAGCAAGACC
>VBSM01002959.1:15479703-15500782 GCA_008086735.1 Cheirogaleus medius | reverse complement strand
ACCCCGTCTCTAAAAAAAAAAAAAATCCACAATCAGGCCAACTTTAGATGAAGGCCTATGGATCAGAGGTGACATTTATCTCCAAAGGCAATAAACCTTCTCTCTTCCTGTCACTCGATGGCTCACAGCATCCCCCAGAGAGGAGGCAGGAGGCAGTAGTGCCTCATGGCCCCACCCCCACATGGGTCCCTGGGCCCCACCCCTTCTCCTAGCCTCCTCCTGTTGTCTTTACCTGGTCACAACATGTCACATTTTTACATCTCTTACTCTCTATAATCTCCATCCAAAGCTCTGTTTTCTTTTTTACTTATCTTTCATGTAACCCTTTGCTGAAACTGGAATAAAACTTCACTAGATGGAATGTTATTCAGCTATAAAAAGGAAGGAAATTCTGATGTGAACAGAACACAGGTGAACCTTGAGGACACTCTGCTGAATGAAACAAGCCAGTTACAACAAGACCGAATACTGTAGGATTCCACTTACGTGAGGTTCCTACAGTAGTTGAATCCACAGGCAGAAAGCAGAATGGTGGTTGCCAGGGGCTGGGAGAGGGGGATGGGGAGCTAGTGTGTAATGGGGACAGGGACAGAGTTTCAGTTTTGCAAGACAAAAAGAGTTCTGGACATGAATGGCGGCACAACAATGTGAATGTCTTAGTGCCACTGAACGGAACACTTACAAATGATGAAGATGGTAACCTTTATGTTATGTGTATTTTACCACAATAAAGAAATTGGAGAAAATGAACTTCATTGGAGGCAAAAGTCTATGTCCTCCTAGTCTAGGGACATGAAATGTAAAGAAATGGAACAGGGATCTAATTTTCAGCAAATGGAAGTGATCACCTGAAAAACTGACTTAACTGACATTATTATTATTTTTAGTCAGTAGAAATTACTTGCCTCCATCATGCTTTAAAAGCATGTCAAATTTGAAATAAAGAGAAAATTGGAAGTTTATATATTAAAATAAATGAGCAAATCATGTTTGAAACCCTAGTGATTAAAAGTATGCTAATAAGCATCCATCTATCTACCCATCCATTTATCTTGCATCGTAACAATGGGAGCAGAGAGACAGAGGGATACTAAGAAACAAAACCATAAACTTTACATTTTTGGATACTCTGATCCGTGGTCTCATCATCTCACTGAACTCTCAAAGCTGCTGTGATCGAAATGGCACCAGCTTTTCAATCACTGGGCATTATTTGCAAGCAAGAGATAATAAACATTTGAAAAGTTCCAATATGTCTTATTTCTTTTCTCTGTCAGTTTCTCTATAAGAAATATATGTTGACAAAATGTATGCTCATACTTAGCATTAAGCAATTAAATAAATATTGAATTTTAAAAACATGGTACAGAACAATATTTCAATAGGACCCCATTTGGCTTAAAAGCAAACACATACTTGTCTGTATTATATATAGAGAGATACATAGATAGATAGATAGATGGATGGATGATAAAATACAGAAAGTGCACACCAAACTGCTGGTGCTGGTTACCCACTATAGTTGGGAAAGGGGGTTGAAAGTGAGACAATTTATATATTTGTTATTTTAATTTTTAAGTAGGTATTACTTAGTACTAAAAAAAAAAAGTAGTCTTCCTTCAAACAACGTTAAAACTCAAGGACATGACCAGAATACAGATTGTGCAAATGTCACGTGACTTGCTCAGAAACCTCCCTCCAGAGTCTGTCCCTCAGGCCTCAGCTCTGCTTCCTGCACAATCAGCTGTCCGCCCGGTGCTGCAGCGCTGCAGCTCCACGGCTCCCCTCAACGAGCTCCGGCCACGACAGCCACCCCTTTCCTGTCTGCTGCCGCCCTCACCCCGCCTTCCCTACCTGCAGAGGCTGCCTTCTCCGCGCTCTGCTCCTGCCCACTGCTCGCCCTGCGCTCGCTCTCCGCGCCTGCCTAACCTGCGCTGTCAGGGCTTGCGTCACCCACCCCGGGCGATGTCCCACTGCCCATTTTACATCTCTGCTCCAACCACGTTCCCCACACCGAGCTCATTGTCTTCCTCCTGCCCAATCTCCAGCTCCTCCTACGCCCTTGTTCATCGGGCAGCAGCATCCGGCTGTCTCGGTCAGGCGCTCGGACGGTCAGGCGCTCGGACAGCGCATCGCCTCCCTGCTCTCCCGCCACAGTAACCAGGGGCTGAGGACTGTTAATTCTACCTCAAGCACCTGTCTTCTGGGACCATCCACTTCTCTACACCCTCACCATGCTCACTCCTGTCCCAGCCACTGTGTCTCCTCGGCCCATATAAAAGCCGTCTAACTTTTCCCTGCCTCCATTCCTTCTTCCCACCAATCTATTCCCCATACCGTCTGAAACGAATCAGACCTTGTGACTTTTCTGCTTAAGATCCTTCTGAAACTCTCCAGGGCCCTTAGGGTCAAGCCCAAACCTCCTCTAATACCTTCTAATAGTAATGAGAAGTAATAACAAACACTAACGTAGCACTCACTCTCTGCCAGACTTCCCAGCACTTGACACTGATTATCCCGTTAAATCCTCCCAGTCCTAGGAGGTGACACAATGAGCTCCCCGTGCACAGGAGATGGCAGGGCAGTGGCTTGAGGAGTCAGCTCCACACATTCTGACCCTGCTTCTCTTGTCACTTTGTGCCTCACCCTCAGCTCCTCAGTCGAAAGGAAGTCTACACCTCATTCAACAGGTCCTCCGTTCCTCTTTGGGCCCTTCAGGCCATGGCGGTCCCTCTGCCATGCATCTGTGAATCTGCCATCTCCCCCAGCCAGCTCCCACCCACCCTTCCCTTCACAGCTTGGGAGCCGTTTCCTGCAGAGGCCTTCTCAGCCTCCTGCACACGTGGACAGGTCCCCTGGATAGGTGCTCACACACCCCCACCGGCATCCTGCACTTCGGTCTCCAGTTCAGCTGTCTTCCCTGCTAGATGACTTTGGGCACTGGACGGCAGAAGCCCATGTCTGCAGGCGACTGCTGGGCACACAGGAGGGACCCAGTCAACGTGCGCAGCCTGAATGACAGCAGTGGTACCAAAGGAACACCCACACACAAAACTAGAATGTTGCCTACTACGAAAAACTAAGCACTGCACACGCAGGCTCTGGTTTTAGCCAAAAATACTGACCCGCAGGTGCTCAGGTAGCACAGGCATGATGTGTGCCGTGCAGACTGGCTATGCAGAAACCACCCGGGCAGCTCAGGTGGGCCTCGCTCTCCTGCATCAACGTTTCTGGGGTGGAACCTGGAAGTATCTATTTTTAAAGGCTATCTTTCTGTGTTTGAAAACAACTGGCCTTTCTGACCTGGAAGACGTCACTTGAGTTGAGTTATTCCTCCTGGCTTATTAATCTACAAAATCTGCGTAACCGTATCTTCCCTTCGTTCTACCCACACACAACTGTAACCACCAAAAAAACGAGCAAACCGCCACACGTGCCAGTCCACTGACCCAGGAGAGTGGCTCCCATAAACCTCCTTCCACAGAACTGCCAGTGTGCCCATCTGCCCCTCAAACGCACATGGCTGACAGGCGTGGGACTGACTGGTTGATTTTTGCCATGTTACTAAAATGAAGTTACTTAATACTTTCAAATATTAACTCAGGTTTGTTTTTTCTTTTCTTTTTGTTTTTTTTGAGACAGAGTCTTGCTCTGTCGCCCATGCTGGAGTGCAGTGACGTCATCACAGCTCACAGCAACCTCAAACTCCTGGGCTCAAGCGATCTTCCTGCCTCAGCCTCCCGAGTAGCTGGGACTACAGGGGTACGCCATCACGCCTGGCTAATTTTTTCTATTTTTAGTAGAGACGGGGTCTCGCCCTTGCTCAGGCTGGTCTCAAACTCCTGAGCTCAAGCAATCCTTCTCGCCTCGGCCTCTGAGTGCTGGATCACAGGTGTGAGCCACCAGACCCGGCCACTTCAGTTCTCAATAGTAACATTTTCTTCAAGCAAAACCATTCCGACACACAAAGTGGAAAATGATCACACATCCACTCATGGCTGTCAGCAGGGGCAACTTTCTAGATTCCTGGTTACCCTGTGCCTGCCTTCACCTTTGCTAACAGAATTCTTCCCAGAATGGTCTCCATGTCCTGTTTGGCCTGCTTTGCCCTCTTCACACTCACAAGCTCTTCTCAGGGATGAACAAACCTGAGCACCCTAAGAGCCTTGTGACCTTAGCCTCTCGTCTCTCCCAATACTGGGCCCTCGTAACCAACACTTGGCCTCCAGGCCTGGTCCCGTCTCCTGGAACTCACTCAGTTTCTGCTAAACGATGAGGAGCCCACCACCACTGCTAATGGCAGCTTGAACTTATTCTGTCAAAAACCAAACGCGATTTTCATTTGGAACAGAAAAAAAGAGGGAAAAAGCCCTTATTGTTTTTTAAATATATGGATGAACAGGTTAAAAATGCACTGTGCCACTCTCCTAACTTTGGCCTTAGCAACTAAGGAGGACGCATTTTGTGTGTTTCTAATTTCAAATCTGCACCCTTTAAGGCCAAACCTGAAAACCGTGATGCAGGATGTGGTCTGTTCACCAGCTAAAGTGGCACTGCCAGACAGCAGTAAGGTAAATACAATTTATAATCCACCTGCCCACGAGCTCTGAGATTTTATCATTCTTGAAAATTTAACTGGTTTTTTTTTTGACTCTTGGAAGTTGTATTACTTTATAGCAACTGAATGGTGATATGAATATTTTATATCAGTATTTTAAATTAACATGATTCAAATTCATAAAAAAATGACCACATTGCTTTTATGTTTTAAAACTTCTACTGAGATAAAAGCCACATAAAATTCACCATCTTAATTTTAAAGTGTACAATTCAGTGGTTTTTAGAGTACTTACAATGTCATGCACCATTACTACTATCTAATTCAGAACATTTTTGTCACCCCAGATGGAATCCCCATACCTATTAGCAATCATCCCCAATCCTCCCTGCCCTCAGCCCCTGGCAACCACCAATCTGCTCTGTCTGCATGGATCTGCCCGTTTTGAACACTTCATGTGAATGGAATCATGTACTATGTGGCCTTTGTGCCTGGCTTCTTTTACTTCACACAGTATTTTCAAGGATCACCCAAGTTGCAGCATGATGCAGCTTCATTCCTTTTTCTTTCTTTTTCTTTGGAAGACATTTTCTTTTAGGCAAAACTGTGACTTCATAAGTTTTGCTTCATGGATTTTTATCTTTCTGCTAAAGAGCAAACCAAACTGTTTTTGCTTTTATTTATTTATTTTAGCTTCCCATTAACCAAAGCCAAACCAAACTGGTTTGGGTTGTTATTAGGATTTTAGTACTTAAAACACAAACCATTCCTTAGAATAAGCAAAACAATTTGAAATATTAGCATGTATGTTTCAAAACAACCTGAAGTATTAGTGTGAATGCATCTTTCATATATTTCAGAATTCAAATATATATTATTAGTGAAAAATCCACAGGAAAAAAAACCATTCTAATTAAATTTTTTACCAGGCACAATGACTGACACCTGTAATCCTAGCACTTTGGGAGGCTGAGGTGGGAGGATTGCTTGAGGCCAGGAGTTCAAGACCAACCTGGGCAACATAGCAGAACCCCTGTCTCTACAAAAACTAAAAAAATTAAAAAACCTAACCAAGGGAGGTGATATGTGCCTGCAGTCCCACCTACATGGGAGGCTGAGGCAGGAGGATCGCTTGAGCCCAGGAGTTGGAGGCTGCTGTGAGCTATGATCACGCCACTGTACTCCAGCCCAGGTGACAGAGCTAGACCCCATTTCTAAAAAAAAAAAAAATTTAACTCAGCTTGGGAGGAGAATCAAAGCAATGAACTAATAGAGGGCAGAAAACCTTGATTCAAATAGGCATGACAGCCTTCCGCAGTCATATTTTTTTTTAAAAATTAGCTTAAAAGAGTTTCAGATAAATTAAAAACACCAGAAAATAATAATATGAAGTACGTTGACATTCAGTTTATATTTATAATATTCCTCAAACTTCCAATAAAGTATGTGATTTTTGGTATTGTTCACGCTTACAGGAGTATAAAATATTTTTCATTTTTAAATATCTCATTTAATAGACCTATGCAGGTGCCAAGAAATTACTGAATCATGTCTTCAAAGTATGAAATCAGAAAATGCCTGTTTGAACTTGACAGTCTAAAGCCATCAGTAGGACAGTGTATAACCCATATGTCTACAGGTATGTTTTGGTCCTAACAAGCTTTAACAACAGTGATAGCAGTAAAGGAAAGGGGCTTATGACACATCTTTTTCTTTTTTTGCACAAATCTTTATAAAAATTATTTAATTTTTTTGAACTGCTAAAAAAGGTACACGTATAAAAAAGTCTACCTTCCAGCCCCGTTCATTCTTCCACATGATAGGTAACTAAAGCTAAGTTATGGGTTTCTTGTTTACCCAGAGTTTTTAAAAATGCATATATGAATAAATATATTCCCTCCCCCTTGTTTTTCTTCAGTTAAGGATATAACCTGAAGCTGTTTCCCTATCAGTTCATAATGTCCTCCTCCCTTTCTACAGATGCACAGAGTACCACTGAATACAAATGCCATCATTTAACTGTTTGCCTGTTGATGGACGTTTATGCTCCTGCGTCCAATCTTTCGCTATTACAAATAACATGGCAAGGAACAACCCTGTACATACATCATTCTGCGCATGTGACAAGTATCTCTGTACGATAAAAATCTTAGAATCTCTGAGTCGAAGGATATCTGTTGTGTATGTACGTGTGTCTGTGTATATGTGTGTGTGTATATATACATATTTTTTTTTTTTTTGAGAGACAGGTCTTGCTCTGTCACCAAGGCTAGAGTGCAGTGGCACGATCACAGCTCACTGCAACCTCAAATTCCTGAGCTCAAGAGATCCTCTCACTTCAGCCTCCCAAAGTGCTGGGATTATAGGCAGGAGCCACTATGACTAGCCCAAATACATATTTCTTATTATGTCATAGTATCACACTGCCACCACTCAGGAACTGCTTCACAGTTTACAGGTTAGCAATTCTCTCTAAAAACCTTAGGGTTTGCACAAGGTTTCTCTGATTTAGCTAGCATTTTTCAGGCTTGTCATTAGTTCATATGAGCACTTCGATTCTGCGAAGAATGCCACAATCAACTCTTTCACATGTGATTGAGCAATCTGCAAAACTATTCCCATGCTGTTAAACTGGAAATGTCCAGACGTGCGAGCACTCTGACCCCACTTTCCAAGGTTCTTCGCCAAGCACAAGTGCACAGAAAGGTTCTGCAGACAGGACTGGGTGCGCAGTGCTAGACCGCGCACTATTGGAGAGCGGCAGCCTGACGTGCAACAGGGCGCCCGGCGCGCACCGGACTGCGGTCTAGCACACGCGGTTCTGAAGGAGCACAAGAGCACCGACGCAACGTGCTAGCCGGTCTCTTCACAGACACGGGACCACAACTGGAAACGCAAGCCTCAGCACGCACAAGGCCAAGGAGAACTGCGCAGGCTTTCTTTTTAGTCTCTGACATGGTCTAGAAGACATCATGTCAAAGATGGGGAGCTCTCTAATTAATAAGCAGGTATCTTAGGATGAACCAAAGGTCTAGGTATAAAAGTATCTGAAAGGTTCTTTATGAGAGGTTTCCTCTCGCAGCTCTATTATGCTTAGTAAACAGGAACACAGGCTAAAGAAAGAGGGTCCACAAGTGTCTACGGCTACATTTACACGTCCTGATATTCTGCCGACAGACATATGGAGAAACACAAATGCTCTAGTGTTTACGACCATATAGTTAAGGCTGAAGGTAATAAATATAACTGGACTTGTAAAGGCTTCTGATTCCCTCTCATGCAGTTTTCATAACTGCCTACCAGAAAACAGCATAACTGACTGGTGGAAATAATAAAAAGAAAGGATTTATTGTCAGCCAAGGAAGCGTCTCGGGTGCCCCATCTCCCAGCTCTCGGCTCTGTTGCTGCAGTGCCCTCCCTCTGTCTGTCCTGCCTCTACCGTCCATCCTCATCCTCTCACAAGAAGGTTCTCAGGGAACCCACTTCCAGCCTCACCACCCACTTCCCTGTGAGCTCACAGCCCTCGATGCCTCTCCCACGGCCTCCCTGGGGAAGCATGCCCCTTCCAAGGACCAGCGCGGTTGCCCTGCCCCCCCCCCCCACGCTGGTGTGCGCCCTCCCAAGGAAGTCTCTCTACCCACTGCCGCCCCGCCCCGCCCCAACCTCCTGCATGCTGAATGCAGCCTCACAGCCTGCACTCCACCACCCCACCTCTTCTGGGAAGGCTCTCTGCGCCCCCCAAGGGCAACCTGGCCAGTTCCTTCCCTGTACTACACTGGACACTGTCTTCCTGCACCACAGCACTGCCAACGCTTCACTGCACTCTCATGAGTCTACTAATGCTTCCTAGGGGAAGAACCGTCCCCATCACCATCAAAACCCTAAGCCCTGGCAAACAATCTAGCAAAGTGTAAGTGTTCACACAAGGACATATGGAATTAATTCAGTAATATGCTACCTGTGACAGGTAATATTACTGCACCATAGTCTTCTTAAGCTCTCATGGGTCTGTGTGCCTATGGCTTGCAAACCAGTCTGACAAGAACCCCATGTCATAAACAGTATTGCCCTCTAATTTAACAGGAAAGTATCTCAGAATGAGTCAGAGGTCTAGGTGCAAAACTATAACTAGAGGTACTTTATTAGAAATGTTCTCACTGTGGCTCTGTTAAGCTTAGTAAATAGAAATCCAAGCGTAAGAATGAGTAGCCCTATTAATTCAAATCATTTGCTGAACAACAACAAAAAAATATTTCTAAGGCACTATGCTAGGTACTCATAGGTGTAAACTGCAATAACTCTGCATTTGTTTAATGCTTTATGGTTTTCAAAATACTTTCATATATTTCATTATATTTTATTCTCAGCAACCCAGTAAGGCAAACATAATTACCTCATTTTACAAATTAGAATACAAACCCAGACAGGTTAGAAAGCTGCAAAGGTCACTCAGTTAATAAGTGACTTGGGACTCAGAACCCAATGCAGATGTTATCATCTTCAGGGGAAGATACCACGGTGAGGACCAAAACCTAGTCCACACAGAGAATGAATTAGCTCAGTCCCAACTGCGCTGGGGAGGGGCTGTGGTAAGGGGTTTGTAGGCAGACGCCTCAGAGCAAATGAGTGCCTACTTTGTGTGGGGTACTGTGGGGGGTGCTTTATGCTACTTTTCATTAAATCTGCCTATAATATTGGGAAGTAAATAGTATTCCGATTTTATAGATGGCAAAACAGTCTTAGAGGCAAAATATCTTGGCCAAGATGAGAAATTGGGTGAGCAGAGGACCCCAGACTTGAAATGGGTATGTAGGGTGGGGGACGGTGGATGGCTGGGCAGAAAATAACAGAATAGCACTGCAGCAGCGAGCAAGACAGAAGGGACTGCTGACATCGTCAACCAATGACCCTAAATGGAAAGAACATGGGGGCCACATCCCCCAGGTTATCTTCTTGTATTTTCTTTTGCCTCCTCAAGACTGATCTGGATATACATTCAATCCTAATATTTCATGTGTTTATCTTAAAGCTGGTGGCATTTTAAAAAACTAGAATAAAAATGAAAGGAAAAGTAAAAAGTAAAATCAGCCACAGGCATCAGCCCCTGCCCTCTCTGGGGATTGGGCCAGCCCCTGAATCCCAGCGGGGATGGGAGGGAAAGAGCGCCTGCCTGTGAGGGGTGACTCTGCAGGTTGCACTTTGGCCTTGAGCAAGAGGCTGAGGGGCACCTCGGGAGGAGGGAATGCCGTGGGTCAGGGTGCAGGGAGGGGCAGAGCGAACAGACCGTCTGGCCAGAGGGAAACGGGTGGGGAAGGAGAAAAAAGCCAGAACGGGGAGTCATGAAAGCAAGACTAACCGGGTTGAGAGTCCGTCCCTCTGCATAGATCAGTGCCAAGCAAACACTCCCAAAGCCACGGCCGAGCTTAAACTGGTGGCAGTATAAAGTGTGCAGGGTGGACCCGAAAGGGGAGACAGCACAGGCAGAGCCTGGAACGTCGGCACGAGACACTGAGGGCCCAGCTCGGACACTGGAACACAAAAGGAGCGCACGTGGGGGGTTAGAGAAGAGGAGAGAACTGTGCCGAGAGGCACTGGAGGAGGAGAGGAGTGGGGGGTGACGCAGACTACGGCGTGGACGGGAGGCCCAGGACAGAGAGAGACGCTGACTTCGAAGGAAAGGCGAGCCCGGCTCTGGACATGAGGTTCAGCAGGACACCCCCGTGGCTGTGTCTGCAACGCTACAAAATTCAGGGCTGAGGTTCCAGTAGAGTCACAGACATGGCGAAGACAGGCAACTCCACAGAAGGGAAAGAACCTCCAGGATGAGGACTGCAGAAAGGAGCCGAGGTGAGGCTGTCAGTGCACTTCTTAGTCACAGGCACAATGCTGTGTGCAAATGAAAGTCATGGTCCAAGAACAGTATCTTTGGATCGCAAGCACTCCCTTTCCCTCCATTCTTTCCACAGAGGTTCTCCTAATGTGAAAAAAACCCAATGTCCACCAGTGCAGCACAGCAAATACAGAGAGACATGAATAAGAACACAATCATGATAACGTTTTATTCTAAAGCTGCAGCTAACAAAAGGCCTACCCAGAGCCTGTTTCTTTAAACAAAGGACAATGGTAAAATTGTTTAATGAAGAAAGAATAACTGTGTTTAGACACTTGCCCTCTAAGCTACTGACAGTTTTTAAACTGATTTGAACTTAGTATTATAAGTGTCAATATCTCTTTATGTAGTATTACTCTAAAACGTCCAATGAGAGAATCTTACAGAGGAACTTATAACGGAAACAATACCGACAGTGTCTCGAAGCATAGGAAAACATGCGTTCTAAGTCGAGACACCAAGTCATCTCTTCATGAGCCCAGCGAAGCCCTTTGGACAGCAGCTGATGTTTTCAGGCCAGCACAGTGGGATGCATCGGCCTGGAAGCTTATTGTATTAACACTTCCAAGCACAGTCTAGGAAATATCACTTCCTGGCAGCAGCTGGCCCCTTCAATAACAATCATTTATAGTAAAAATATAGTTTGGGAAACATACAGAAGAAAGTCTCAGGCATTCAAGAGTTTGTGAAAAGCAACCGGAACCTAGCAACAGGAACCTGCTTTCAAGCAATCCCTTCTTAATTCATCGTTAAACTTTTTCGGGGAACAAGTATTTCTATGGTTTGCACAAGAAAACAGCCTTGGAATGTACATTCTTTCCAATTTAAAACCCTTTATTCTAACCACCCACTACTTTTTCTTACAAGGGCCTTTCCACCAATCAGGTGACTATCAGGCACCTGCTGTACGCACACCAGAAAGGCAACGTTTCTTGTTTGTGCAACACTCTCCTGCTCTTTCTCACTGAAATGGAATACAGATCAGGCATAGGAATAAAAATAAGAAGGGCAGTGATATTGCAGAAAAGCTGATGCAAGGACAGAAGTCCAAACACATAATTTGCATTTTCACTTAATACGTGTTCTTTTATCTTTCTACAGGAAAGTTAGGGCAGAAAGGAGAGATTCACATGGTGATTTTTCCTGGTAATTCCAACTGGGAAGTGGCATTACCACTTGCCATGTAAGTAAATGCTAAACTGCTTTCTTCAGTTTTACAGGTGTAACTGTCACTAATTTTCATGATACAGTTGCCATCTGTCATACATTCTGGCCACCCAGCATCTGAGCCCCCTTCCTATGGTGGGGAAATGGTCCACTCATGAGGAACAGCAAGTGGCCCAGAAGAGCCACTTGTTCTGTTAGCCTCTCCTGCATCTGCTGATGACACCCTCAGAGTCCAGACTTTGGGAACAAGCAGGGCCTTGCTAAGCCGGTGTCCACAGGTAGTCATTGCATCCACAGACAGAGCTAATGGTGTCGCGGCACAGGGTGTAGTTTCCAGGACAAGCAGCTTCGCCAGACCGTTTCGCAGCAGGACCGGGCCCTGTGGCCTCCAGGCATGGTTCTCCTGCCCTCTCAGAGACGTTGTAACCTAGTCAAAATCCTTACAATAATTTACTTTTCTGCACAAATCACACAGGGTGTTTATAACTAAGCCCCTTGACTTAGTATGCTGATTTACTCATTAGCTGTGTTTTCACAACCTATCCACCCTTCTCAACAAAAAGTGGGAATGCACATGATGAGTGGGAATGCATCTTTCAGATAACAGCCCCCACCGTGGACACACGGGGTGGAAATAGAGACTGTCACTGTGGACACCACACATTTCCGTATCGGTTTGCACCTTCTTTTTCATTTCTCTTTTTCTACTGTTCACAATTAACTTGGGGAACCACAAAGAAGCATTCTTCACCATAACCAAACTTCATTACCCCATTCAGTAATGATTATCAGAATAATGGCTGACATTTACTGAATGCTCATTAAATATCAGACACTCTTTATTTTCTTAAAGAAATGGGGTTTTGCTGTCACTGAGGCTGGAGTGCAATGGTGTGATCATAGCTCACTGTAACCTCGAACTCCCAGGCTCAATGATCCTACCGCCTCAGCCTCCCAAGTAGCTGGGACTACAGGCTCGTACCAGAACACCCGGCTAATTTTTCTATTTTGTTGTAGAGACGGGTCTTGCTGTTTTGCCCAGGCTGGTCTTGAACTTTCGGCCTCAAGCAATCCTCCTACCTTGGCTTCCCAAAGTTCTGGAATTACAAGCATGAGCCACTGTGCCTGCCCATTAAATACCAGGCCCTTTTCTGAGGGCTTCACGGAAATTAACTCTTACTGTCTTCACCACGACCCTGCGAGGCAAGTCCCACAGTGAGCAGCAGAGCTACGGGGACAACCCAGACCCACAGCCCACGTTCTTATGAATGACCTCAAAATCATACTGTATTAACAAGCAATTCCCTCTATAAACACAGAAACAAATGCAATGAAGAAAATTCTTACAATTTCACTTTTGACTCCTTGCCCTTCTCACAAAACCTTCACTATTACATTCAAGGCAGGAGTTACATTCCCATTCCAAGGCACCAAAATCCTGCTTGCTGTCGAAATGTCTAAAGGATGTGGACACTCCCCTAACAGCAGGAAAGCTGGGTCTCATTCCGTGTTCCTCCTGCCTGCCTTTACCTCACCTTCTCCAACTACTGGCTCTGGTCTTGTGCAGGTGAATAATGGAATCATTTTTTAACCTTTCTCTACAACTTCCAAAAAAGAACTGTGCAGGAACTACATAAGATTTAAAGAATCAGAAAGCAAAGGGGGTGTTCACAGTTGTCTAGCTGTAGGGCTTGCCAACGGTCCTGCACAGGTGGGGTAAAGCAGGAGGAGGCTAGGCGGTCTCAGCAAATGATGCTCCAGGGCAGCCAACCTTCATCTGAGCTGCTCTGCTCACCTACTGAAAATACCTTTCACAGACTGGCTTCTTTCAAAATCATTCGACCACAGGGCCCACCCCCTTCATTCTCTTCATTCAGAGAAGAGACCGGAGGCTCCAAGAGGTTAACTGATGACCAGAACAGGAGACACCTCTCAGGAGGTGACACCTCTCAGACACCCTCCTGGGCCACGTGCTCCCACACTCTGCCAACCTGCAGTTCCTGTGTGTCAAAGGCAGGGAACGAGGGGGGAAACCTTGCCCACTGTGACACACACACAACTGCTGACTCATATGTTGTTTCAGAGCCACTGCTTTTATTTTCTTCTCTGCCACTCCAGTGATTCATTTAAAGTTATCCTTAAAGCACTGACACACCTGCAGGTTAGCATACTTTAATTTTGCAGATCAAGAGATGACTGACAGGAAACAAAGCAATAATGTCACACACTTTCTACGAAGCTAACACATAGCACACTTGAATCTCCTTGTTCCACACTGGGAAAAAGTTTCTGAGAAAAGCAACGAAAAAAGGGAAAAAATAGATTAATCAAGTAGAAGAGCCAGAAACAGAATTAGATGAGACATGGAAGAACAGGTGACTGTAAAGATTCTGGGCACTAGAGAAACCAACTTAGGACATGAGGAAATCACTTCATTCCACTGTGAGCCTACTGCGTGCCAGGCGCTATGCTCGGCACCGGGAACAGAACAGCACAAGGCCACAGCGGAAGGCACCTCACTCGGACTCAGGCTTCCATCCCAGGCAGGGACTAGAGCCTGTGCAGCTGCCCACACTACTCAAAGGTAGCGCGGGTACGGAAGGGCGGAAGGGGACTGACTGGGAGACAAAGACCCTCTGCTAAAGAGCCACAACATGTGCATTCCAATACACACCGGGTCACCTGAGGGATATTGCTACCCGCAATCCTTTCACGCAGGTAAAGAACTCTGAAGTCAGACTTCCTGGGTTCAATTAGAGACTCTGCCACTTACTATCTATGGGATTCTGAGCAAGTTCCCCAGCCTCTCAGTGCCTCAATGTCTTCACCTATAAAATGGGGTACATACCATGTTTCCCCGAAAATAAGACAGGGTCTTATATTTATTTTTCCTCAAGAAGACCCCCTAGGGCTTATTTTCAGGGGATGTGTTATTTTTTTTAAGTACGGTACAACAATCTACATTTATTCAAATATAGTTGTCGTCTTCTGGAACACCATCATAACTCTCCAAACCCTGAATTCCATCCTGAATTTTTTGCGACTCTATTTCCTTTAGAACCATTGGCCCCAATCTCTCATGTCGAGCAAGAGAGCTCTCGTGGGGCAGATGAGAAGGGCTGCTCGTCTTCTTTACCGCTCCGATACGAGATGCATGGGTTGTGCAGATGCGCTGCGTAGCCACGCCCATCACTAGGTCTTATTTTCGGGGTAGGGATTATATTGCACAAATGCTTAGAAATCCTGCTAGGGCTTATTTTATGGGTAGGTCTTATTTTCGGGGAAACACGGTAACAGTACCCTGCTTTATAGGACTGTAATGAGACTTCAGTGAGATCATTCCTATAACGAGGATTAGAAGCAATAAACATTAACTATTATCTCATTTACTCTTTCAAACATCCACATACCCAGCCCTGTGACAGTACCTAACATACGGTAGACACACAATAAATATCTGCCCAAAAATAACCCCAAATAATTGTGATCCCTAATTTGCTGATGAGAAAACTGAAGGCTCAGAGATACGAGGGAACCTGACAGAGGTACCATGGCAGAGATGGCACGCACATCCAGCGGACTCCAAGGCCACGCTCTGCAGGGACAGATGGCTTTCTTCGCCATCCTCGCCACTCACCCACCTTGGCCAAGGAACACACGTCGGGGGAGAGGGTGGGGTGCGACATGCCTACGGAGACAGACAAGAGGTGTGGTGCTGCATATGACCTGCTTTTAAACCATTCATTCCAGTCAGTAGGTCTCCATCAATCACAAAAAGGAATGGAGAAAGGGAAACGAATTATTTTTTGTAAAATGCTTTCAAACAGCAAGAAGAATGACAGCCCAACACACCGGCGTCTGTGGTGGAGGTGAAGAAGCTGAGCCACGACACAGCAAAGTCAGATCCTACACAGAACTTCTTTAAACCTTTATGCATCAACTGCACTTCACATTCAGTCACCAATGAAGTCCTTTATATTTTAATGTGCATGAAAAGAAATACCACACCAGACTATTCACATTAATACTTAGACTATTCAAAACAACCTTAGCCTACCACGTTTGTCTATTTTAGAGTACATAAGACACTATGATGACCTCACCTGTCATTCACATTTTTCCCCATCAACTATTTTTAACCAAGAAGGAAGAGACTGCTCTGGCTTCTTAACATCATCTTAAGATTGCAAGAGAGAACAATCGCTCAGAAATATTGATTAGTCTCAAGTAAAACTTTAACTTTTCTATACATGATTCAACAACTTCAGCATGCTGCTATTTGAAATCGATTTTTCTGTTAGTACTGGCAAAGGTTTAAAACTACAGCAGGAAGGATAATTAGCCCATTTGCAACGCAGAAAAACTCAGAAATGCAGGATATGCTTCAAGCTTCCAAATTTATTTTCAGAGCAAAATGAAATTTCCTCCTCCGAATAAGAATGAGACTCTGTGAAAGGCAAGAGTATGAACTCCATGAGTGGACCTCCCTGCCAAGAGAACCACAATCCAAAAGTCTGCAGGATGCAGCCAAGTGCTCATTTTTAGCTACAGGGAAAAAAATCTACAAAGTGGAAACATTTTGTCCACATCTCTAAATTAGCATTAGCAGGCGCCAACAAAGCTCTAGCTACGCTTCATTTCTGAGAGTGAAAGGGGGCACTATCACTAATTGCTCCAGGATAAAAGGCAAAACCCAAGACTATCTATCCCCTACAACCCGGGACACGTGATCACCCCACCTAGAAGGGCTGGGTGGGGTAGGGCTGGGAGCAAGACTTTTGAGTATATATTTTTATACAGTACTGCCTTTTGAACCATGTAAATATTTCATGTATCTGAAAAAGAGTAAACCTAAAAAGAAAAATGCAAACCCTGAAAGCAAGAATAAATAGTAACAAATGAACCTAATGGTATATCAAATTGATAATTACTTTATCTGTGTGGTTATATCAAGTTGCTTGAAAATTCATAATCCTAACTGCATAATCTTAAGAGATATTTATTCTAAAGTCCAAAAGAATTGCTAAGAAATCCTAAAACTTCACTCAAAGGGTTGATTATAGGAACAACAGGGTATCAAAATATTGAAACCATTTTAGGTATATCATAGGATAAAGAAAATAATGTTAATATCATTTGAAATCAAGATGAGTGTAAGAAAATAAATATAAATATAAAATAAATTAAGAAAAAAACTAAGTTTTAATTTATAAAGTAATATCAAATGAAATTGGAGTTTTTATGAACTTTTTTCTAGCTCTGTCCAATGACAGATGTTAACTCCCGTGACAATGAGTACATCTAGCTCCAAAATGCTGATTTCTAAGTATCACTTTCCCACTGAAATGAACCAGGGCTCTCCAGAGGAATGATTTCAGATCTGAGGCAGGAAAAGCACAAGTGGGCCTGGGACGGATTTCTGTGCCAGGAAGTAATGAAGCACTCAAAACTAATGGGGTCTTGGCAAAAGGACAGAGGAGCCAATCTGAAGAGGACAGTGTGAACATCCAAGGAATGATGACTGATTGTAATACACTGAATAAATACACATCCAAGTGTCTACAGAGACTGAGAAGATAGAAAGGGAACAAAGGAGAATGCTCTTCTTTAGGGTAGAAGGGGAGAGAGTTGGAAAAATCGCCACTCTGCAACTTTCAACATCACAATTAATTTGGGCAGAGGACACTAACAGAGGCTAAAACTAGTTGGTGGAAAGTCACTGGGGAACAAGCAATTGCAGAGAAAGCCAGAGGAGGGGTCTGCAATCTCCACCTCAGCCAGGTGGCCCCACTTCATACCACCAAGAATGAGACCGCCGGGCCCCGGGAACCTCTCCAAGTGACGCTAAAAGCAGGGGGGAGATGGGTAAGGCAGGAATGCAGTAGAGATGCTCAACCACACGGTGCAATGAGAATTTACTTTACACATATTTGTACTTTAACTCCTATCATTGTCTAACCAATAAAAAGTGCAGATATACAAGTTGTTGGGGTGAACATCATTATGCATGATATCTCTTCCAGATAAGAAGCGTTTCCTTAGCAGAAGTCAAACTGCTGTGTCAGAATGTGAGCATTTTTGAAGATGTTTAGACACAGGGCAAAACTGGTTCTCTAAATGACGTGTACCACGTTACTCAGTTGTAGCTAGCAAGAGTCAGCAAGCAGAAGACAAGATAAGAGAGAACAGCATATTTACAAAGAAGCTGTAAGAAAATGAGGAATCTGCACATGGGAACTAACCACAGCTGGGGAGAGACCAGACCAGAAAGATGGGAAGAGACTGCAGTCTGGCTCCGGCCTGAAGGGAGACGGAGAACAGAAGCACTTCCAGCAAAGGAAAGGCAATCAGATTCGCATTTTTAGATCGTGCTGCAGCAAGGGGTTATGAACTGGAGGGAGCTATGGAGCAGCCAGGGGGCCACCAGAGGGTCCAGTCTGGCCAGTGGGCCTCAGAGGTAACCTCTAAGGGGTGGAGAGGTCTGTTCACAGGACCTAGAGACAGGCAGGGCACGGTTAGTGAGGAAAAGGAGGACAGACGTCTCCTTAGTTTCTGGCCTACCTGACTAGGGAGAAAACTGTACCATCCACAAGAGGAGGGACAGATCTTAGGGAAAGATGGTTTTGGCCAATGTTGAATTTAAGGAGCCTAAAGGCCACCCAAATGGAAGTACCCAACATGACACGCAGGCTAGGCATCTGTGAGGCAGAGCTGGGAGAGTGAAGGAGTACCCTGAGTAGCTGAAACTCCCAGGAAAACCCCCTCCCTGAGTTCTGCCCACACAAACACAGATGGAAAACGGAAAGCGTTCCCACATTGCACCATCCGTGCATTTAATTTGCTCAAACCAAACACCACAACTTCTTTTTTCCCCCATCTCTTTACACAACTAAAAAAATATGTAGGCTATATAACCCTTATTACAAATTGAATATTCAGCACCTAGAACAGTGCCTGACACACAACAGGCACTCAAAATACTTAATAATGTACACATTATTCACACATATGTAAACATTATGTATACTGCATTATGGCAGTATGTATTTATGTATATAATATTAAAAAATATATATCATTCTGTGCCTTGTGGGATGGCCCTGGGTGACCATGCAAGACCAGTGCAAGACCTTGTCTAAAAAAAAAAAAAAAAAAAAGTGACTATTCTAGCCAATGATTTCTACCCAAGCAGAAACCCATTCTTGTGGATTTCTTGCCTCTACCTCCAACCCATTACCCACATAATGTGATCTTTTAAAAACTCAACCAAATCATGTCACTCTCTCCCACTGAGGCTGCAAGGTAACTTAAACAAAACAAAAACAAACAACTCTTCAACGCTTCCCCTTGCAAGGTTCTGTCCGATCCCATCCCAGCCTACCTGGCCAACCTCACCTTGTTCCACTCTTCCCTCCAGGTCCAGGAACAATGGTCCAGTCCCCAGCCTTGCACCAGCTAAGTCTTTCCTTGCCTTGGCCCAGGTAGCCCCCCTGCTGAGACAGCTCTCACAGCGGCTCCTCTCAGCCTTCAGATCTCGGCTCAAGAGCGATCCCCTCAGGAAGCCCTGCCTTCCTGGACGACAGTGTGCTAGGCAGCCGCCACACTTGACCAAGGTCATGGCTTTCCTTTTAACCACTTCATTCTGTTATTCACAAGCCGACTTTGTCTAAAGCAGGTGTATTAAGTGAGCCCTCTGAGGGCAGGGATTCTGTCTGCACAGAGCACTGATGTTCACACAGGCCTCAATAATGGAAGGGGTGGTTCCGTCCCCTTGCTGATGATTAGAGGTATAGAGAAACACAGAAACAGGCCAGCCACAGCGGCTCAGGCCTGTAATCCCAGCACCGTGGGAGGCCAAAGTGAGAGGATCACTTGAGGACAGAAGTTCTAGATCAGCCTGGACAACATAGCGAGACTCTGTCTCTATTTATTAATAGTATATTTAAAAAAAAAAAAGGTGCAGAGAAACAGAGGAAGGCAAGACAGGGCTGCTTTCAAAAAAATGGCAAAGTGAGTGTGTGCAAGAGAGAAGACATAAATGGTCCAACAGTATTTTTAAAGGATATATTTAACTGTTTCATACACCAAAAGCAATGAAAATAAGCATGGTATTTTAAAAGAGGTTTTACCAACTACTACTAAAAAAAGCACACTAGAGGGGACACCATCTAAACTCAAGGAGTAGTTATTAGTATCTACCCTCAGGGAAGAGTCCTTTAGCTAATTTTGCTTATTTCAGATTCTTAATTTATTTACTAACTTGAGTTTAGCAAGTAATAGAGCAAACCTTACTGGTGGTACTTAACAATTAAATTATAGTAAAGTGCTGTAGCCAACTTTGCATTATAGCAATAACTGAGAAAAGCTTGTGATTTTTTTATACCAGAATTTTTCAACCTCCAGCACTCCTGACATTTGGGGCCAGATAATTCTTTGTGGCATGGCCCCACGCAGTGTTTAGGAGCATCCCTGCCCTAGTGGTGACAACCACAAATGCCTCCAAACGCTGCAGCCAATGTTGGCATCTCCTGTCTCCCCGTCCCTCCCCCAGGCTTTACTCTGGCATCTTTCACCCCACTCCGTCAGGTTTTTCTTTTCTAATGTTCCCCCTCCTTGTAGTCTAGCATCCTAGTTTGGGCTAGTAACACTTCATGCCCACACTGCAGAAAAAGCCTCCTGACCGGGCTGTGCATGTGCTTTCTTCCCTTTCCAATCCAGCCAGCGCATTTTATACCACTATTGTTTAATTTTGACAAGGAACACAATTGACACAGGTAGATTTATTTTTCATTAAATTTTGATTTGATTTTAAGACATTGTTCCTTAAGAATAATCTGAGCTCTCTACCCCTGTCCCAAGGACTAACAGCCTGAGAGAGACACAGGCAAACTTTGAGGCCCCACCCACAACTCAACCAGAACATAATCTCTTTTCTAGGTCTTATATGCTAGAGTTCTCCAAGTGAGAGGTCTTTTGACCACTTCGGTCCGGTGCTCACCGGCCGCGAAGCCTTGCCCACAGCCGGCACTCACAGTCCGCACAGTAGTTTGTGCTGTGCACTGACGACGGATCCGTTTTGCTCTTGTGTGATGAGGAAAGCTTTAAAGCATTGAAAGCTTGTGTTACTTTACAGGCAGCTTTACTTGTAATGTAAATCGGAATAGGTAACATACATATGTTTTTATTACATTATTTTTAAATGTTCACAATTTTTTTTAAATGAAAAATTAGAATTCTTCTGCTTCTGAATCCGACGATAGAATTAATTCCCTTCTACTTTTTGAAGTAACACTTTTACGTTTCAAAACAATGCTGCCTTCACTTGACGTGTCAGAATCCATTATGAGTCTCAGAATTATAAAAACTAAGACATAACACAAAAAATAAAAACAGAAAAATCTCAGAAATAAGTAAATTATATTATTACTTACACGAATCAAAAGCGTACTATAATAACTCCTACT
>VBSM01002959.1:15434855-15479603 GCA_008086735.1 Cheirogaleus medius | reverse complement strand
AAAAAAAAAAGAAAAAAGAAACTTTAAAGTGAAATTAGAGGGAAATCTAAAAGCAGTAATTTTTAAAAAGAGTCAAAAAGAAAACTCACGTATGATCGATTCACAGAATTAACACCACGTAACCTCTCCCTAGCCTTCTTTGCCACTATCAGATTTGTCATCACAAACCCTTCCCATATCAAATGATGATGATCAACATATTTACTATGACTTTTATATGTTGCTACAGATGAAGAGAGCACACCAGGTTTTTAAATCCACTTCCAGTTATAAACATGGGTAGCTTGTAGAACATCAACCCACCAAGAACTAGAAAAGCTGAACACATTTTTCAAGTCTGTTTGCAGGCATCAAAGCGAAAGCTAGGCAGCCACAACGGGGAGGCCAAGATTCCAAACAAAAAGGAAGCCCACAGAGAGCCCCACTTTTTCCCTCAGGGAATATGGCAATTCGGAAGGATTTGAGGCAGTGCACTGATACAGTAGGAAGAAAACACAGCAGAAAGCAGTGGCTAACGGAGCTCTGGATGGCTTCACGGGGGCTGGTAAGACAAAGCTGGAGTATAGGCTGGACACCCAGGAATTCACGGGCCAAGATCCCAGAGAAAAAGGAGACACAGAAAATGAGCCCAGCACTCTGCAAAACCTGGCCGAGAAGCTGAATTTTCAGTAGTCTCACGGTGTTAGGGAGACAAAAATTGGGCTTCAGGAACAGCCAAGGAGGAGGGGTCCTGGGAAACACTATGGGGTGGGGTTTGGGGATAAAGGCAGCTTAAACTAAGGTTTACAAGACTGAATCCTAGCCTCAAGCCACTCAGTCCCTGACTGAGCAGAGAAGATCTGTCCCTACCCTAAGCTTCAGTGAGTCAAATAATAAAAGGAAACTCACTGAAGGAAGATAGTATCACCTAGCACCTCCAGATTTTAATACATAATATCTGACACTCAACTAAAAAAATGAAAATGGGCATATCAACAAACAGGACCAAGAGAAAAAAGAAAAACAAACAGACACAGACCAGGACATGACCCATATACTGGAGTTATCTGATGCAAACTTCAACTGTTTGAAAATATACTTGACAAAAGGAAAAATTTCAAAAAAGAATCAAACAGATTCTAGAACTGAAAAATACAGTAACTGAAATTAAGAACTAAAGTGATGGGCTAAACAGCACATTGGACAACAGCTGAAGAGAGGATCCGTGAATTGGAAGATAGGTCAGTAAAAAAATACCTACACAGATATACACAGAAAGCCTAGAAGATATAGAAATGAGCATAAAAGATGTGTAGGACATGGTAAGAAAGGTCTAATGTGCATACAAATGAAGACCCTCAAAGTGGAGGAAAGACAGAATGGGGAATAAGGAATATTTACAGAGAGAATAGTTCAAACTTTTCCAAAACTGATTAGAAATCAATCCACCCATACAATGAAGAACAGCAGCTTCGCTGATGCCTAAGGCAAAAAGAATATGTTAAAAGCAACTAGAGGAAAAAACATACTGCCTTTTTCAAGAAAAACGAAGCCAGAAAATAATGGATAGGTAGCTATAAAATGGTGAAAGAAAATAACTTAAATTCTATGCCCAGCAAAATCATTCTACAAAAGTGAACATAAAGACTTTTCAGGCAAACAAAAATGACAATTCATCACCCATGGACGTGAACTAAAAACAATATTAAAGAAAGTTCTTCTGGGAAAAGAAAAATAATCTCTGGCAGAAACATGAAAAAATAATAAGATATGTAACTGTAATATTTGTACCCCCATAATATGCTGAAATTAAAAAAAAAGAGAGAAAAAAATAATAATAAGGAATGAAAAGCAACAAAAAGGGTAAATATGAGGATAAATCTAAATAAATATTAGCTGTACAAAACTGATAATGCCAAAAACATATATAAAATTAAAATGTATTAAAAAATGACACTATAAAACAATGACACAAAAGGCGGGAGGGAGTTAAATGCAGTTCAAGTGTCTCAGGAAATAGCAGTGCCTGGGAAGCAGTAAAGGTACTAAATCAGGCTTAAATTTAAAATGCATCCTGGGCAGGCGAGGTGGTGGCTCATGCCTGTAATCCTAGCGCTCTGGGAGGCCAAGGCAGGAGGACTGCTTGAGCTCAAGAGTTCCAGACCAGCCTGATCAAGAGCAAGACCTTATCTCTACCAAAAACAGAAAAAATTAGCCAGTTGTGGTGCCATGTGTCTGTAGTCCCAGCTACTTGGGAGTCTGAGGCAGGAGGATCGCTTGAGCCCAGGAGTTTAAGGTTGCAGTGAGCTATGATGACGCCACTGCACTCTACTGAGGGTGACAAAGAGCAACCCTGTCTCTAAATAAATAAATAAATAATAAAATAAAATGTATCCTGTATCTGTTAATGTGGCTACTAGAATCTGAATTACATGATTAGCAAAGTTGAAATAACTGATAAATATCAAATACTGCATTCCCATAAATATATATTATTTTTAGGTGCCCAGGAGACATTTAACAATACTAAATATATGCTGGACTATCAGGCAAGTCAACACATTTCAAAGGATTGAAATAATGCTGAGTATATTTAGGTACCTAATGGAATTAAGCTAGAAATCAATAAAAAGATAACTCTAGAAAATCCACTCCCAAACATTGGAAAGTTAAAAAATATACTTCCAAAATGTTTTTTGAATAAAGATACCACAGTGAAAATTAGAAAAATTTTTACATAAACAATAATGACAATTTGACTTATCAAAACTTGTGGGATGCAACTGAGAGTGTGCTTAGAAGGAAACTTACAGCCTTAAATGCATATATTAGAAAGAAAAAAAAAAGGCTAAAATAAATTACTCAAGAAACTAGAAAAAGTTGGTTCTTTGAAAGAACTTTAAAAAATGACAAACTCCTTCCAAGACTGATTAAGAAAACAAGACAGAAGGAATCACCAGCACCGAGAGTTATTAAAAGGGACCTCACTGCACACAATAAAGACATTATAACCCATTGTATACTGACAAATTGGAAGGTATGGGCAGTCTGACCAAATCCCTAGGGGAAAATTGCCTGATCTAAACAGACACACAAAGAAATACTAAAAATCTCATTTTTAATTACAAAATTTATTCTGAAATTTTTCCTTCTCACAGGGAAAATTCTATACCATCTGGTTTTGCCAATTCTTCTAAACATTTAAGAAAGAAAACACCAATTTCACAGGAACTTTACTAGGGAACAGAAAAACAGGGAACACTTTAAAGACCAGCATAACCTTGATACCAAAGCCTAGCGAGGACAATACAAGAAAGTAAAATTACAAGTCAATCTCCTTTATAAGTATAGATGCCATAATCCTAAACAAAATATTAACAAATACAATCCAGTAAAAGAATTCATCGAGATCAAATTAGAATTGTTCTAGAATTGCAAATAAAAGTTAAATCACCACATAACAGAAAAATCACCTGTTTCAAAAGATGCAGGAAACACATTTAAGAAATTTAAATTTAATACCCACTCATGATTTTTAAAAATTCTTAGCAAACGAAGAATAGAGGAGAATTTTCATATTTTGATAAAGAATACCTACAAAAACCCTACAGTAATTATCACACAAGGGTGAAATAGTGAAAGATTTCCCCTTGATATTGGGAGCAAGACAAAGACACCTATTGTATTCTACGTTGTACTACAGATCTTAGCCAGTGCAATAAGGAAAGAAAAATAAAAATGGTTATAGCACTTGAGAAAAAAAGAAACTGTCATTATTTGCAGACATAACCATGCATACAGAGAAAACACAAGAGAAAACTCCTATAAATAAATTTAGCAAGATGAATATGCAAAAAAAGCAATTCTATCCCTATAATACCAGTAATAAACAATTATATAACTTATTTTAAAGATATAATTTATAATGGCATCAAAAAAATCAAATATCTGTGAATAAATCTAATTAGAGATGTATAAGACCTATATGCAGGAAACTGAAAAATATTAAGACAAATTAAAGAAGATCTAAATAAATAGAAGGCTATTTTGTGATCATGGATTATAAGGTCAATATTAAAAAGATGTCATTTCTCCCCCCATTGGTCTATAGATTAAATGCAATGCCAATTAAAATCCCAGCACATTTTTGGGGGGCACGATTGCCAAATGGACTTTAAAATTTATCTGAAAATGCAAAGGGCCAAGGCTAGCTAAGGAAATCTTGAAGAATAAAGGTGGAGGACTTAAATTACCAAATCTCACGACAGACTACATCTACGGTAATTTAGACAGTGTGCTATTTGTGCAACAATAACTAAAACATCAACAGAGCAGAAGAGAGTCCAGAAACAGACCCATACATTTATAGTCACTTGACTGAGGTGACAATGTGGTGCACTGGGGAAAGGATGGTCCTTTTAATAAAGTATGCAGGGTTAACTGGATATCCACACACTAAACAAACAAAAAAAAAAAATAGAAATATTGGCCCCCATTTCACACCATAAACGAAATCAATTTCAGATGGAAGATAATTAAAGTTTTTATCAGACAATATAGGATAATACCTTCATGAACTTGGCCTAGCAGATTCTTTTTTTTTTTTTTTTGAGACAGAGTCTCACTCTGTTGCCCGGGCTAGAGTGCTGTGGCATCAGCCTAGCTCATAGCAACCTCAAACTCCTGGGCTCAAGTGATCCTCCTGCCTCAGCCTCCCGAGTAGCTGGGACTACAGGCATGCACCACCATGCCCGGCTAATTTTTTCTATATTTTAGTTGGCCAATTAATTTCTTTCTATTTTTAGTAGAGATGGGGTCTCGCTCTTGCTCAGGCTGGTTTTGAACTCCTGAGCTCAAATGATCCGCCCACCTCGGCCTCCCAGAGTGCTAGGGTTACAGGCGTGAGCCACCGCGCCCGGCCCCTAGCAGATTCTTAAATAGGACACAAGCATTAAACATTACTGAAACAATTGATCAACTGGGCTACATTAAAAATTTAAAACTTCTGCTTATCAAAAGATACCACTGAGAGAGTGAAAAGGCAAACACAAGAGCCTAAAAACAATCAACCACAGATATATGTACTCAGAACATACAAAGAATTCCTTCAGATCAATAAGAAACAAAACAGATAACCCATTGGAAAAATGGGCCAAAGACAATCATTTCACAAAAACGACATCCAAACGGCCAATGGAGGCCAGGTGTGGTAGCTCACGCCTATAATCCCAGCACTTTGGGAGGCCGAGGCAGGAGCCTTGCTTGAAGTCAGGAGTTTGAGACCAGCCTGGGCAACATAGCGAGACCTCATCTCTACAAAAAACAAACACACACAAATGGTCACTGAACACATGCAGAGAAGCTCTACCTCTGTATGTTACCTGTCATCGGGGAGTAGCAAATTCAAACAACACTGAGCTAAAATACCCATCAGAATTGCTAAAATCAAAAGAACAGACAACACCAAGTGTTGGAGAACATACGAACTGACTTCTCATACACTTCACAACCAATATGTACTAAGGCTGAACAAATGCACACAGTGTCACCCTGCAATTCCTCTCCCTTCTATACGCCCAACAGAAATTTATATATGTCTGCACCCAAAAACAAGCAAGAATATTAGAGCCGCATTTGTAAAAACTAGAAGCAACCCAAATGTTCACGAAGGACAGAAAGACTAAATTATGGTATATCTGTACATTGGATTACCGGACAACAGGCGAGAATGAGCACAACTATATGAGACAACACAGATGAACCTCACAAACATAACGTTGAACGAAAGAACCAAGAAACAAAATATATGTATTATTTTATTTCTCTCACATAAAGGCAAGAATAAGCAAAAGTAATCGGAGGTGAAATGTGAAGACCGTGGTTAGCTTTGAGGACAATTACTGGGAGCAATTAGGCGGGCACTTCTAGGAAGCCGGGTAATATTCCACCTCTTGATACGAGTGGTGGTTACGCAAGTGCGTTAACTTTGTGAAAAGTTCACTCAGACGTACACTATGATTTGTTAATTTTTCTCATACACGTTAAATTTCTTGAAAGTATACTCTGATTTGCCTACACAATGTGCCGAGTACAAATGCACTTACTTGACTCATTCACCTACTTTGGCCTCACTATTAGCCACCAAAACGAGCCAGATTCCAGGAAAGGGAAGGGTCCAAAACAAATTTACTTACTGCTTCCCCTGTTTCTGAAATGGTGGGATCAGGTGCTCAGGAGGTGATGTGAACTGTTGGCACCATTACATTATCCACTCGACTAGGCATTTCCAGGCTACTACGCTGAGCAGTAGCCAGAAACAAAATTACCAAGCAACCATCTCACCAGTGGGTGTGACGACCCCCACTGCTGGGACTAACTGTACAAAATTCCTGTCACTTCCCTGACATGTCCTGTGTGCCCATGCTTTCCAAAAACTACCTTACTGAATACAAAAGTATTTGATATACACCTCAGTATACGAACCTCAAATTATATTAAAACAAACACAATTAAAAAACCTACTGAAAAGATTTGCAAATGCAATAACATCCCAGTAAAACATAAGCTGGCCAACCCTTTTAAACTTGTGTTAATAAAATATAACCTAAACAAACTTGCTAATTTACAAGCTTCAACGAAAAAAATTTTACTGATTCTCTAACCCAACAAAGAAGGAACATATAACATAACATCAAATTATTGTTGCTAAAAAGGAAATCTAAACGTTTGACTTATCAATCTTTCAGAAGAACTGACTATAGCCAAGAAATGCATTAAGGCTAGTAATTACTCATGTACTAATTTATCACTGCAGACCCATCATGAGAGTATAAATGCATGCTTATGTAGGTCTACCTGAATAAGTAAAACGGCACCTAGACAACTCCTAAGTAACACCTAAGTAACCTCCTTATTTCCCACTGTGCTCTGCATCATGCACCTTACACTTTTCTAGTTTTAACACTTTCTCTCTTCATCTACCATTAAATCCTCATTCAACTCAATAAGGCTTTGAAACACTGGTCCAAATGTAATATACTTAGAGAAACAACTTCAGTTGTTCTAAGCTTTAAAATTCTAAGGTTTAAAATTCTTATCTGCCAAGGAGAAAGTTCCTAAGGAATCTATCTCCAGTCTTCTATTCCTTAAAATAAATTTGACTTATAAAACACAGGTGTTCTGACAAAGGTAGGCTGTAAAAAAATTTTTTTCTGTGAAATCAATATTATTTGTCTATTAGATTTCAACAGGGAATTGGAAATACATGAGATACAATCCATGGGAAAATACAAATTTAACAATAGAAAGCTTACAACAACAGAATGGAAGACACCATGTAGCTTGCTGCTTCATGGTCCTTTTTCAAAAACTCTGGAGTACTTCCCAAATGTAGGCAGTTCCCCAAAGACAGAAGTGAGAGTAATAAGGTATTTTCACATGACTTTAGAGTACAGCAGTATGTTCTCCTTAAGAAGTTTAATCCTCAGGAACTTTGTATGTGACTTATAAACACCAGAGGCCACAATTTCACAAATGGTTACACAAAATACTCATCTAAAATATTAACAAAAGATGACACCAATGAAAAACATTTAGTGGGAAAAAAACTGTGGAGTTTCAGGTTAAAAGCACCCATACCTGTGGAAGTGCAGTGTTGAGCTGTCTCTGTAAGGAATCTCTTTCATGACCAACCTCGTGTAATTTCCCCTGGGTTAGTGCCAATGTTTCTTGAGTCTCTCTCAGCGTGTCCAGAAGACGATCCCTTTCTTCTAGCATGGAGACCATCAACTGTTCAAAATGTGAATCTGCCTCTGGCTGTGAAGGGGAGCCAGATCCATGGCTCCCACTTCCTCCTGGGGGGCCTTCTGCTTCACTGATGGTCGGCATCACCTCGCACATCATCTTGAAATGAAAGACCCAGACTAGAGTCATTAAGTGCAGCATACAGGTTCCTGCAAATCTGCAACTTTATAGGTATCTGTAGCTAATGAACAAAAGGTTGGCAGCCTCATTTTCCTCTCAGATCTGTTACGCTTTCTACGTAAATAAGTGGGAAAACATACACAGGGAAATATTAAGTGCAGGAACACACATGAAGACATTAATACAAACAATAATCAGTGAAAGGGTAAAAACCAACAAGACTACCCCTCACATCAAGAGCAAACCCCACGGTACTTTGTTTGCAAAGTTGTGCTTTTCAGTTGTTGAAAACAAGTATACTTCTGTTACCTAATTTTTCTATTTCCCGGTGGGGGAGACAAAGTCAAAAACACATGCCACCCAATCATTTTTCAGGAAAAGCACAGAAGCAGCATAGAGCCAGTAAAACTGACAAGTACAAAATCCATCAGGCATCTTACAGGAATGTGTGCAGTCAGCTCCTGAGGAGGACTGACGGCTCCCTGAATTCTTGGGCTGGATTTGGTGAGCACTAAAAGGAACTGGATTCATTAAGCGCTGGGAGAGGTGTTTTTCAATGGCTGCAATGGTTGGTCAGTCAACCTAACTTACGTAAGTTTACTGCTTTAAAAAAAAAAAAAAAATTCCACAATGGAAATATAGCAGGTCGATACAGCCGGGACGGCTAGGAAGGAAGGAAAAGCGAAAGGTGAGATTATGAGAGGCTATTAAGTGTCTCAGCATAAAGACGGGGAGAGGGGAAGGGGGGCCGCCCAGAGGCTCCGGTGCAGCACTCCGGGTCCGGTGGACCCCCAAGGAGAAGCCCAAGTCGGCGCACCTGCCTGTGAGGACGACCCAGTCTAACCCAGGCGCACCGCACCCCTTCCCCTCCCACATCGGGTGCCGCAGAAGCCCCCGGACCCCAGGGTGGTGAGAACCACCGACCACGGGCGCCCGCCGGGTCGGGGCTTCCCGCGACCACAGGTCTCCGCCCCTCGCCCCCGCGCTGGGGTCACCGGGGCGCTGGGTCGGGAGAGGGGCGGCGCGGAGCCCCGGAGTCGGGCCCCCCGGGAGCAAGGGCAGGCGCAGGGGTCCCGCGAGGCGCCCGCAGGGCTCTCCCACGCTGGCCCGGCGCCGCGGGCCTCGTCCCCTGCCCCCGCCCGCGCCGGAGCGCACCCTTCCCCCGGGGTGACACTCGAGCGGCCGCGCGGCCGCCGCGGGAACCGGGACTTGCCGGTGCCGGGGCGCCCTGAGCCCCGCTGCGCCCGGAGCCTGCCTCAGTCTCCCGCTCCCTTACCTTGCTCGCCGGCGGCAGCGGGCGAGGAGGCTCCGCGGCGGCTCGCGGGCGGCCGCTCGCTCCGGGCGAGCTCTAGGGCCGACGAAGGCAGCCCGCGGCCGGCGTCCGCCCGCCGCCCCACGCCGCGGCCCCGGGGCCCGCCGCCCCAGTCACTAAGGCCGGCCCGCGGCCGGACACTGGCGGAGCGGAGGAGCGGGCCCGGCTGCGCGTCGCCGGCGTCAACGTGCCCGACGTCGGGCGCGTCGGCGCGAGCGTCAGCAACGCCCCGGAGGAGGGGCCCGGGGCGGGGGGCGGGGGGGACCGCCGGGGCCCGAGTGCGCAAGCGCTGCCTCCTCAGGAGGGGGCGGGCGAGCGCTCCGGGGCGCTGATTGGCTGAGCTCGGCGTAGCCCCGCCCCCGGGCCCCGCCCAGGTGACCATCCACAGGTGGGAGCGCGTGTTCTAGCCCACGACGGCGTCCTAGTCCCCTGGCGACCCCGAGTCTCTTCCCACGGCCGCGAGGACACCAGGGGCCTCTGCCGAGCGTCTGCTGGACCTCGGGTTCTGAGCCAGACGCTTCCCACACTTCGCGTCTACGCAGCCCTCCGAGCGGGAGGTGCTCTGATTCGCACCTTGCGGACTAGCGAGCGGGGCCGGAGCTCACCGCGTCGCCTCCGCGGCCTCCTCGGACTGATCCTTTCCGGCTCGGGAGGACGCGGTTTGCGCGCAGGACCCTTCACCGAGCGCTGCCTGCCGTACCTGGGAGGCGGGGACGGCAGCGCCGGGATGCAGGCTTTGCGGCCTCGGCGCCTCGCCACTGCTGCTGCTCGGCCGGGTGGGCCTGGGCAACTCGGAAGCCCGCCTGGACCCAGGCCGGGAAGATGCTACAGATCCGCCTGCGGGGCTTTTTAAGAAATAGAACGTCTGTGAAGAGGCACCTGGCTGCGGAGGCACTCAGAGAGTCGCGGTCTTTTTTGTACTTTCTGCAAGTATTTTTAAACACCTAGGTGCCAAGTCCTGTGCTAGCTGTTGCAGATACACAGGTTAATAATTACACCTGTAACAAAGTAGATGGTCTACCCTCCCCCCCCTAGGATTTGACTCCTGAAGCACAAACCAACCTGTGAGGACATCATTGCTAGTCACCACTGGCTAGTGGTCTGTTGATGGGGAGGCGGCCGGAAGCCTCTGAACTAATGAAGTCTGAGGAGAGGCTGCGTAGGGGTAGGGGGTGGTGCAGGTGAGCCCTTCCAAGGTGAATTCCTGGATTCCCCATTATGAGTTCACCAAGAACAAGCACTACCTCTGGCTTTCTTACTTACCAGAGTTGGTACACCTTCTTTCCATTCATTTATTCGTTCATTCAATAAATATTTATGAACTACACAAAAATATGAATTTGCACCTCTGGCTAAGTTTTTTGCTATTTTAAAATTGTAAAGATGATCACTTGGTTCTATGAGGTTTTCTGCAGGGACCATTTGCCCCTCCTCACACCAGTAATTCCCCACAAGTCCTGAGTTTCCCTGATCCTTGAGTCTGGAATAAATAACTTTATGTCATATATTCTTTATCTAAATGCAAACTGTTTTCTTTTTCAAATTTGGGCTCATACTTTGTATACTTGTTTGTAATCTGTTTTTTTAAAAAAAATTTAGTGGTAGTTACACTACTATATGTGATTGTCAAAACTTACAGAACTGTACATTAATATGTAAAGTATGCCCTAGTTTTTATAAATGGAAAAACATTTTTTAATCTTTACCTGCTTAATTCATCCAGCCCATATTTGCACCATGCTCATAAAGTACCTGTCTCCTAAGAAATCAGCACAATACCAAAATTTAGCTCAACAGGGTAGAATGTTGATTCATTTTATGAAGATTTGTGAAGCATATATAAGCTAAACATAGCCTAGGTTCTGGGAACACAGAGCTGCCCAAGACATCACTTCTGCGCTGAGTTTACAGCCTGGAGTTGGGGAGAGAGACTGTTGCAATGTCTATCCAGACAACTCTCCAGCTGGCATCGTGGGGGCTTCACCCAGGAGACAAAATGTAAGTTGGATATGGAATGATGCAAAATTTTCCCAGCAGAAAAGGGAGAAGCCCATTTGATACAGCTCCAGGAAAATGAGAATCCCAGATTTTACTCATTCATTTCATTCCCCCAGATTGCAAAATCAGTAAGAGGAAAATTATAAACAACCTAAACAGAAAAAGAGATTGGTTAAATCATTATACTTCCAAATGACAGAAAACCTGATGACATTCCCAGTGATACGTTAGATGATTATCTAATGACAGGCAAAATTCTATATCCTGATTGTGGTGGTAGTTATGCTATTATTTGTGTTTGTCAAAACTCACTGAACTGTATGTTAATATGTAAAGTATAATTAGGTATGACGGCACAGGCCGGCTACTTGGGAGGCTGAGGCAGGAGGATCGCTTGAGCCCAGGAGTTTGAGGTTGCAGTGAGCTATGATGACACCACTGCACTCTAGCCTGGGCAACAAAGTGAAACCCTGCCTTAAAAAAATATGTAAAGTATGCCCTAGTTTTCATAAACGGGAAAAAAACTGTTTTCAAAAAGCAAGTTACAAACAAGTTTACACGGTGTGAGCGCAAATTTGAAAAACAGTTTGTGTCTAGATAAAGAATATATTATATAAAAGTTATCTTGTATATGAAAAGCTCTAGAATGTTACTAAGGTGATAAAATTTTAATAAAATGTGTTTTATATGAAATTAAATATTTTTGAAAAGTGAAGTTTCATTTTAATTTCAGATTTGTAAAAGAAAAACATATGTCTACACATGAAAATATTGTTACTGTGTTCAATTAGTTTATCTCTCTCTCTCTCTTTCCATATATATATATTTTTTTCTTTTTTTCCTGGAAAGAGATATATCAGAATGTTGGCAATAGTTATCTTTGAGTGGGACTGTGGTTAGAGTTTTCATTTCCTTCTTTGTGCTAGTCTATATTTTCCAGATACTTTATCATGGATGTGCATTATTTTTATCGTTAGAACCCCCCTCCACACACACGCATAAATGTTACTTTAAACCTGGACAAAAAAGAACCGTGGAGAATTGCTTTCAAGAAGCTAAATAACTTGTAGGTGTATTAATAGTTGTCCATACCACCCAACTAAACCACTTTCCAGAGATATTGATCTGAAAAGCATTTCTCAGAGTTTGGGTGGCATCCTCAGAAGGTTCCATCAGGAAAATGATGAAGATGGAAAATGTTTTCACTCCAATTCTTCGGTTAAAACTTGATAAAGAAACTATGGTCGTAGGGGTGAGGAGGGAGCAGGGAGTTTCTTGCCACACCCAGGATGCTGTTTCCATGGTGAGGACACCTGCATTCCAGAGATGTAAGCAGTCCAAGGAGGATCCCCCTAAGCTCAGGGTGTGGCCGAACATCCATTGCAGGCATCAGGATGCAAATCCATCTAGGACATGAAAAGCAACCTCGTGAGCACTGCTGCTCCAACATAGTTCAGGGCCAGATCTGAGCTGCGGGAGCCCTGCGGAGGGTGGGTGGTGGAGGACGAGGCCCTCCCTTTACGAAGAGGAAACTGAAACCCAGAAATGCAAAAAGGATTTTCCCACAGACACTCAGAGCTGGTTTGGGGCAGAGCTGGGATTGGAACCTTGAGTGAAGGCAGGACTCTTGATTCCCGGTCCTGTCCCATGTTGTTGTGACCAAAGAGTGGTCTCTTTAAGGAACAACTGAAGAGAAAGCATTGTTATCAGTGGCTCTGCAATTCAGCCCAAACAATCCAATCCCCAGGACAGAGAGCTACCATTTTACTTATTCATCTCATTTCATTCTTAATTTTTTAATTTTTATTTTTTTAATAGAGATGGGATCTCGCTCTTGCTCAGGCTGGCCTTGAACTCCTGAGCTCAAGCCATCCTCTGGCCTCGGCCTCCCAGGATGCTAGGATTACAGGCATGAGCCACCTTGCCTGGCCTCATTGCATTCTTAAAATAGTTCCCCACTTGACTGTTCCTGTATTATTCCCATTTTGCAGATGAGGAAACTGAAGTCCTTGTGGCCATTGACATCGGCCTGAGTGTTCTGGTTTCTACAGCAGTTCTATTTCTCATGGTAAACCAATTAGTTAAAATTTTGGTCCATTGATGACCCTGTCCAGAGTTTGGTTTGCTCAGGGCAGTCCCAAGACCATGGACACTTCTGGGTGAAATGATAATAAGAAACTCACATTTGAAGAGCATTTTACAAAGAAGCTCTTACCCGTATAAACCCACAAATCCTCACAAGTGTATCCTATGTCCATTCACAAATGAGCACACTAAGACCCAGAGGTTAGATTCTGTATCCTACACTCTACAGTTTATGATTTGGTAGAGGCAGGGGCTTCACGCCAAAACTCTCCAGCTCCAAAGCTGGTGTTTTTGCTGCTACATCAAAAAGGCATCTATAGGCCCCCAAAGCTGGGGTCAAAACCCTTTGATCCGTGATGAGCCACCAAGGTACTGACCCCTAATGCCCACTAAGAGTCTATGGATCTGTCTCCCCAACATCTTGCCTGAAATACTCCCTGTTGCCCCCAGCACAATGCCAAGCACAGGGAGGACACTGACTCTTAGGGCATCTCATGGCCTCCTGCAGGGACACAGGGACTTTTGTCTTGTTCGTAATATATGTGCATAATTGTATTTTAAAAGCAAGTCATAAGCATTCTGCAACTTCTCTTGACAACTGCATTATGTTCATCAAACGGAGCCACCTAATAAAATCGTTCAGCTGTTATAGGGAGACAGAAGTAGTCCAACCTCTCAGAGATCTCAGGTGGAGTCCCAGCTCTTGTCTTTAGTAAGGTGATAACCTATACTAAGCCTCAGTCTCCTCATCTGTCAGATGGAGATAAAAACACCCACACTACCACACTGGGACGTTCATTGCAAGGTATGAGAGGTGACCTCGGTAGCATCCCCAGCTGACTCCCTGCCGGGCGGCCGTTCCCATTTTTCAGGGGCCACTTATACACACAGGAGGTGTAAACAGGGATTCTGGAGCTGGGAAGCCTGGGTCAGATCTTGGCCCTGCTGCTTCGCCATTGCCCACTCTTAGGTAAGGTGTTGGTTTGTAAAGAAAGTATGATAGCACCACCTCATAGGATTGCTGCAGAGTTAAGTGTACTGGGAAGCCTTTTCTCAGCGATTGTTTTGTTTTTCTTGAGACAAGGTCTCACTCTGTCATCCAGGCTAGAGTGCAGTGGTGTCATTACAGCTCACAGCAACCTCAGACTCCTGGGCTCAAGCGATCCTCCTGCCTCAGCCTCCCGAGTAGTTGGGACTACAAGCACGTGCCACCACATCCAGCTAATTTTTCTATTTTTTGTAGAGATGAGGTCTTGCTCTTGTTCAGGCTGGTCTCAAACTCCTGGGCTCAAGTGATCCTCCCGCCTCGGCCTCCCAGAGTGCTGGGATTACAGGTGTGCGCCGCCACGCTGAGTCCCACGCTATTATCACTAACTGGAAGTCCTCTTAATTTGGGCCATGCCAATTGTCCCAGAGGGAATCAGGATTGGCCCAGCTCTGCTATCAATAGCATCTCATCCCCTTGCCCCTGACAGGCTGTCCATGGGCCTGGGCCCTGTTCTCTTCAGTGACACCTGGGGGGAGTGGGCAGAGTCCCCTGGGATTTCCCTCTCTGATAAAAGAGCAGTAGAATGCCCCTAGACCTCTGCCCTGTTCTTTCCCTTTGGGACTCTACCCTTGAGGACTGGGGCTGGGGACCGTGGCAGCCATCGTGAGACCACAAGGCAAGATATTGCCCATTGTGTTTCCAGGAAATTCCTTCCCATCATTTCTCAGGAAATTTTGTGTTTTTCCCCAATCCCAAATGCAAGAAAAATTAGCCCAAAAGTTGAAAAAAGGGAAAAAGTATGATAATCCTCTTTGGAGAATTAAACACGATCCACATGTAGAGGCTATTGGTTCAAAGGAATCCACGATGCCAAGTCAAAAGCAGGCGCAGGAAACGTGGACGCACAGGGCTGAACGGCGGGTGAGGTCGACGTTTTCTGGACCCAGGATGTGGGAGAAAACCAGAAAACCAGCCACCCTCAAGCCAGTCCGCCCTGCCTGCGGCTGCGCCTCGCTGTCAGCGCCTGCGGCGGCCCTGCCTCTGTCTACGGTGTTCTTCCCGCAAGTAAAATCAACGTTGCTGAGTTTGTGCACGTGGTGTACTTGGTGCAGATCCATGAGTGGTGGTCTAAGGACAAGCAAACCGCGTCTGAGGATTCAGTGGGATTCTGCGTGGCGCTGTTAACCGTGCTGAGACATCTGAGTGTTAGCGGCATTTGACCCCCACCCGGTACACTTGCTGGTCTTTCCCAGTGCCTGAATATTCACTGCAGGATTCAGTCTTTTGTGAAGCAGGTGAAGTCGTTTCCCCATTAAAAACGTAACCCAGTGGATGAAGCTCCAAGACATTATGCTCAGTGAAGAAAAGCCAGACACAAAAAGACACATACTGAATGATCCCGTTTATAGGAGGTCCCTGCAGAGTCAAACTCATGGAGACAGAGAGTAGAGTGGTGGGTTCCACAGGCCATGGGAGGGATGGGGAGTCTGTGTTTAACCGGGACAGAGTTCCAGTTTTGCAAGATGAAAGGAGTCCTGGAGAAGGGTGGTTGCGATAGTTGCACAACAGTGTGAAAGTACTTAATGCTACCGAATTGTGCACTTAAAAATGGTTACAATGGGAGGAAGGAAATAGCAGAGGACGTAAACAGGTGAAACCATACCATGCTCGTGGGTCGGCATAATCAACATTGTTAAAATGTCTATACTACCCAGAGTGATCTACAGGGTCAATGCAATCCTTATTAAAATATCACCATCATTTTTCACAGATATATAAAAAATAATTTTACGCTTCTTATGGAACCAGAGAAGACCCCATATAGCAAAAGAAATCCTAGGAAATAAAAATAAAATGGGAGGTGTCACTTTACCAGACTTCACACTATACTAAAAGGCTATAGTAATTAAAACAGCTTGGTAATGGCACAAGAACAGGGACATTGACCAGTGGAACAGAACAGAGAACCCAAATATAAAACCATCCTCATATAGCCATCTAATCTTTGACAAAGCAAACAAAAACATACACTGGGAAAAACAATCCTTATTCAATAAATGGTGCTGGCAAAACTGGATAGCCACATGTAGAAGACTGAAACAGGATCCACACCTTTCACCTCTCACAAAAATCAACTCACGCTGGGTAACAGACTTAAACCTAAGGCGTGAGACTATAAGAATTCTAGAGGAAAACGTTGGAAATACTCTTCTAGACATTGGCCTAGGCAAAGAATCTATGAAGAAGATGCCCAAAGGCAATCACAACAACAATAAAAATAAATAAATGGGACCTGATCAAATTAAAAAGCTTCTGCACAGCCAAAGAAACTGTTACGAGAGCAAATAGACAACCTACAGAATAGGAGAAAATTTTCACAAGCTACACATCTGATAAAGGGCTGATAGCTAGAATCTATTTAGAACTCAGGAAAATCAGCAAGAAAAAAATCAAACAACCCTATCAAAAAGTGGGCAAAGGACACAAACAGACACTTTCCAAAAGAAGACAGAATAATGGCCAACAAACATATGAAAAAATGCTCAACATCTCTAATCATCAGGGAAATGCAAATCAAAACCACAATAAGATATCACTTATCTCCAGTGAGAATGGCCTTTATCAAAAAGTCCCCAAACAATAAATGTTGGCTTGGATGTGGAGAGACAGGAACACTCCTACACTGCTGGTGGGACTACAAATTAGTGCAACCTCTGTGGAAAGCAATATGGAGACACCTTAAAGGGATACAACTAGATCTACCATTTGATCCAGCAATCCCATTACTGGGCATCTACCCAAAAGAACAAAAGTCACTCTGTGTAAAAGACATCTGTACTTGAATGTTAATAGCAGCACAATTCACAATTATAAAGATGTGGAAACAACCCAAGTGCCCATCAATACACGAGTGGATTAAAAAAAATGTGGTATATGTATACCATGGAGTACTATTCAGCTATAAGAAACAATGGTAATTTAGCACCTCTTGTGTTTTCCTGGATAGAGCTGGAACCCATTCTACTAAGTATCCCAAGAATGGAAAAATAAGCACCACATGTACTCACCAGCAAACTAGTTTCACTGATCAGCACCTAAGTGGACATATAGGAATAACATTTATCGGGCATTGGGCAGATGGGAGAGGGGAGGAGGGGATGGCTATATACATACACAATGAATGTGATGTGCACCGTCTGGGGGATGGACACACTTGAAGCTCTGACTCTGGGGGTGGGGAAGAGAGGGAAGGCAACACACGTAACCTAAACATTTGTACTCCCATGATATACTGAAATAAAAAAAAGAAAGAAAAAATGGTTAAGATGGTTAAATGGTTAAATTTTATGTTGTGTGCATTTTACCACAACAATAATTTTTTCAAAACCATATATTCTTCCTATTGCCCAAGTCCAACATGCTTTTGGCCACATGCCTCAGAAATTTTTCTCCAATTGTTTTTCTTCACTGTTTCACCGTGAAACAAAGACCAGGACTGTGGGACAGGATGATTAATCTTTTAAATAGTAGATATTTGTGGAACCATCTTAAAAAAAAATTTTTTTTTTTTTGAGCCAGAGTCTCACTCTGTTGCCCGGGCTAGACTGAGTGCTGTGGCGTCAGCCTAGCTCACAGCAGCCTCCAACTCCTGGGCTCAAGCGATCCTCCTGCCTCAGCCTCCTGAGTAGCGGAGACTACAGGCATGTGCCACCACGCCTGGCTAATTTTTTCTATATATTTTTAGTTGTGCAGCTCATTTCTTTCTATTTTTAGTAGGGATGGGGTCTCGCTCTTGCTCAGATTGGTCTCAAACTCCTGAGCTCAAACTATCCACCCGCCCTCAGCCTCCCAGAGTGCTAGGATTACAGGCATGAGCCACTGCACCCGGCCCTTAAAATTTTTTCAATTACTTTTTTGGCATTTATCTTTTGCTAATATTCCTTTCTTTCAATGTTTTCTATTATCAAATGTCTATTATCCATTTCAGTTCATTTTTAATGTTATTAATAATGTTAATAATATTTTCATGTTATTAAAATATACATTATCATAATGTATTGGTTTATAATAAGAAAACATGCACTTATGATTTTTTTTTACTGAAAACCTCTGAACCTGTTTATTATGGTCACCCATTATTATTTAAAAGCATGTAAATACAGTGTTTTCAAAAAATACAGCATAACTTAGGGTTTGGGGAATTCTGATTTCTCATTCCCGAGATTAATATCTGTGGGGAATTTGGAGGCCGTGACAGCTGACGGTCCGAGGTGAGAGGGTGCCAGAAGTCTGCACCAATGGGAACCGCCCCCGGCAGGCTTGTTAAGTGGATCATAAATGTCTGTGTCGTTTGAGCGCCTTCAGTTGTGTGTCTGATGCTGCAGGCAACACCGTTGTTTCTTTCTTCCTGACACTGCTTAAAATTACTTTAACTTTTATAGCTGATATTAATATGACAACGGTTAGACATTGAGACTTTATACTTTTCCTTCATTCAACAGACATCATAGTACGGAGCCGCTTCACGGCAGGCACCGGGCCGGGCGCTGGGAGCACGTCAGTAAATGAAAGGTCAGAACGCATAGCGAAGCCTCGCGCAGTGGCAGTGTCGTAGCCAGTGAGGTTTATCCGAGGCGTGATGATTGCTAATTGAAAACTTTTCCCAATACGCTACCGAGACGACTTGAAATACGGTCGGCATTTGGCAATTTTTGACAGTCTCTACGGCAACTGAATTTAACAAAGAAAAAAAAAAAAGAACGCATAGTCTAGGTGTTGAAATGGACGAACAAACAAAAATCTGCATATGGTTTAAAAAGTCGCGAGCACTTCGGCCGGTGACAGCTCTTGACCTGGGTGCACGGCAACTGGATAACTGGATCTGCTCGGTCTTCCCAAGGAGGGTGTGGCCCTCCTGCTCCTCCCCGTCACACGGGAAAGGAAACGAGCTTTGCCCGGGAAGCCAGACAGAGGTGGACAGGTGAACTCCGGGCGGCTTAAATGATGAACCCGCGTGCCTTTTGGAACTTCACTTGGAGAGTCTGGTGCGCCCATCTTCACTGCTAAAGCCAGGTTAATTTGGAATCAAAGGCTTAGCATTTCACGTGAAAAAAGTGAAAGAGCTGATAAACTTTGCTCGAGATTGGCATGTGCATCAGCCCGCACGAGCTGCTGTAACAAAGCACCCAGGCGGGCGGTGTAAACGGCAGACGTTTATTCTCTCACAGTCCTCGAGGCCGGAAGTCCGAGATCAGGTTGTCACGGGGCTTATTCCTTCTGCGGCTTCTCTTCCTGGCTTGCACGCGCTGCCTTCTCCCTGTGTCCTCACATGGTCGTCCCTCTGTGCGTGTCTGTGTCCTAACCTCCTCTTCTTATAAGGACCCGACTCAGCCGTCGTTAGGGGGGATTAGGGCCGATCCTAATGACTTCACTTTAACTTAATGGTCTCTGTAAAGACGCTGTCTCTAAATACAGTCACATTCTGGGGTAGTGGAGGTTAGGACCTCAACATCTGAATTTGGTGGTGGGGGGGGGACAACTCAGCCTGCAACAGCCCTCGCTGTTTCCTTGACCACCTGTGATGCGGACCAACTGGTAATCCTCCCCCACCTTCAGCACTATCTTCTTGCTACCACATTTCCATTTTCAAGGTGCGACAACTGACAAGGCTAAGCTAGAGGCACCAGGGACTAGACCTAAGGATCATAGGGTACATTTTACCCTGCTGGGAGACTTGTTTTAAAAATGAATCTGAGACGCCAGGTGCAGTGGCTCACACCTGTAATCCCAGCACTTTGGAGGCAGGAGGATTGCTTGAAGCCAGGAGTTCGAGAGCAACCTGGGCAATGTAGTGAGATCCCATCTCAAAAAAAAAAAAAAAAAGGAAGAATCTGAGAACCCCCAAGTTGGAAGTAGATTCTTAGGCTAAATCCCCACTTTTAAATGCTATTTTTCACTGTCATGCCTAAAGAATATCTAGAGTCATTTCTTTATGCCACATTTGTGGAGTTGTGAGTTGCTAATGACAATCTGCCTTTGTATGTAGCTGGTGTCAGATTTTTTTATCCTTGGCTCTCATCTTTCTCTAATAGCGTGTTCATGCTGTGTTTAGGAAGCAATCTTTGATTTTCTTGTGGTTTATAGATTTTCACATATTTGGTGCATTTGACATGGCACTTCTTTATGGAGCATGTAGGTTTAGTTCAAAACTGTTGGGTGGGTCTGATCAAATGTAAAAAGAAAAATGTCCCCACGAATCAAGTGAACCTATTTCCCACGAATGGAGCTCTAAATGCCTCCCTGGGGCCCTCACCCCACCCTCCTCATCTCCCCCTGCCCAGAACCCCACTGATGCCTGGTGTCCGGGACCCTCCTCGTGCCGCACCTTCTCCTGTTCCTGGGGTGATGAAATGATCGCTCACGGCCTGGCCAGGGCAGGCGGAGAACGTCCCCATTGTCCCTTTGGCTCAGCATTCTGAGAACCTGCTGGCTGTGATCCAGAACACAAGAAGAGAAATGAAGCCTGTTTCTTGGGCAGTGGAGGTGGGTTTTTTTTCCTTCTTTTTAATTTGGATCGAAATTTTTAGCCGTGAGTAATGCTTCCCTGTGCCAGGGAAGGCGGCACCTGTGCATACTGATGAAGCCGAGCAGGGCCGAGGCTGGGTGCTAGGAGCTGCTCCGGGCAGCAGGGAGGAGAGAAAGAGCCACCCAGCTCCTGCAAGAGGTGAAGCCCGCATCACGCCACACAGCCAGCCAACGGCAACCCCGGGTGGCTCCAACCGGACACGAAAGGAGCCCATGGTTGTACCAGGAGTTGCTGCTGCAACAGATTTCCAAGAACTGCTTTCCAGAGAGAAGCCAAGCAGGGCTGCCAGCCCGGTTCTGGGAACGCACAGGCTGAGAGTGCCTGGCCCGCTGGGCGTCGTCACAGCTTCCTGGAGGGGCCTGTCCCTGTGAGTTCATTGCACTTGGTAGTTTGGGCTTTTACATCAAGCAGGATAACAATGTGTGGGATGTCATTACGGGGATTCCTCAGACCTTTCCCAGCGTGGTAAAGCCATAGAGTAGACCCTGCACAGCGCTGACAAAAACGGCCGGCACCCACGTGAGAGCACAGTGAAGATTATGAACAGTGCGGGGCCGGCGTGGGATGGGAGAGGGGCCGAGGCCCGCCCTGGCGTCTGCAGGCCGGGTTCTCGTCCTCACTGTGAGCAGCAGTGGGGAAGCAGGCTGTCCCTGTGTCTGCCATCTGTGTCTCGTTCTCCAGCACCGAGCAGGTGCTCGGTCATCATTTGAGGAGCCCCGGCTGCCCAGCCCAGATGGCGTGGCGGTGCTTTGCCCCATGCTCTTGGCTGCTGTGGGCCAAGCAGCACTCAGCCCACTCGGAGCACAGCGACTCCTCCTCCTGCGCTGACGGGAGGCCTCGCTGTGACCCAGCCCGCCCTGCCGTCTCCTGTGGCCAGACCAGAAAGCGTCTGGATCACCCCTGCTGGAGCTCCGAGCTCACCTCTGGGGAAAGTCTCGAGGGAAGGAACAAGGCCACACTCCTCTGACGGACCGAAGCAGCCACCAGAGCAGCCTGGAGACCTTCTCCCGCGGCCCGCTGAGCAGCCGGGGTTCGGGAGTCACAAGAGGTGGCCCCGCCTGAAAGAGAGGCAATGCCAGGAACATCCCTGCACCCTACGGGACCCTAAACTTTTTGACCAAGCACTCTAATCACTAAGCAAATTTCTAGCACCTTCTTATATGTAGTGGGTGCATGAGTAATGGCCCCCCCAAAAGATGTCCATGTCCCAACCCCTGGTACCCACAGGTACGACCTTATTCAGAATAAGGATTTTTGCTAGTGTAATTAACGATCTCAAGATGAAACCATCGGGATTTAGGGTGGGCCCTAAATAGAATGTCTGTGTCCTTACAAGAAGAGGAGCGGACACAGAGACACGCAGGGGAAAGGCCAAGTGAAGACAGGACAGAGATTGGAGGGACATGGCCATAAGCCAGGGACACCAAGGATGGCCAGCAGCCGCCGGATGCTGGGAGAGAGGCCTGGAACAGACTCTCCCGTGGAGCCTCTGCAGGGGTCCTCAAACTTTTTAAACAGGGGGCCAGTTCACTGTCCCTCGGACCGTTGGAGGGCCGGACTATAATTTAAAAAAAAAAACTATGAACAAATTCCTATGCACACTGCACATATCTTATTTTGAAGTAAAAAAACAAAACAGGCAAAAGCACCCGGCGGGCCAGATAAATGTCCTCGGCGGGCCGCATGTGGCCCGCAGGCCGTAGTTTGAGGACCCATGCTCTAGAGGAACCGACCCTGCCGACACCTTGATTTCAGACTTCTGGCCTCCAGAATTGTGAGAGGATAAATTTCTGTTGGTTAAGCCACCCAGTTTGTGGTCATTTGTTGCGGCAACCCCAGGAAATAGCATGCTCTAATGTGTACGTATGCGTATGTATTCACATGTTACACATAAGCTCTCTGCATAGATACTCTCCGTGCCCTACGAAGCCACAGAGCAGTCGGTATAAAGCGGGAGCAGCACGGGGCAGAGGGAGGATACGGGCAAAATCCGGGGTCCTGGGTGCCCGTGGGCGGCCTGGCAGGGATGTGGCCCGTCAGGAGAAGCAGGAGGAGTGGTTGGCCCCAGCACGTTTTATGTCTTAAGCAGGTGATAGCGTGTGGGTGTCCACGTTATATGATCATGATCTTCACCTTGCAAAACATCACCTCTATTCTTTTGTGTGAATGCAATATTCATAATAAGAGGGTCTTTTAAAGGGCACGGGGTTTGGGGTCAGGCACTGAGTTCATCTGCATGTGCCGCCCTGTGGCCGAAGTAGGGCTGCAAAGCTCTCTGAGCCTCAGTTTCCTCCCTGGTCGAGTGGGGGCCAGGAGGGTGCCTCCTTCCAGCAGCGGAGAGGTCGGAGTGCCTGGCTAGGGTGGGCAGCCCCTGTCAGTCCCAAGTATATCCAGGCACGCGGCTGGTCCCTACGGCAGCCCGGGTCCATTCCAATAAGAAAGAAAAAGAACGGCCCCTTTTGTCATAACCCAATACCTTCTTCCAACGTCCCTTACACCTTTGTGTAAATAACTTAAACCCAGGCAGGAGATGGCCACGCTGCCTTTGCTTAAAAGCCAGAATGCTCCCCGTGGGTGGCTGACGAACAGGTTCCCGTTGCCCCTGCCCTATTTCTCACCACCTAATATTAACTCCCCCAACTGGAAGGTGAGGCGTGCTCTGCTGCCCCAGACACTGGACAGTCCCCTTGCTGTGCCTGCTGAGAACATTCCCAAATGACGACGAAGGCGGCGGCGGCGGGGGTGGGGGGGGGCTTGACCCTCCCAGAGCCACGTCTCTCTGCCTCAGCTCATTAAGCCATCCTGGCGTCAAGACAACCTCCCCACAGCAATGCTGGCTCAGTCAGATCATGCTCCTCCCTGGCTTCTGACACACTTGGAATAAGACCCGTAACTCACTCAACTCCGCTCACACTGGCCTCCTCTGTGGCCCTCAAACCTGCCAGGCTAGTTCCTGCCCCAGGGCCTTTGCACGTGTTGCTCTCCCTGCCCGGAACACTCTGACCCAGCCCTTCACTTTGCTGACGTCTCCTAGTCACGGAGTTCTCAGGCCTAAAGTCATCTCCTCCAGGAGCCCCTTCCTCCGGCTTGTCTCTTTTCCCGCTCCCTGTGCTCTTTCTTTGCTGGCTCCTGGCTGGCCTTGGTCCCGGTGGGGAAGGGAGAAGCCAGGACCTCAGGCAGCGAGTGGGCGAGCCTGGTTCCGGCAAGGGGCCAACTCCTGTTCCAAACACTGCAAGCCTACAATGCTCTGTGAGGCCGGACGCTGAGGACACGGGGTGGGCAGAAAGGCACGGCTTTCACCCTCAGGGAAGCTAAATTCCATCATGGGAAAGGCAGACATGGGGTGGTGGGGTGTTCTAGAAGCATGCGGGATGGAGGGAGGCACCACCTCAGCTCTGGGGGAAGCAGGGAGGTCTTCCTGGAAGAAGCCACCTTGAAGGTGAGACGGGAGGGCTGGGTGAGAGTGAGCACGTGAACAGAGCAGGGCGAGGGTTCCAGGCAGAAGGACAAACAGGCGCAAGGCAGGGAGGACAGTGTCCACTGAGGCCCAGGCGTCCCCTCCCCTCCTCCCCAAAGACCTGCGGCTGCTCACATTTACTCTGCCTCAGTGACGAGCAGTTCTGCCAGGGGGAAGAAGGAAGTCCCTCCCTCCCACCCCTTCTCTACGGGGCAGCCTGGGGCCTCTGGAACAGCAGGGAAGAGCCCCTGGCCGGGCCGGCATGGCAGCGACCCCCTCAGCGTGGATAATTGGGGCGCCCCTCCGTACCCCCTTTCCCACGGCTGCGGGTGGGGCCGTGATCTGGGTTGTGCCAGCTCGGGCTGGGGGTGTGGAGAAGACGCCGCGGGCTCCCACCCACCCGCCAGGCAGGAGCTGGCCCAGGGCTAACAGGCTGCACTGGCTCGTGAGAAAGACAGTGAAGACCTCTAATAACAACCAGCACGAACAAGCAGAGAGCCTCACCGCCACCGTCAGGGCGCCGGGAAGGCCGGGCGCGTCTCTCCTGGGCTTTCGGCTGAATGAAGCAGGCCGGAGACACGAAAGGTGGACAGCAGGCTGCTGGTTGACCTGCAGGGCCCAGGGCTCGGGTCTGGCGGGGACTCGGCAGGGAGGACAGTGTCTTCTCAACACGAGAACAGCCTTGGCCACGCTGAGGTTGGAAGCCCCCGGCTTCAGACCCGCACCTGCCCATCCGGCCCGCGGAGCTCAGGCCCCGCACCCTCTCTCGGCGAAGAGGAAGAGGATGTAGGAAGCGAAGAGCAGAGGATGTAGCCGGGGCCCAGGTGAGGCCGGGCCCGCCACAGCTGCGGGAGCTCCAGAGCAGATCCGCCGCCTGGCCCGAGATCCGCCCGTGCCCTTGGAGCCCATTCGATGGCCAACGGGCGCCAGTGGTCAGTCCGGAGCTGTGCGCTCTGCAGGCACTGTAGAGACCTCTGGGGCCCAGTCACTGAGTCCGAGCCCTGCCTCACGCACTTCCTGTGCAACTTGACCTCTCTGTGCCTTGGTTTCCCCATCTGCTATGTAGGAGTAAGGATAGTGCTCCTGCCGTGCTGTGAGTGCCACAGTACTCTGGTACTCCCGGAGGCTGCTGTGGGATTTGACGAGTGAGCCCACACGTGTGAAGGGCAGCACCTGTCACAAAGGATGGGTTGATAGGAGCCAGCTGACGTCGGCATCTTCCTGCCCTGTAAGGGACCCTTTCCCCACGCAGGTGGTGGCTGTCCTGGGACAGACGTGCTAAGGCTGCTGGGGTCACAGATGCTCTTAGGAGGCCTGACAGCCCGCAGGGGGCTGGGAGAGTCACAGTGGACACAGTCGGGGGTGGGCCCCTGGTCTGGAGGGACTTGCAGTCCGTTGGGAAGAAGAAGCGACAACAGCAAGACTGATACGTAAGAAAAGCCACTGTTCCCCCCTTGCCGTCCAGAGCTCTGAGAGGCCAGCACCTGCAGTGTGAAAACAAAATCCCGCGCGGTCTGGGCTTCCCCCAAGCAGTCCCCTGATGCTGCTCTCACCAAAGTCCCCGGCCAGCTTGCCCTGGAATTCAGAGGGTGCAGCTCAGCCCGTGTCCTGTGGGACATTCCACGACACGTGGCCCTGTCCACCCCACGTCCGACTGAATTCCCTGCTTCCTTTTAGGGCCCAGAGCCCTCTGGTGACCCTGCAACCTTAGGGTTGCTCATGGGTCCCTCCCCAGCCCTGCTCTCCGTCTGCTCTCCTTGGGCAGTCGCTTCCCCTCCTGAAGTTGCAGTTACCACGGTGATGCTCGTGACATCTCTTGGGTTGAATAGCGTGTCTCCCCCAACACCCTAAATTTGATGTCCACTTGGAACATCAGAATGTGAGCTCATTTGGAAATAGGGTTTCTGCTGACATAGTTAGTTAACACGAGGTCACACTGCAGCAGGTGGGCCTTAAATCCAACGACTGGTGTCCTTAGAAGATGGCCATGTGAACACACACAGGGAGACCACCACGTGCAGGACACAGACAGGCATGGCAGCGCCACAGCTGCAAGCCTGGGGACACCAAAAGTTGCCGCAAACCAGCAGCAGCCGGAAGAGACGAGGAAGAATCCTTCCCTTGAGCCTTTGGAGAAAGCGCGGCCCTGCTGACGTCAGCTCCAGAGCGGAGACAGTACATTTCTGTTGTTTTAAGCCACGCTGTCTGTGGTCATTTGTTGTGGCAGCCCCAGCAAGTTAATGCAGATCTCACTCCGTATCTCACCAGCATCTCCCGGGCTTCCCACCTGAGTCCCCATCTGCCTACCTGACAACGCACTCACACCCAGCCCTTCCAAAACGGACTCTCCCCCGAGACCTGTTCCCACTCCGGAATCCTGCATCTGGGGCATTGCACCAACTGGCTGCCCAAACCAGATCCTCCCTGCCCTCCACCCCCGACATCCAGTGACTCATCAAGCCCTTCACATTCTCTCCCCGAGACTAACGAGACATGATCAAATGCAACACCAGAATGCTTGATGGGAGCCCAGCTTTCAAAACAAACAAAACTCAACCATAAAAGGCAATCTTGGAACAATCAGCAAAATCTGAACACAAACTGGATGGCAGGTGCCATTCTTGTTGGATTTCCAAGGTGTGACATGGGTCTTATGGTTAAGGAGGAAAATGTCAGCCAGGCGCGGTGGCTCACGCTCATAATCCTAGCCCTTTAGGAGGCCGAGGCAGGAGGATCGCTTGAGGTCAGGAGTTAGAGACCAGCATGAGCAAGAGTGAGACCCCCCCATCTCTACAAAAAAAGAGAAAATTCAGCTAGGCGTGGTGGTGCACATGCCTGCAGTCCCAGCTACTCGGGAGGCTGAGGCAGGAGGATCGCTTGAGCCCAGGAGTTTGAGGTTGCTGTGAGCTAGGCTGACGCCACTGCATTCCAGCCTGGGTGACAGAACAAGACTTTGTCTCCATAAAAAACAAAACAAAAAGGACGAAAATGTCCTCCTTTTCAGGAGATGCAGCTGAGGAACTCAGGAGCTAAGTGTCACCATGTCAGCAACGGACCTTCTAATGGTTCAGAAAAAGAAAACCCACCTACCTTGCTATCCCTTAAGAGAAAAGCCAAGAAGAGACGTGTTAATGACTGTCAGATCTACGTGGAGATGGATGGTGTGCATGGTATTGCTCTTTCAACTTTTCAATACGGTGGGAATTTCTATAGTAAAGAGTTGGACATCTTTTGACCCCTCCCCCGTGCTCTGTCCTCACTGCCCCCACTCTGCTCTGGACCCCGCCCCTCCCGCCGGGTGTCTCTGCTCCATCTTGCCAGCCGGGTTCCTGACGCCCAGCCCGTGGTCCACGCTGCAGCCGGAGTTCTCTCTCCAAAACCAGAGTTTATCATGTCCCTCCCCTGCTTGAAGCTGAAGCCTGCTAAGGGGACAAGAGGGAGACGCCTCCGGTGACCTGCGAGGTCCTTCGTTACCCCCCAGCCCCTCACCACTCTCAACGTCAGACACAACGTTCCAGCTGCTCTGATCCGCTCCACTAGCCCGCTTATCCCTGCCCCTCGCACGGAATGTCCTTTCCTCTCCCTCCATTGCCCGTCCCGGCTTCCGGTCTCCACCTAGACGCGCCTTCTCTGCAAGTCACACTCAGTACGTGACCTGTCAGAGCTCGTGCGTTGTGTGGCAAATACTTCCTACAGTGGGGCCAGTGGGGCATCTTTCCCACCTACAGGGGATCTCCACGAGGGAAGGATTGGAACTGTTTCACTGTCACCTCCCGCCCACCTGCCAGGGCACCTGGCACACTGCAGGTACGTGCTAGGGTTTGAGTGCGTCCCCCAAAGTTCACATGTTGGAAACTTGATTCCTGAGCGGCAGTGTTGGGAAGTGGGGCCTCATGGGAGGTATCTGGGTCCTGGGGACACTGCCTTTATGAGCAGATTAATGCCATTATTGGGGAGTGGGTTCCTTATGGAAGGACCAGTTCGGCTCCCCTTGCTCCATTTGCCCTTCCACCATGGGATGCCGCAGCTGGGAAGTCCCCTCCAGATGTGGCCCCTCGACCTTGGACTTCCCAGCCTCCAGAACCGTGAGCCAGTCAGCAGCTGCTCATTACCCATTGCCCGGTTTGCAGTGTTCCGTTACGGCCGCGCAGCACGCGGTAGGTAACTGATGAGCGCATGAATGTACGGGCGACGGAGGGGTGGATGGACGGGCGGGTGAGCGCGCAGACGGAAGACGAGTGCGCGGACGGAATGTGGGTGCATGAAACAGCACAAAGGTGCAGCAGCGCCACAGGGGGTGAGGGTCAGGCTTAACTGGGGGAGGCTCATCAGAGGAGCCGAGAGGGCAGCATTTTAGGGACCGCTGCAGTTAAATGGGCACTTCTCCTTTGCTGGGCCCAGACCCAGCACTTCACTGTGTGGCCTCCCTTCATCCTCACGGAAGCCCTCAGAGTGAGATATTTCCCCTCTTCTCAAGCCTCATTTAATTGGTAAATATATATATTTTTAATACAATTAAAAAAATAAGTTACGTGCACACATGGTACAGCATTTAAAGGCACAAAAGGGTAGACAGTAACAAGCCACCTTTCTCCACTGCTAGGTCCGCAGACTGCGGTGGACCTGGTACGAGCTCAGTAAAAACAGGTGGAATCGAAAGGCATTTTATACGCAGAGGAGCTGAACCTTGCCCAACGCCTCCCAGTGTGATAGGTCGGCAAAGTCTGCGGTTGAAATCAGGTGGCTCTGACCCCGAACATGCCCTGTCCGCCTAGTGGGAGACGTTGTCGGAGAGCAGGGCAGGCACGGAGGGGAGCGCAGGCGCCGGCTCAGAGGAGGGACAGTCACGGCATGTCCTGTGGCCAGAGCGGAGGGTTTGCATCAGGAAACGGGGGTGAGGCTGAAGTTGGCGTCGAGGCCTTGAGTGCCAACCTAAGGAGCAGGCAGAGCAGCTGCGAAGGGTGGGGCTGACAACAGGGGCAGAGCAGGAGGGCAAACCCGCTGGCAGCTCGGAAGGCAGGAAGCCCGGGCGGGCGAGACCCTGGGAAGCTGATGCCCCAGAGTGGGACTGAGATCACGCATTGCAGAGAAACGAGCCAAACTCGCTCTTGCAGTCTCCGCGGAGACTTCTGGGCCTCGTTCTACCTGCTCATCCTTACCAAGTGCTCATGAATCACCTCCTGGCTCACGGAAGGAACATGCCATCCTGCCCACGCAGGGGGCCCGGTGGGCCGTGGCAGTGCCCAGCAGAGCCCTGGCTGTAACAGGGCCGCCGCCCCCTCCTCCTCCTCTGAGTGCTGACTCCAATTATCCGGGCGCAGGGCCTGGCTTCTAACCCCACCACAGCTGCTGTAGGCGTCGGGGGTGTCCCGGACCCTCCATCCTTCTCTGGGAAGGCAGGGAGGGTGTGGTGACTCAGCATCAGGAGTCCCACCTCCTGGTTCTGGTTTTGCCGATAAACATCTCTGTGACCCAGAGCAAAGTTCCTAGATGCTCTGAGCCTCAGTCTCTACGTCTGCGAATGGGACGATGCCTTCTCTCTGCAGGATGCCGAGAGCAGTGAAGACACGCTGCGTGGAGCTCCCAGAAGGCACACAGTGAACGTTAGTCCCACTCTCTGCTTCTTTCTCTGAGCCTAGATTTCCGTATCGAGGAGGGTGATTGCTAAGGAGAGTGGCAAACTGTGGGGAGCTCCCCGCTAAGGCATCGCTGGGGTTGGGCATAGGGCTGGTGGCCGCCCCGGCAGCTCTTGCACCTGTGTCTTGGGGGACAGCCACACTCAGCACCACGGCTGGAGATCCTCTGCATTCCTTGGGTTACAGACGCTTCCCTCTGGTCTCTGCCTCCATTTTCACGTGACTTTCTCCCTGCACGCGTCTCCCTGTCCAAATTTCCCTCTTCCTGTAAGGACACCAGCCGTTGGATTAGGGCCCAGCCTACTCCGGTATCACCTCATCTCAGCTCAACTGTAGCTATAAAGACCCAATTTCCAAAGAAGGTCACATTCTGAGGTTCCCGATAGACATGAATTTTGGGGGGACTATTCATCTCAGCACAGGGAGGGCACGGAGGGGATCCAAGTGAGGGCTCATTGCCACTGCGGCCTGTTACACTGGCTGTGATCAGCGATCGCCAGCACTGGCCGGACGGGTCCCAGGAACACGTCCAATCCACACCTGCGCTGGCGCCTGCTGTCCACATGGCTTCACGCCAGCAAAGACTCTCCATGAAGTACTGCTACGTGGAGGGAGATGGAGTCAGGTAGCAAGACTCTGCCAGGACCTGGAAGAGGCTGCTGGGACTCTGAGCCACCACACTGATGATGGAGACTGAGCACCGCAGGGGGAGATGGGGAGCACGGCCCCTCCGGCTCACTGGGCTCGATGGAAGTGCCCCTCGTGAATGCCCAGCTCCCGTGTCGCATCCTCTGCTGGCCCCAGGGGCCTCTCCCTGCTCCCCTGGGCTGGGCTGAGTGCCCATGTGCTGACTGCTCTCTGCCCAGTGCTTGGCCACTTCAAGTGGACCGGAAGGTCCTTGGTTTTTCCAGCTGTCTCCTGTGAGTTGATTGCTATGGGCCATAAACAGGGGTGGGTGGGTGGGTGGGAGGGGGGACTTGCACCGGGGTAGGAGAGAAGAGGGGAGACAGATGTGGAGAGTCAGCCAGGAATAACGCATCTGTAATCACCAGAGTCACTTACCGGGCACCTAAGATATCCCAGGCGCCTCACACCCAGGTCACGGGGCTCCCGAGAGGAATCCACACTAAGCTAAGCCCACAGGTGAGACTAAATAAGAGAGTGGCAGATGACGACTGATTCAGGTGACAATTGGCTGAGGGATCACCCTACTCCAGTATCAGCAGACTCGAGCGGAGTGGAGTCCGCCCGCTCCCTGCTGTCTGCCCTGGCACGCAGGGGACCATGCACACCTGGGGCGAAGGAGTGAATGAGCGGAAGGGTCACCTCCTGTTGTGCCCGAACATTCTCCAGCAGGAGTCTCGCGGAACAGCGCCGCACCTCCCTCCTGCAGGCATGCTCCGGCAGGGTGGGTTTGATTTTCCTAAAATATAAGGGTGTGGGGCGGGAAGGGTGGCTCTCTGGCCCCACCCCGACTGCCCTGAGCATGAAGCCAGCCGTCAGGTTTATTTTCAGCAGAGTATTTCTGGAGTGTACACAAGCCTCATTTTAGCTCTCGGAGTTGCTCCTGTGCAGTGCAAAGTCACCTGTTTGTCACTCACATGCTCCCCGGTAACTGCCTGCTGAGAGACGAGGACAGCGGTTGGGCAGCCTTCCCAGGGACTACGGACTGGGATGGGCTTTGCCCCGTCCCGAGCTGGGACGCTTTCTGGGCCTGTTGCACCTGTCTGGGAACTAGAGGGTTCTGCAGGGCAGGCTGGCTCCACTGGTCTGGCACAATGTCCAGGCAATTCGGACCCGGACCCTCACTCTTCCAGTTCCCATGCAGACCACCCTGCTAATCGCCGACCCCACCTCCACTTCTTTACCTGTCAAATGGGACAGTCTGTAAGCACAGTTCAAGGTTCTTGTGAGACTAAAACAAGATGCTAGCCCTCACGAACTTTGGGAGGAAAAATAACCCAAACCAAAGCTACTCTAAGCCTTAACTAACACATGACTTTCTGCCCAGGTGCTGATACACATTGTCACACCCTCCAACCAAACTCAGCCGGAACGCTGCAGTATCTTGGGAATCTGGTTGTTTTTTTCCCCTCGTTTCCCAATGAACAGATACTGAGTCTCTAATTCAGTGGCGCACACATTTAATCATGCCATCGTCCTGCTTAAAACATTTTGCTGGCTCCTTTTTGTATACAGAATAAAATCCAAAACATTCTCCTGAATCTGCCAGGAACAGCCTCACCAAACCACTTGTTGCCCTCCAATTTCACACCTCCTGGCCTCCACTGCTTGCCCCGGAGAACTCCTGCTTACCCCACAAAACCAACTCAAAGGGCCCCTTCTCTGAAAAGGCCGAGTGGTGTCCTGGGACTGTACGGGCCTCGGCGTCAGAGGCCTTGGGTTGAAGTCCTAGCTCCACCTTGTGACTTGGCAAATCGCTCCAGCTCTCACTAGGGGTGACTCATGCCAGTCTGTTTTACAAATTGGGTGGCAGAGCCTCTCAGATTAAGCTAAAGACTAAACCAAAAAGCCAAACCCACCACTTGACTCTCACTAGTGTCACTGCCAGCCCGGAGCAGGACAGGTTTTACATCTGGGGCTCAGCATTCCGGGGCACTCAGTCCTCTCTCGAGCTGCCCACTCGCCTCCAGAGAAACACACCCTTGTGCCCTCTGGGGTGTCAACTGGAGGCTTGATGGTGGCTTGCCGTGTCACTCTGCGGGAGTCCAGACCACCCCTGTGGCCCTGGGCTGTAAAACCTGCTTTTTCGCCAGTGCTCACTCCAATCTGAGATCAAAGTTGAGTTAAAAAGGTCCCAGCCTGCCCTGAGCAGTTTGGTTCCCGAGGCAAGATGGCTGGGGCAGACAGAGCACAGGACAATTAGTAGCACTTAACAGCTGATAATTAAACAGTCCCTCTGCCTGGGGCAGTACTGGAGTCGGTACTGGCTCCACCAGCCCTGAATCTCAGGAAGAGGGACCTGGGTGTCTGCAGTTTGGACGCTTCTCCAGAAGGTCCTTCCACAAGTGTTTTGAAACCGAGGGTGCATGTGTGCTGGGGGAGCGTGAGCGGGGCTCCACTCCCGAGCTGTCACTGCCCAGCCTCGAGGCCTCTGTCCTCTCCTCCGGGGCCTGGGCCCTGCACCCCCGGTTCTCCCTGGCCAGCTCACACCCACACCCATGGAACTCTGCAGCCCCTCGGAGGCACCTCCTTGCCCAATGGACACCTGGAGGGCTCCTAACATTTAACGTGATCGTCACCTTTGTGGCTGTCTCCTCACCCTATATACAGCCTCTGTGTCCACGGCCACTTCTCTGCAACCAGTCAGGCTCCTCCATGCCACCCTCCACTGTCACGCCCCACATTCACGCCAAACCCCAAATTCCCCTCAAATGCACCCCCTGCTGCCTCTCCCCACGCGCCACCCCACCCCCACCTTCTCGGTTGCCTCGTAACCTGCCCCTCAGATCCCCTTCGGCTCCTCCCAGCCCGGCCTGCGGCCAGAAACTTGAAAAACGCAACTCTGACCTCTTGCCTGGACCTCTTTCAGGGCCTTCCCCTGGCTCCTAGGACAAAAAACCAAAGTCACAGCAAGGTCTAGCTACAAGACAGAACAGAACAGGGCTTGAAGCTGTTTACGCAGAGAAGCGAGTTGTTAAGGGGCAGTAGGCAGTTGGCCTTTCTCAGGAGGGCAAGCAACTGCCACTGCCCCTGCCACGGAGGCTGGCCACCAAACGCCTCCACAGGACCTCTGCTGTGCTGCTCTGGAAACCGGAGGGCTGGGAAATGAGCTGTTGGTGCTTTTTCGTTTTTTCAAAGATGAGACCTTGATCTGTTGTCCAGCTGGAGTGCAGCGATCATGGCTCACTCCAGCCTCAGCCCCTGAGTAGCTGGGACTACAGGCGCTTGCCCAGATACCCAGCTACTTTCTCTATTTTTAGTAGAGACTCGGGGTCTCGCTCTTGCTCAGGCTGGTCTCCAACTCCTGAGCTCCTGCCTCGGCCTCCCAGAGTGCTAGGATTACAGGTGTGAACCACCTCGCCCAGCTGTCTTCAAAACCGACAAGGAAATCCTCCCAGGTTGGCAGCTTCTTCCCCCCAACCCCATTTACATCTTGCATCCGTTTGGATTGTTTTGGTAGAAGGCAGGAGGTAGGAATGCACAACTCTTTCCAGTTGTCTCAACCCCATTTATCAACTTTTTTCTAATTTGAAACTCCACTTTTATCATAAATTTCTCATGTCTCTAATTCGAGCCGGATTCATGATCTTCCTGTGCCATGATGCACTTCACATCTTTCTTTAATCCAACTACTTCAAACTTTATTATTTTTTAAATTATGGCAAAATAGACATAACAATTTATCATTTTAATCGCATAGCTCAGTGGCATTAAGTACATTCACAATGTTCTGCGACCATCACCACCACCCAGCTTCAGAACTTTTTCTTCATTCCAAACAGCTCATTCTGTTTAACCATTAAATAACACGTGATGTTTTGCTGAAATAAAGTCATAGCCTCGTGTCTATGGAGTGCCATCAGGTAGGTTTGGGAGGCTTTGTACCTGCCCAGTGCCTGGGGTCACTCAAATGGCCCACTACATTCTTTTTCTATTCAAGCCACACCATGAAAACTTGGTTCATATGTCACTTGGCTTTCCCTGGATGAGGACCACATTCATGCGTTGAATTGGCCTCTGTTCCTTGGAGACAATTAATATGGTTCGTATACATGATTCTTGCCACAGGGTCTCAACTTAGTAAATGACTCATGAAACTAAGGGGAAAAAAGAAAAAAAAAGAAACTAAGGGCTTCTTTGAGGAAAATAGCTTTCAGCTGCAAATCTTCCCTGGAAGAGAAGCTTTGCCTTCAGAGCAGCGGTGACTGGCCGTTTTGGCACGAGCACATGCTGTCCTCGTCATGGTCTGGTTCCAGACACAATTTACACAGGAATGGTGTGGTTAAAGAGTGGTCAGCAGGATGACTCAGAATGGTTATCTGGAAATAAGAATATAAAACTAAAAAATGTGTACAGAGCTCATGGTTTCCGAGAACAGAGTCAGGGTCTATAGTATGATTCGGTTTGTCTCCCGTTGCAGGCAGGACGGGATGGAAGAGGGGGGTGGGGGGAGGCAACAGCAGAGGGAGGATGAGTGAGGAAGTCACTTGCTGAGGCTGTCCAGAGAGAAGGGGCCAGGCCCAGCAGGGAGTGGGGTGGCAGCAGGGATGCTCCTGAGGCCTCAGGTATACCTGGGGGAGAAGAGTGAGTACTGGCGAGAGGAAGGAGGGTCTGTGGTGTCAGGCATGGAACTGGGCACAGGTGCAGGAGATGCCGAGTCCCAGGCGTGTGGTGGGCAGAGTAGGCACCCGCGCCCACCCTCCACCACGCCCACATCCTCATCCTAGGACCTGTGAACACTTTCCTTCATGTTGCAAAGGGATTTTGCAGATGGGGATTTAAGGATGCTGACATGGGGAGATGATCTAGATTAGCCAGGTGGCCCCATGTGATTACAAGAATCGTACTGAGATAGAGGCAGGAGAGTCAGTCAGAGATTGGAAGATGCTACAGTGTGGGCCTGAAGATGGAGGGAAGGGCCATGAATTAAAGGCAGGTGGCTTCTAGAAGTGGCAAAGAGCAAGAAATAGATTTTCTTCTATGTCTTCAATGTGGGTCCGCAGGACTAGGAGAAAGACCTGGGCCAGAGAGACACACGGCGGGCGGAGGGACCTGCGCCAGGCATGGCCCAGGAGGGAGACCAGAGGAAGGCTGGGGGGCAGAATGGTCTGAGAAGTGCCAGAGGCCCAGAGGCTGAGCAAGACAGAAGGAAAAAAGCACACGGGGCAGAGGCAGCCTGGGACTGAGAGGTGCAGTTTGGGGGCAGTGGTCTCAGGAGTGCTGGGGGCGTAAGGCAGCTAGAGGAGCGTGAGGGCCCACGGTCCGGGAGGGGCACAGTGTAAGGCAGGTGGAGCGAAGGCACCTGGAAATCCGGGAGCCTGAAGACAAGGGAGCTGCCCCGTTGTCCCAGCAAGTGCTGGGTCAAATTCCCCGGCACAGGCCCGAGGTTCCCTGCAAAGCACAGACATTTGGACTTTTCTTTCTCAGGGGAAAAAGGACTAGGAGAGCAAGATGTGGCTCTTTAGTTTTCAAGAAAATCTCATAATTTATGTGCACCTTTTTCAGAAACATAATTTTATGGGATTGCAAAAAAGAAAAAAAGAGGAACATAACTTTTTCTTTGGTAAAGTTGGTACAAGAAATCCTTGCCCAAAAAACTTAGCAGTTCCCTACTTAGGATGGCGTGTAACTGAACCTGTCCCAAAGGTCATGGTGCTGAGTGGACATGGGTCTCATCTGTCCCAGGAGAGGCTGTGAAGCGGAACACCTTCCCAGTGGGGCAGGGGTTCAAGTTGGTGCTCAGGAGTGTTCTGCCTCTGTGGATCTGTCCAGGTGGGAGGGAGGAGGGCGGGGCCCCACGACCACAGGCTACTGCTGAGCTCAAGGGCTCTGAGGAGACCATAAAGAGGCAACAGAGTAACCTCTGGACTGGCCCCTGGGTGCAATCTCACTGCTTGCTTTAAAGGCACCAGAGAAACAAGTGACCCCAGATTTGGACAAGTAATTTTTGCCTAGTGGCCCCTTTTAGAGGGATGGAGCCACGAGGGGCAGAGCCAGGACTGGAGCCCACATGCCCCGCTGCTCTCTGGGAACACTCCCCATCGAACAGTCCAGGTTGTGTCTATTTCAGTATCTGGAGGGTCATTTTTTAAAAATAAAAAGCACCATTATAGAAAATGTGGAAAATATAAAGTATACACAGCTTATCATCTTGCAAACCATCAGCATCATCAAATACTTATCCTTCTCTCCACTTTCAGCATTTATGTAGGCACTTATGCCATTTCAGACACTTGTGCATGTGTTCACTTTTCCCCTTTGTTTTATGAAGTTGAGAACATTCGGTGCTCCCTGAGAACAATTGCCCATCTTGTTCCATTGCAGCCCCAGCATCTGGCACTGTGTCCGGCTATGGCGGCTGTTTCATGGGATTGGCTGAACAAAGGGATGTCTCTGCTTGGCCAAGTCCCATCTTCCTCGGGGCAGTCTCTTGCAAACGTCAACATTCACCTCGTGGGGCAAGTGTGCCACATGTCACCATGCTCTATGGCTTTGCTGCCGGGGCAGGGCCAGCCCCCTCCAGTCCTAGCGGTGCGCTAGGACTGTGTGGCCCAGCAGCGAGGACAGGGGACCTCAGCATGCCAGGAATCCTGCCGCATGCCACATCCTGGGCGGGGCTTGATGGTGCTGGGAGCAGGTCCCAGGTCCGCTGTGAAGCCTGAGCTCCCTCTCCCTCGCCCTCCGAGTGGGGAGATCCTGGAACGTCAGTGCCAAGGGCAGGAGACCCACGCCCTTGCCCCAAACAGGAGGACTGTGCGGCAGGCCGGGAGTTAAGCCAGCGGCAGACTGGGGACCGGGCCTGGCCTGGCGTTTGCTCCAAGCAATGGAAAATTGTAGGTGCACCAATGTCACATTCCCCAAACCCCTTTCAGAACACCTGGTGTGATGCAGGGCCGGACTCCTGCCAGGGGTGAGAAGCATGCAGGCAGACGTAGGACATTTCCACGTCACAGCAGCTTATACCATAAACTTGTATGGGAATGTAGAACCTCTGACATCTGCCTCCGCTCAAGAGATAGATTCTTTTTCCCTTCCAGAAAACTTATTCCCCAAAGCCAAGCTGCTCACACTTCAGTCTGTGAGGGATGATGTTCTTTTTTACACAACTAGCCCTGAGCTGAAGCTTGAAGAGGCAGGTGCTGCCGGGGCTGGGGGTGCAGAGCGAGTAATAGTGGGTCGGGCTTAGGTCCCGGGCAGCACCCCAAGCTGGTGATGACCTGTGCTCCTGGCTGGGCTTTCAGGGCCAACAGGGCAGGGCCACTTCTGTCTCATTCACTGCCACGGCCCTGGCTCCCAGCATGGTGCCTGGTATCCAGAATTACCTGGCGAAGGTGTGGAGGAGCTCCAAGGCCAAGGTCCACAGCTTAGTGGAGACAGTGCTCCTACAACCTTGGCTACGATTTCGGCAACCAAGGTCAAGATGGTTTAGCAAGGCATGAGACTTTCCCAAGGTCATAGCCACGGAGCTGGAACAAAGAATAGCCAAGTGTCTCTGATTTTGAGGCCTCTCAGGGGCAAATGGATCCTGAAAGCGGCAAAAGCCCCTGCCAGCAGAGCGCCGTGTACCCACTTGTGGCCAGTGAGCTGTCAGGCAACCCAGCTGCCACATTCACAGGCTGAGGCTACGACAAGCTGCAAGTAATGCTGAAATTGGCTGTTGGGGCTTCAGAGTGTATTAAAAGGCATGGAAAATTCTTTGTAATTCGGAGGTTTCCATCATAAAGGCATTTGCTTTAATAGGATTACCTTAGAAGCAAGAAGATTTGAGGATCCCACCTCCTTGCCAATTTTGTTATCAGAAAGATACTGATTTTGATACAGAATAGTAGCAAACTGTAGAACCGCAGGAATCAAAATCCTCATAACATTTATAGAGTGCAACTGAGAGCACTCAGCAGACATCTCAGCTCATCATTGGGAGACTCGGCTCCTTCAGGGGCTGAGCACTGGCCAAACCAGGTCTCCAGACTCCTGGACTGGGACGCATCTCACCCTTCACGCCACCTGGTCCTCGTGTCCAGGTATACCCTGATGGCCCCTGAGGAAATGGGATAAAACATCCTTTTTGCCAACCATGAGGGCAGAAGAAAGACACAGTGGCTAAAGGCGTGGCGTCTGGGCCAGAAGGTGTGGGCTCGGAAGCCAGCTCTTCTACCACTCGCAGACTTTGCTCCAGTTCCTCAACCTCTCTGAGCTGGTTTCCTCACCCATAGAGTAACAGGGATAACTGCTAATTTGTACAGATTCCTTCCACGTGCCAGACAGTTCCAACTTTCTCCTGCAGCAGGCTGTTTAGTGGAGACGACAGGATCTCGCTCTCAGAGCACTGGTGAGGAACAAACAGAAATATGTGTGTGGTGTCTGGGCCCTGTCTGGCATGGAGGAAGCATCGGCACAGCCTGAATTCAGAAGCAGCCAGTATGTGGCTCTGAGAGTGGGGCTCACTCAGCCTGGCTCGCTGTGTCTTCAGGGGACCGGGCACAGAAGGCACCTGGCCACCCTCATGGAAAGAACTGAAGTCCAGCCTGTGCAGATGTCCACAGTCTACTGGGGCAGAGCAGCAGCCCGTCAGGGTACTTCCAAGGCAGACGTGTCTGAGTCCCATGACATTGGGGACATGGCCCCACTCTGGTTCTGGAGGCCCTGGGCCTGCTGGGCCTCCTCTATGAGGTCGGCCACCAGGTTCATCCGGCAAGCCCTGAGTGCCCCCACCAGACGGGCCACCGTGGCATCCTCCTTCTCCATATTCTTCCAGATTCTCAGGGACTCCCTCACCCGCTCTCTCAGGTTACGGGGATATCTCTCCTCGATGCCATCCATCTTGGCCTCAGAGACTTTAAGCTGACGAGCCAGCCTTTTCCATTCCTTCCCCACATTGTCACATATGATGTCAAACGCTGCACTCAGGTCTGAGGAGAGAAAGAACAAAATGACTTACTAGAAGTTTGGGGAGCACTTTAGGAAACAGGCAACCCTAGAGCCCCCCCCAATGGGCTTCTCAGTGGTGATATGAGTAATGCCCCCCACGAGGTCCCCTGCAGAGGCTACAGTCAGCCGCCAGCAGAGGGGCTGTCAGAGAATGGCCTCCAAACCTGCCCCAGCCAGGCCCCCTCCCATAAATTACCACTCAGAGAGCTATGGCCCACTGAAGACTTCATTGCTAGAGCTTAGGACAGGGGAAACTGAGGGAGGGGCTGGGGGGCTGTCAGAAAAAAGGAAATGGGGCTGTTCCCCCATGCTACCCTATTGAAAGATGGCGCCCCCCCCCACAAAGATCCATTCACTTCAAATCTCTAGAACTGTGAATGTTAACTTCTTTGGAAATAGGGTCTTTGCAGATGTTAATGAACTTGAAAATCTTGAGGAGATCCTGCATTACCTGGGTGGGCCCTAAACCCAATGACAGGTACCCTTAAAAGGCACACCCAGAGAAGGCCATATGAAGACAGAGGCAGACACTTGAGTGACCTGGCCACAAGCCAAGGAACGCCTGGAGCCACCTCAAATTGGAAGATAAGGAAGAGTTCTCCCCTAGAGCATTCATAGGGAATGAGGCCCTACCGATACCTTGCTTTCTCAGATTTCTAGCTTCCAGACTGTGAGAATAAATTTCTGTTGCTCTAACCCACCAAATTTGTAGTAATCTGTTAGGCAGCCACAGGAAACTAGTACACACCCCAGTCATTACTTTTAAAGCCCCGACTGACTGACCACCGGTCTTCGGTCCCTGGCTCCCACACTCCTCACATGAAGTCACTACCGAGATCAGCAAGCTGGCACCAGAGACCGTAAAAGGCTGTTTCTGGGATGTGCGGAGAGGAAAGGAGAGAGGCAGGACAGGAAGTTGCTTGAAGGACTCCTAGAAATTCTGAGACACTGCAGACAACCCTGTGGGCTGGGCACTGGTGTTACTAAGACGACCTGTACAGATGAGGAAACTGAGGCACAGAGAAGTTAAAACGACTTTCCCAAGGTCATTCAGCTAGACAATGGCAGAGCCATGATCTGAAACCTGAAGTATGGTGCCAGAGTGCAACTTAAACACTGTGTTAAACTGCTTTTGGTAAAGGTGAAATACATAATCACCCATTATCAACCTGCCCTTACCTGCTGTTAAGCTTTTGGTGTACTGCCAACATACTGCAACTACATAACTGTAACCAAACACCCACAGACATACACATATAAATCTAAGATAAATATTTTGTAGACTGCCTTTTAAATTTATCAGTGTTTTCCCAGTCATTAAATATCCTTGAAAACCCAATTTTTCTTTTTGAGACAGAGGTCTTGTTCTGTTGCCCAGGGATGGAATGCAGTGAAGTGATCACAGCTTAATGCAGCCTTAAACTCCTGGGCTCAAGTGATCCTTCCACCTTAGTCCCTCAAGTAGCTGGGACTACAGGTATGTGCCATCATGCCTAATTGTTTTTTCTTTAATTTTTGGTAGAGATGAGGATCTCACAATGTTGCCCAGGCTGGTCATGAATTCCTGGCCTCAAGTGATCCTCCTGCCTTGGCCTCCCAAAGTGCTGAGTTTATATGCATGAGCCACCAAGTCCAGCCAAAAACCCAGTTTTTCTATGTTCTGCTCTGTTTGTCCAGTGATGTTTATGTATTTTTTTAAATCTAGACTTATATGCTTTCAGGCATAGCTTTGCTGTCCATCTTGTCACCAACAGGTACCAATCCTTTTAGAGTGACACCCCTGGTGTCACATGTTTATGCCCTGTCTGGTTCAGTGACTGAATGGCTGATTCAAGGCTACAACTTGAAGCCTGTGAGGGGTGTCCCGGAAGCATTCCCTAAGCCCCTTCCCCTGGGCTCTGAGAACATGGGGATAGGGCTGACAAACCCTGCTGTAGTTAGGTCTCACTTTTACTTCTGGAAGTAGATGCAAGCCACAGGTGACAGAGGACAAAGCTGGTGACTGAGAGGAGGGCAGGAAGACACTTGGGAATAAACTTGCCCAGAGAGGCAATATAGCTGCTAATACCACCACACTGCACACTGCCTTGGTTCAAGCCTAGCTCTGATATCAGCTGTGCATTTCATCAAGCCACTTAACACTTCTGAGCCACAGTCCTCTCCTCTGTAAAATAAAAATAATGATAGATGATAACATTATTTAACTCCCAGGATTACTGTGGAAATCAAATAAATCAAGGGCTTACAACAGTAAGTGGTACACTGTAAGCTCCTGGATAAGAGTTACTGAAAGATGGTATTATTCTCAAGACAGCTATGAAAGGCATATTCCGAAGCAGAAAGAAATGATAATTGCAGCAGGCTCACCTAACCTCTTCCCCACCTTCTCTGACTCTTCCCCCTCCCCACTCAAACGTTAGCAACACCATTTCCTTTTCTTATTGAGAATGAGTCACACTTGCTCACCCAGCTAGATCTAGGATGAAGTCATCCTAGATCACTGACCTCAAATTCCTGGGCTCAAGCGATTCTCCTGCCTCAGCGTCCCAGAGTGGTAGGATTACAGGCGTGAGCCACCGCGCCCTGCTAATCTTTCTAGTTTTTGTACAGCTGGGGTCTCACTCTTGCTGAGGCTGGTCTCGAACTCCTGGGCTCAAATGATCTTCCGGCCTCGGCCTCCCACCGTTAGGATTACAGGCGTGAGCCCGGCCTGCAACACCATTTTCTCCAGTGACCTTTCTAATTTACTGGAGACGGTGGGCTGGTGGAGAAAATACTGAGGTTCGGGGGTGGGTTTCCAGGCTCTGCAACCTTGAGTAAGTTAACTTTTCTGAATTGTGGCTCTCCCATCAGCAAAGCGGGCACGCCACCCAGGGTTGTTCGGGGGAAAATCCCCGCGAATCAAACCAGGCAAAGGTCGGGCGCCCGGCAGGCTCGCAACAAGTACCGCTGGGCCACCGGCTGCCGCCGCCTCCTCGGCCCCGGCCCCGGCCCGCCCGCCCCGCCGGCCCGGCGCCCACCTTCCTCCCCGGGCGCGGCCCCGCCCGCGCCCCCCGCCTCGAAGTCGTCCAGGCGCCGCAGCAGGTCCTGGCGCCGCAGGGAGGTGAGCAGCTCGCGCAGGAAGTCGGTGCGCCGGGGTTCCAGGTCCTTCTGCTCCAGCAGCACGGAGAAGAGGTCGAGGCCGCTCTGCACGCGCTCCAGCTTCCGCTTGCCCACCCGCTTGTGGCACAGGAACTTGAGGTCGCTCAGCTCGCTGGCCGACAGGCTGGCCGCCACCGAGTGCAGCAGCACCAGGAAGGGGTCCATGGCGGCGAGGGCGGCCTGCGGGCGGGCGCGGCTCCGACCCGGCCCCCCGCGCGCCCACCACCCACGGCTCGCCGCCCCTAGCCGGGTCCGACCGCCCGCACTCCGCCCCGCGGTCTTCTGGTCTTCTGCCCCCGCCAGGGCGTGTCCGGAACCCTAGCGCCCACCACCGGAAATCCGCCGCGGAACTTGCTTGCCCTTTGTGTCGCGAGAGCTCTGGGCCCGCGCATGCGCCCCGAGCACAGCCGTAGCCGTTTCCGCCCGGGCTTGCGGCGCCAAGAGTCAGGGCGGCCTGTGCGCATGCGCCCCGCGGATCTCCTGTCTTTTTTCCCGGGTGGAAACGTGGTGGCTTTGTGGGTCCCGAGCACCCACTCGGTGTTGCAAGGGCGGCTCCCGCCTCTACTGAGCTAGTCCTTTTGCAAAGCGCGGTGCAGCCTTACTGTGTGCAGGGCCGGTGCGGCGCCTGCGGTTCCTCGATCCCATTGAATCACATATGCTAATAGCAGGTGTTAGTTAAGCATTAACATTTACAAACAAACGTCGCGAATGTGTCCCTTAGTGCCCCCGGGACGTCGTGTGTGTGCAGAAAACACAGAGGTTTATTGTGATTTTAAAGTGTAATTTAAATAATGTTTTTAAACCAATAGTCATTTACTAAGAAAAACATTTATGGAGCGCCTACTGTGTGCCAGGCAGTAGGTGCTGGGGACAAATTAGTAAACAAAGCACGGGAGGTCCCCGCTGGTCCTCAGTTTACATCCCAAGTACGTAAGCTTACGTGCTACAAACAGGAAAATCGTGCAGTATGCAGGAATTCCGTGAGAGCCAGGGAAAAGGGAGTCCCTACACGGGGTGGGAGCGGAGGGTGGGGAGCGGTAGGGGTGTGGCCAGAGGAGGCTGCAGAGGTGCTGGCGGTGGGGGCCAAGTGTGTGGGTGTGGGGGAAGAGTCTGCCGGGCAGAGGGAACAGAAGAGTGGAGGAGGGGGAGCTGAGGCTCCAGGCGCAGCGAGACCAGTGGTGGCGGGAGGGGGATTCAGGGGGCGCAGACCAGAAGGGCCTCTCAGGCCGGTAAGTACCCAGGTTGACTGCAGTGTGGGACCGGGTGACGCCAGCTGAGCTACCATAAAATTTTTTTTAAAAATTGAGATATAATGCACATACCATACAGTTCACCCTTTGAAGGTGTACAGTCCAGTGGTTTTTAGTATAGTCACAAAGTTGTGCAACCCTCACCGCTGTCTAATTTTAGAACACCTTCATCACCCCAAAAAGAAACCCAATACTTGATGGCATTTACTGCCGTCCCCGCACCCTTCCCCCAACCACTAATCTACTTCCTGTCTCTATGGATTTGCCTCTTCTGGACACTTCATGTACATGGAACCACACGATATTTGTCCTTTTGTGTCTGGCCTCTGTCATCCTTCTGGAACATGCTTTCAACTGTTCATCCATGTTGTAGCATGTATGAGTACTTCATTACTTTTTGTGGTGGAATACTACCCCATTGTAATGGACATGCCACAATTCGCCATTCATTGTTGGAAGGGCGTTCCCTTTGTTTCCACTTTTTGGCTATTACGAATAATGCTGTTTATGAACACCGAGTTACACTTTTAAAGCATCACTCCTGCTGCTGAGTAGAAGCCAGAAGCTTGCAAGGAGATTGCAATAATCCCAATGGGAAGTAGGGTACTGGGACCCCAGGACAGGCAGCAGTTTGGGTGGTGAGAAGGGTGCAGCCTTCTGTAGACTCGGGGGTGTGCATAAGCCAGAGGAATTGAGGGTGCTTTGTAAGGTTTGAAGTCTGGAGTGTCTGTTGACTGAACCAGGAAAAGTGTGGGCGGGTGTGTTTGGGGGAGGAGCGGGG
>VBSM01002959.1:15412131-15434755 GCA_008086735.1 Cheirogaleus medius | reverse complement strand
GTGTTTGGGGGAGGAGCAGGGGTGGGTTGGGGAGGTGGGTGGGTTTGGGGGAGGAGCAGGGGTGGGTTGGGGACGTGTGAGTGTGAGATGCCCTGTAGATGCATGGGATGGGGGGCTGGGCCATCGATCCGGGTGGGAGATGTGAATTTGGGAGTCCCCTGCAGACAGATGGGATTTACAGCACCCATAGAATGAGGTCACCTATGGAGGAAGACAGATAGAAAAGATGACCAATGGGTGAGCTCGGGACGTCCAACTTTAAGGGGCTGGGGAGATATGGAGGAGCCATTGAAGGAGGCTGGGAAGGAGCCTCCAGCAGGTGGGGGGTGAGCCAAGGAGCATTAAACCACACTCTCCACCCGCCCTACCCCTGTGCAGTTCTTTTCTTTTGTAACTTGCACATGACACCTGACATGTAGTATAATAAAGTTAACCATGTACTGTGTCATTTTCCTGCTTTACTGTATGTTTTTTGTCTGTGTTTCTTGCCAGAAGGTAAGCTCTTTGAGGGTGGGACAACAAGCACCCTGAACACTGGCTGGCACTTAATAGGTGCTCAGAAATATTCTTGAATGAATGGGTTTTATGCGAGGGATGATTAATTTGCACCTGTGTTACCGCAATTATACCTGTGTCTGATCCACTGCCTCTGAGTCTGTACCTTGTCTTTTCAGCCTTTTTGTTTGTTTTGTTTTGTTTTGTTTTAGAAACAGGGTCTCAGGCTGGAGTGCAGTGGCACAAGCATAGCTCACTGCAGTCTTGAACTTCTGGGCTCAAATGATCCTCCCTCTTCAGCCTCCTGAGTAGCTGGGACTACAGGTGTGCACCATCATGCCTGGCTAATTTTTTATGCCCAGTGTTCATGGGGTCTATTCATGGTGACAGGGTGGCCAGTCAGGGTGCTTGTGTTGTGTCCCTGTACGGTTCCCTGAGTAACCCCCCCCCCCGCCAGGGGAGCACAGGGTTCTAGTCAGGCACCCTCCAAGGACCCTCTGGGTGGGGCAGCTGTGGAGGAGGAGTGGAGCAGCGGCCCCAGCCCTCATGTGGCGCCACGTTGGTGCTGAGGACTGTGCCTGGGGGCCCCCTGGACTCTGCCCCTGGAAGCCAGGCCCGGCAGTGGACCAGCAGCTGCTGAGGAAGCCTGGAGCGCCCTCCAGCCCCTTCTCATCCCCCCAGAGCTCCCACCCCCACCTCCTGGAGCACACAGGAGGGGGATCTCTACCTTGTGTTGAATCACAGCAGAAGTCCCTTTCTCCTTGCTTCTGAATTGGAGAAAAAGTCACCTCAGCTTCCTCTTCATCCTTGGTGGCCCCGAGGCCCCCTGTCCCTGGGGTGGCAGAGCTGAGCAGTGAGCTCCTGCCTCATTGTGGACCCCGGGGAGCGGGGGTGGGGATCAGGCCCCTCCTCCTCTGGGCCTTACAGGCCAAACCTCCACCACAGCTGCTGGGACTCTGCCCTGTCCCTGGGAGAATCCTCTGTCTTGCATCTTCTGGAAAATTCTCTTGAGAGGAGATGGTGTCCAGGCTCAGAGGTTGCAGCCTTAAGTGGTGGCTTCCATTCTTGGAGTCCCCATGCCTCCTGGACAGCCTTCTGGTGTGCTGGGCGGGAGTCAGGCACAGGCGCCTTCATTTGGGAGCTGTGATCACTCTAGCGCCCGCAGGGAGAGGGGCTGGGGCTCTGGCCAGGTGTGTTTTGGCTGAGCCTGGGGAGTGAGGGCGATGGCAGTGATGGTGAAGGTCATCTGGCTGACCTCTGTCCCCAACCTGACCTGCCCTGGCCTCTGGTTGTCCCTGTTTTTTTCCCTTTTATTGTGGTAATAAAACAAGATAACATTTACCACTGTAAACATTTTTAAGTGAACAGTTCAGTGGCATTGAGTACTTTCACGTTGTTGTACAGCCATCACCACCATCCACCTCCAGAACTTTTCATCTTGAGAGGCTGAGACTGAAACTGTACCCCTTAAATGCTAACCCCCAGTCTTCCCCTCCCCCAGTCCCGGCCACCACCATTCTGTGCCTGTGAGTCTGATGACGCTAGGGACCTCACCTAAGTGGCATCATGCAGTATTTGTCTTTCTGCAACTGGTTTATTTATTCAGCATGATGTCCTCAAAGGTTCATCCATGTTGTGGCATGTGGGGGAATTTCCTGCCGTCTAAGTCTGAATGATACTCCACTGTATGGCTAGACCGGGTTTCGTTTATCCCTTTGTGTGGCGGCAGACACTGGGTTGCTTCCATGTTTTCGATACTATAAATGACGCTGCTATGAATGTGGGTGTACATATATTTGAGTCGTTGCTTTCACTTCTTTCAGGTATATCCCCAGAGGTAGACTTGTTGGTAGACTTGTTGTTAATTCTGTGTTTAATATTTTGAGAAACCTCCAAACTATTTTCACAGTGGCTGTACCATTTTACAGTCCTACAAGCCATGCACAAGGGTTCCAATTTCTCCACATCCTTGCCAACTCTTATTTTTTTCTATTTTTTTAAAAAATAGTAGTCATTCAAATGGATGTGAGATGGGGTCTCATAGTGGTTCTGATTTGCATTTCCCCTAAAGCCTAATGATGTTGAGCATCTTTTCATGTGCGTATTGGCCACTGATACCTTTCCTTTGGAGAAATGTCTATTCAACTCTTTGCTCATTTTTAAATTGGGTGATTTGTGTCTTTTGTTGCTGAGTTGTAGGAGTTTTTATATGTTCTGAATATTAATTCTCCATCAGATACATGATTTATAAATATTTTCTCCCATTTTTTGAGAGCTGCCGTTTCACTCTGTTGATAATATCCTGTGATACACAAAGATTCTTAATTTTTACAAAGTCCAGTTTATGTATTTTTCTTTCACTTAGCCCTGTGCCTTAAAAAAAGAAAGAAATAAGATCTTGTACTGGTTTCATGGAATTAAACTCATCTTATATTTGTGAGGAGGATGATCAGGATTCTTTTGTTTTCTCTTTTTACTTGTATTGCCTCAGTGTCTTCCACGTTCTTTCCTCTTCTCTCTTTTTTTTTTTTCCTTTTTGGTTTTTTTTTTTAATTGATGTTGAAGGTTTTCCTCAAATACATGGGAGTCCTTGGCTTTCCTTGGGGGTAGTTCACCTTTTTGACAAAGAGAGAGACTCCTTCCTGCGGGTCAGGGTACAGACACAACACCTCCCCCAGGATGTCCACATCCTAGTCCCCAGGCCTGTGACCATGTTCATTCACAAGGCAAAAGGGGCTTTTCAGATGTGATGAAGATTAAGTGCTTTGAGAAGGGGGATGATCTCCCGGGACCCTAAGTCCTCTAATCAGAGAACCAGCAAGGCGGGAGGGGACCCGCCAGCCGGGCCAGGGGAGGCAACCCATGGCCTCTCCCTTCGGAGAACCTGCCTGCCGACACCTCGCTGTTAGCCCGCTGAGACCTGTGTCAGGCTTCTGACCTAGAGAACCGAAAGATAATAAATTTGTGTCCGTTTAAGCCACTGAGTTTGTGGTCATTTGCCACCACCCCCGCCTGCAGTCCCAGGTGGGGCTTTTCCTTCCCTGCATGCAGCTCCCCAGGAAGCCAGCAGAGGGCGGCAGCCACCCGCTGGAAAGCCAGGTGCGGCGCTTTCTGCAAGCCAGGTGCAGCGACTTCCTTTCTGAGAAGCCAGGTGTGGCGATTTCTGAGAAGTCAGGGCAGCGGCTGAGGGGCGGGTTGGGGACAGTGGGACCCTTCCGAGTCATGGTGGCATGCGCTCCTGAGTCCCGGCTACAAGGGTGTGCATTTTTTGTTGAAGTTGACTGTGCACTTACGACAGGTGCAATTTTGTGTATGTTACATCTTAATAAAAATAAAAATGTGTGTGTGTTAGAGAGAGAGAGGGAGGGAGGAGGGAAAGGGGGAAAGTGAGGGGGAAGAGGAAAGGGAGGCAGGAGGGGGAGGGGATGGGGGGAGAGGGGATGGGGGAGAGGGGATGGAACAGCAGTAAACAATGAATCACTCTGCAGTGAGCACATCAGACCTCAGTGTCCGCAAAGGCGCCACACCTGCCTCGCATCTGGGTCCCCAGCAGGCTCCTGGCAGGGGTGGCACCCACCAGGCCATCTGGGGAAACCAGGTGAAAATGCCCAGGCTGGCCCCAAGTCAGTCTTTCTAGGAATCAACTGTATCTTTACTACAACCTCTTCTGCCAGAGACTGTGAGTTAGCGGCGGGTGCATGGTTTGCTGGGGGCATGTCTGCCAGCCAGAGGCATCGAGCTTACCTTCCACAACCTCCTACCTCTTCCATTAATGTCCCTACTGGGTTGACCCTGAGGTCCACTCAGCTCAAGGCAGAAAGGCCCAGCTGTCTGTCCATTTGCCATCCATCCACCCATCCATCCATCCATCCAAATATCCTTCCATCCACCCATCCACTCATCCATCCATCCATCCATCCACCCATCCACCCATCCCAATATCCTTCCATCAACCCATCCACTCATCCATCCATCCATCCATCCATCCCAATATCCTTCCATCCACCCATCCACCCATCTGAATATCCTTGCATTCACCCATCCACTTATCCATCCATCCATCCAAATATCCTTCCATACACCCATCCACTTATCCACCAATCCATCCATCCATCCGTCCATCCATCCAAATATCCTTCCACACACCCATCCACTTATCCATCCATTCATCCATCCAACCATCCATCCATCATCCAAATATTCTTCTATCCACCCATCCACTTATCCGTTCATCCATCCATCCACCCAAATATCTTTCCATCCACCCATCCACTTACCCATCCATCCATCCATCCATCCCTCACTTGCTTATTCATTCATTCCTTCAGCACTCTCTGGGGCCTCCTCTGTGGCTGGCCCTGTGCCAGGCGCTCCTTCCTGGCCTGCGTTTTGGCTGGTGTAAGCACTTTGCTGTGGGGCTTACAAAACATGGACAGGTAAATGAGTGTTGCCTGGTGTGTGAGGATGCATATCATCCGTGGTAGAGGGTCATTTTAGGGGGCACACGCATGGCTCCCAGAGACCTGTAGATGAGTGTGTGTAGGGGATGTGGATGCCCTGGGACAGGGTTGCTGAGGCCAGCCTTGGGGTGGGGACAGCCCTGTCCCAGGTACACACTCTGGCCAAGCTCTGTCCCAGGGAATCCCACAGCTGGATCTAGATCTGGGTACAGGGACTTTGGCCCTAGGCTTGTCTAGAACAGCCAGTGACTCCAGGGCCCACGGCCTCAGCTGCCCCGCGGCCAGTGGGCAGGCTGTTTGGGAGGGTGGGGCTGGGCCATGTCGGGAGAGCATGTGCGCCACAAAGCAGAGCAGGTGCCACCCGGCCCCAGCCAATGGGAGAATGCGGCTCGGCCAAACAGGGCTGTGCATTGGACGTTGAGATTTTGCAAGAGAACATGCAAATCTGGATCTTTAAATGTGGATTTATCTGGTTTTTATATATTAAATTAACTTTAAAAAATTAACAAACACTGAACCTATGAAATGGAGGTAGCCTTGGCCTGGATGCTAATGGTGCCACCACCCTCAGAGAACAGAAGAGCTGCATCCCAGGTCTTTGTGACAATATGGGTTTTTCTCCACCCACCACTAACACGCTTGTCTAAGCTCCATCGTCACTCGCCTGGATTTCTGCAACATCCTCTTCTCTGGCTTCCCATTCTGCTGCGATTCCACCCCACGACTGCCACGACTTCAAGTGTAAGTCGGGTCCCATCGCTGCCCTTGATAGCCCCGTCCAGCCCCTGCCCATGGCACTTACCACCAAGCCCCGTCTCCATGCAGCCGTGCGCCCTCCTACCCTAGCTCCTGCTGCCTCCGCAGCCTCCAGCACGCTGCTTCCCCAGGGCCTTTGCACATGCTGTTCCCCCCCACCCAACTCACCCTGTTTTTCGTTTCTGGCTCCTCGTTGCTCAGGTCCCAAGGGGCTTCCCTGACCAACGTGGTCACACCCAGTCATGTTTTAATCAGCACCCCTTTTCCCTCCGAAGTTATCTGATTCTGGGGTTCATTTTCTGGTTCCGGGCCTGACTTCCTTTGTGAGAACGTCATCCGTGAGAGAAGGGGTTGTGTCTGTTTTGCTCGCTGCTGTCTTCCTGGTGTCTGACATGTAGTAGGAATTCAACAAATGCTTCTTGAATGTTCCATGAATAAATATTTATGGGGTCTGGGTTCCAGACCTGGCTTTTAGGTGCTAAAGAGCTCTCTGATCTTGGTCAAGGGCCTAATCCCCACCCTGTTCCCTCCTGGGCTCTGGAAGGACCCATGGAGACAGGAGGGTAGTGGGGAGTGAGTTCCGTGGTGCCACCTGGGGTACTGTCCTCCCTGGGCCCTCCTTACCCGACTAGGGGGGTGGTTGCTTGGCCACGAGGCAGCCAGCGCATTGCTGCAGAGAGCCGGCACTGGGGGGCGCCCGAGGCCTGCGGCTGGTCCGGGCGAGGCGCTCCCTGGTCCGGGAGGTTCGAGGAAGTGAGAGAGTGTCCTGCCCAGAACGTCTGTACTGGGTACAGTACTGTTGGGCCGTACTGTTTTGCTGACATTTTGGTGTTAAAAATATCCTTTCTTTTACGCAGTCTTAGTGATTATAGGTGGTGATTTTAAAAATATGGCCCCACTTGCCCAGATGAAAACACTGGCAACTCCAGGTAGGTCCCCAAAAGGTTCTGGAGAAATTTTAGGTCCGTGAAATCCTGAATACTAGTCTGTTGGGTTGGAGGCCATGGGTCAGGATTTGGGGGTCGGGGAAGATGCTGCTTAGAACACACACACACGGAGGAATATGTAGCACACGTGTGCATGTACACAAACCAGCACATGCAAACACACATAAGCACATATGCACATAAGTGAAGGCAAACACACATACATGCACACTTGTGTGATGAACACAAACCATGCAAACACACAAACACATGCACACACACCAAATACACATGTGGAGGTGCACAGAAGCATATACGAAAAAACATGCACACGTGCACAAATGCCTGCATGCATATTCACACACAAGCAAATGCAAATGCATGCACACGTGTGATGTACACAGTACATGTAAAACACAAATACATATGCACACATGCATATACACAAGCACATGCACACAAGCAATGCATACATGAATGATGCACACAAAGCACATACAAATAAAAAAGCACATGTGTGAATGCACAGCATAGACATGCATATGCCTGCTTATACTGGCACACTCACAGAGAGATGAAATCCCAGAAATATCTAGAACAATTCTCATCTGGCACCAAAGGCAATGGATGCCTGTCAGTCATTTCTGAATTTGCAGTGTCAACCATGGGACTTTGGGGACAGCCTTTGAATTTCCTAAGGCAAAGGTCACACAGGCAGTATTCAATTGAGAAAGGTGTCATGTATTCAAATTTATTTAAATGAATGTTCAGCCACAGTCCTCTGTGGATTTGTGTACATTCACTTTTAAAAAAATGGTTTCCATAAAAGGATTTTTGGTAATCACCTAATACAATATTTATATACAAAACCCCCATTTCAAACTACTTACTGTACAAGAGAAAACAGAAGCATCAGATCGCATGATTTTAGCCAGTAACGAAAACCTGCGACACGCATGGACTTGGATCACAGGCAGCGCATTATGGGAATGTCAACATCACACCAAGGATACATTCAGAACAAATATATTTATGGTTTTACTTCCCACCTTTGACGAAACATTTCTTTTTGTTTCTCTTGGTGCTTGAGAAATTTCAGATAATTGGTTAGTGTAATTGCTGCAAATTTAGATCGCTCATAGCATGTATGAGACTTGTTTTTACAAGCTTTTTAAATGATAATTGTCCAACAGTGACATTCCTGTGAGTAAAAATATAGAGAAGTGTTATCAAAATAGAAGCCTTTATTAATAAAAATCTTTGGTAGTAACAGTATTTTAAATTCCTCTCAATGATATTTGGTTATCTAATAAAATAAGCTCCTTCCACCTTTGAGCTACAGAAAAAAAAATCCTCCAATCTACTAAATAATTGATTAAAAAAAATACCAATAAATATTCTAAAGCTTCGAAGGAACCCCCCCGGAAGCCTTAAGACATCTTGAAACCCTTAAGCCATCCTCGAAAACGCTTCCGAAGCCACCTCTCCCTGCCCATTTCCCGTCAACCTGGTTTTGTCCCACAAGGAAGATGAACAGCTCTGAGGTCAGCTCGGTGTGACAGGGCAGGGTTGCGGCTGGCGGGGGGCCTGCAGGGGCTGCACGCCAAGGGTGCTGTCACCTGCCTAACCAGGGACACCCGCACCTGTCTAGTGCTCTGAGAGTAAACTGGACACTCGCACACACCTGTGTGGACAGGGCCCGGGCGCTTCTCTCTCTGACCTGGGTGTCTCAGCTTCTGAAATTACCGAAGGCAACGATGATTAAAAGTCATCCATAGAGGCAGGTGACCCCTTTGGGAACCGAGGTCAACATCATTATTCCTTCTCAGTTTCTCGGTCCTCCCTGAAACATCGCCTCGCTTTTGCCCCGTGCCCTGGAATGCCATTTTGCATCTACCTTAAGGCAACAGAAGGGCTAAAAAGGAGGATTTCCAGGGGCCTCTGCTCACCTTCCACTGCAAAGAAACTCAAGGTTTACAAGAACTGTTTCTGCAAAGCACCTGCCTTTGCTACATATGATTATTGCCCAATCACCAGCCATCATTTTGATTCACCTTGAATACTACAGATAAAAAAAAAAATCCCTGCATAATGGTTTTGTGCAAAAACAAAGGGGAAAAAAATAAAACAAAACAGAAAGGAGAAAGAAAAATGTCCTATCAGAAAGGGGTCCTCCATGTTTGCAGAAAACGTAGGAGCCACCGGGCCCTGGTGGGGGCGGGAAGCCGCCTGCCCCGGGGAAAGGGTGCCCGCTGGTCGGATGGCCGGCTACAGGACGCCACCGTGGTATGCGTGGTCGGGGGCCGGGCTGTCGCCGAGGCTGTCCGGGCAGGCTCTGGGGTTGTGGTTGTTGCATGGCTCGTCCTTCCTGCGCTCCTTGTCCATCCAGGTGTCCAGCAGCTGCAGCTTGCCCTGCTCCTCCCGCATGAACAGCTCCACCATGAGCACCTTCTCCTTGTGGATCTGCTGGCTGATGTCCTTGGGGATGTCCGGGATGACCCAGTCCACAAAGTCGCTCATGAACATGACCAGGTTCTGGAAGGAGAAGAGTCAGCACGTGGGGTGGGAAGGAGGATGCCCGGATGGATGCTCCCGACAGCCCCGCCCGGCCCCTCCCCTGGGGGAGCCCCACCCCGACACGCCCCAGCCCCATGACCTCAGCCATGCCCTGTGGCCTCCCGGGGCCGCGATTTTCCTGAAGGTATGATCGAGGCACAGGACCATCCCGGCAGGCCCTTGGGAAGTGTTTGCTGACTTTCTTGAACAAATCTGAACTCAGTCATTGGGAAAATTCTCTGAATAATTCTGGATTCCTTGGCCAGGAGGCTTAAGTTATCCAATGGGTGACATGTCACCAAATATGACAACAAGCACTGAGGCTTTAAGGAAAAGAATTAAAATTATAGAAATAGCACAAACATGGGTCAAATTTCAACTGCCCCTGACGACTCGGCAGGCCCTTCTGCGGTTTACAAAAGCCTCCCAGCGTCACCCTGAACACCTGCCAACTCAGTGAGGAAATTCCTGGTGGATGGTAAGTCGATATTTATGGAAAAACCAAAACCTTGTTGTTTGTTAAACTTCTGTCCAGTGAGCATTGGTGAGACCCCCGGCTGGGTTAGTGGCCTCCTGCCGTGGACGACGCTGGTGTCCACCCAGATCCATCTCCTCTCCCAGCCCCAAGCTGTGGCCGGGGTTGGCCGCTGATGCTCACGGCTGCAGAACTTCTGCCCCTCCCGTCTCCCTCCTCCCAGCCTGCAAGCCCCTGGCTAATGACCGACCCATCTCGGCAGACAAAAGGGGCTGTCTGGCCTCCAGGTGGGCCCAGGTCGGGGTGACATTCATGCTCTGGAGCTCCCTTGCGATGAGGCTGAGGCTGTCTCCGGCCAAGACTCCTCCTTGCTGAGCTCTCAGGCTCTGCTTTTGGGGAAGCCGGCCCCAGACACCTTCTGCACCCATTGCTAGGAAAGGCTGACAGGCGAGAGGCAACTGAGAAGTGGAAGGACCTGCCTGAGGCCACACTATGTAAGGGACAAAGCTGGGACTTGAACCCAGTCCTGTGGATTCCAGATTCCGAGCTCTTGGCCCACGGCCTTCCTTGTGTGGACTTACCCGATGCCAGAGGGACACACGTGGACAGGACCTTGGCAGCGTCCATCTGGCCAGGGTGCTCCCTCTCCCCGGGACCTCAGCCACTAGCCAGCCCCCCAGTCTGGGGTCCTGCCCCCTGGAGTCCCTCTGGCCTCTAGAGCTGGCCCAGTTCCCACCCCCGAGACTGGGCGGGGCGAGGGGTGTCGGATCTCCAGAGTCATCCAAGAGCCCACTGCCCTCCTGTCTGGTCCTGCCCCTGCCCAGAGATAGTGAGACACCAAGACAGGGACCGAGGCAGGTCCCCTTTCCTGCACATCACTTTCAACACAGACACTTCTATTGAATTAAACCCACCTTCCCCGAAGAGCCCAAATCCTCCGCCAGCACTTGTCTGGGCCCCCCCTTTGCCTTCCTTTGCTCGAGACCTTCTCCTGGGTCCTCACTGCACAAGGCCTGGGGGCGGCCCAGCACGTGGTCTCCAGGCCTGACCGTGGGCACAGAGTGCTTCCTACGTGCCCCGATTTTAGAACCTTCTGGAAACTAGAGGGACCCACTGCACCTGGAAGACGATGACAAACGCCAGCCGGGCTGCCAGGACGGCCCAGAAGTCCTTGGAGATGTCATACTTGTGTTCTGACCACGGGGGCTCTCGGTAATCTTTGTACCTGCAAAAGGAGGCCTGGGGGTCGAGGGCGGGTCTTCGGCAGAGCCAGCGTCCTGGCCAGCGCCCGGTGGCCGGAGGGAGCAGCAGGGCGGAGCCTCGGCCTGGCTCTGTGACTCCCCCAGGAGGGCTGCCTCCCCGGGGCCAGCAGCCCCGGCCCAGCCTGCTCACACGGCCCGTGGCAGGGGACGCTGGTCGGGACCCACCACAGGCTGTGCAGGGCCCGAGCGGGTTCACGTAAGAGACAGGAAGTGTCCCCGCAGGCCAGCCGCGGGCCCACAGAACCGAGTGCCGGGACCCTCTGGTCTAGGAGGTCCCCAACTTTTAAAAGCAGTGGAGCCCTTTTCCCCAAAAGAAATCTCACCTGAAATTCTAATAGGTCCCGAAGACAGTAGGGCCTGGTTGAAGTGGGGTGGGGTTCCCTAAGCCTGAACCCCCTGACCTCAACCCAACCCCCCATCCTCTGCAAAACCCCAGGATGCGTTCCATGGAACACAGTTTGAAAACCACCTCTCCACTGTGTCCCTTCTGGGACGACATTATTGAAGAAAAAAAAACCAAAACATCTCATCAAAGTAGAAAAAACCTAAACATTTGACCCAAGTCACCTAAACGATCTATCGAAGACTCACCGAAGCATGAGGCTAACCACACGGCGGCTGCAGGCAGGAGCCTGTCTGGCACCACCCGCCTGCCCAGCCCGCCCTGGCCCGGCTGCCCGTCCTCTCTCCCAGCTGCCACTCCTTGGTGTCACCTCCCTACCTCCCAAAATGGGAGCTCCCCCTAGTTGCTGAGTTCTCAGTTTTAGATGTGGCCTGCTGGTGTGCCGGGAGAGACAAGCTCCTCGCACGCCCTCTCGAAGGGGACTCGCCCGTCCACAGCGCGGTCTACGAGCCCGCCAGCCCAGCGGGAGGGACAGGCGCCCGCCTGTGCCTCAGTTCTCCCCCGCTCCCTCCTCTTATCACAGAGAGCAGAGATGCCCGGGGTCTGTGGGGGCAGGGAGAGTCTCCACCTAGGTCTCCCCGCCCCCACTGCTCCCCAAATCTGGGTGGTGACACACATCCACTGGGGCTTGGCTTCCATGGAGGTGACAGCCCACGCTGGGTTGGAGAAGCTCCCCAAAGCCGGTCGGAAAGAGCCCACGGCAGGGGCAGGGTGTCCAGGTGCTCAGCTGTAGGTGCACCCCTGCTGGTCGCCGGAAGCTGAGGCCCAGTGACCTGGCTCTGTAGGCACAGCCCTGGCCTGGACCCACAACCCCGGTCCTTATCCCATGTGAACACCACCTTGCTCTGTGTACCCCGGGCAATGACTTCACCACTCTAGGCCGTAGTCTGGGCAATCCCTCACTTACTCACGTTGTAAGCATTTACTGAGCAGCTACTACGTGCCAGACCCCATTCCAGGGGTGAAGATTCAGGAGGTCACATGACAGATGGGACCCCTCACCCGTGGAGCTTTATTTCTGGAGGGAGCCGGAGACTGAGGGCCTGTTCAGTGCTAAGCTGCCAAACCCTGAGATAGGATCAGGCTGGGAATACACGCTCCAGTGCCAGGTGCTGAGCCGTCAGCAGTTGCATAACCCGCTTTCTGATGGGAACGAGCAGCCCCTGTTCCCACAGTGTCAGAAGCCGCACACACCTGTTCTTCCCTTTCCCTTATTTCATACTCAAGGCCAGCTGCACTGGGATACTGGGAAATGGGTTTAGGTCTCCTGGCAAACTCATATGCATCCCTCAAAGCCCATTGCAACTGTGCCTGGATGCCCCCACCCACCACCTATACCGACCTCTATCAGAGATGACCTTCCTTGTTTTCCCTTGACTAGCTCTGGTACACGGCTGCCTCAGGGAGGATATCACGCCCTGTCTAGGGGAGGACGTGAGGATTAAACCCGACAATGCTCGCTTTAGCACAGGAATAAAGGGGAGCCAGCAGCGATCACAGCTCTAGGCTCTGCGGATGCCACCTCTGCTGCCCTGGGCTGGGCCGGGCTGGGAGCTGCTCCTCGGGAGGTGGCTTGACAGGGGTGCAGCTGGCAGAGGCAGGGCTCAAGTGCCCGAGGCACAAATCACGGCCAAGGGTGGGCGGTGGAGGCCTGGCTGAAACCCGGAGCGTGGGGAGTGCAGCGGTGAGGCCCGTCGACTTCTGCCTCCACGGAGCTCAGAGCGGCAAGACGCCGACGGCAGGGCCTCTGCCCTGTGCTCTTGGCCTCCTCTCCATGTGGGCGGGACCCCAGTGTTGCCACGTGAGAGCTGCTTTCCCAACCAACGCCTGGGCCTGACAACCGTGTCCTTCCTGACAACCGAGGCTGACCTCACCCTACAAACAGCAGCATTTAAAGTGTTGAGGGAATTTGTAGTCAAACGAACCATGTATTTATCTGTCTTCTTCTTCTTTTTTTTAAAGACACGGTCTTGCTCTACTGCCTGGGCTGGGGTGCAGCGGTGTCATTATAGCTCACTGCAGCCTCCAACTCTTGGGCTCAAGTGATCCTCCTGCCTCGGCCTCCCAAAGTGCTAATATTAAAGGCATGAGCCACTGTGCCTGGGCTGCCTTCTTTTTTTCTTTATTCTTCTTCTCCTAAAATTCATTTTGAGTTAAACACGTAAAGCTGCAGTGTGTTCTTCATGTGGAAAGTTTAAACAATTCGAGGAAGGTGTCGTGCTGTCTGACAGGGGAACGGCCTGGCCTGGGAGGTCGGGAGGTCGGGATTTTGCAGCCCAGCGCCTGGAAGGGGGCTCTGCAGTGCCCCCACCACCCCGGGGTGACCATGTGGAGGGCTGGGGGACATCACGTGGGCCGTTCCTAGGGATGAGGAACCCACATACGTGTACGTTGCAGTGTGTGGTGGGCAGGGTTTTTAGAGCTGCTCATTGTGTTGTGCTGATGTCTTGTGCTGCCCTGTGCCCTTGTGGGTGGCGAACCTGGCTCCAGCGTGTCCTTCTCTGTCACTGCCGTATGGGGGTCCCAGGGTGGTGCTGTCCCTGCCCCGACACAGCACACATGGGACACTGTGTTCTTCTTCCTCATGCCACTCCCTGCTGCTGTCAGCACCCTGCACCCTGGCTGTCTTCTCCACCGCCCCTTGCTTGCTCAAGGGCTACGGGAACATGTCGGTGAGCTCAGTAGAACTGTGCATAAAGCAAGGGTAAATAGGCTTGGAGTGAACAGCCTCCCTGGGAAGAAAGGGCTGAGCTTTGTTGCATGGGCCCTGGGACTTGTATTTTGGTCGCTGAGGTCTTTGTGTTCTGAATCTCAGCTGGGTTCCAGATCACCCTGGCTGCCAACAAGTGCTAAGCACAATGTGACCCACGGAATCCCTGTTCTCAGCCCCATGCGAACCCAGTGGTCCTGCAACAGCGCTCCTCCTCCTGCTGACCCCAGGGCGCGAGGCCCCTGCCTGCTCCCTCATGTCACCCTCTACTTGAAGGAATGGGCTGCAGGTGCCCACCCGCAAACACAAACGCTCCAGGTCCCACCTCTCTGCTTTTGCCCACGTTGCCTCTCTCCGGCACCGAGGACCCCGGACAGCAGGGGTTACGCTGCCCACGCCGAGTCCCCAGCCCCGAAGCCCAGCTGGCACATGGAAGATGCACAGCAGACGGCCAGGCTCTGCCTCTCGTCCCTGTCCTGGCCTCTGTCTTTTTTTTTTTTTTGAGACAGAGTCTCACTCTGTTGCCCGGGCTAGAGTGCTGTGGCGTCAGCCTCACTCACAGCAACCTCAAACTCCTGGGCTCGAGCGATCCTCCTGCCTCAGCCTCCCGAGGAGCTGGGACTACAGGCATGTGCCACCACGCCTGGCTAATAAATTTTTCTATTTTTGGTAGAGACGGGGTCTCGCTCTTGCTCAGGCTGGTCTTGAACTCCTGAGCTCAAACGATCCTCCTGCCTTGGCCTCCCAGAGTGCTGGGATTACAGGCGTGAGCCACCGCGCATGGTCCTGGCCTTAGTCTGTCCTGGGGAACTCCCTGCAGGCCCGAGCAGCTGGCCAGCACAGCCGCTGCAGTGGGAAGGCTGATGCGGCCCTGCAGCTCCTGTCTGCCCGGCATCCGTCACCCCTTCTTTGAGTCATAGCATCCTAACTTTCCTTAGGATCCCCCCATTCTCTGACCATGACCTCATACTCTGGTACACGACCCAGGCCGAGCCAGTGAGAGTCCTCCAGCCCTTGGCAACAGCCATTGGTCCAGGGATGGGCATCTGACCCGAGACAGGCCAGGGACACTCAGTCCCGGGATCTTTACTGACTACTGGCAAAGAGAAGGTCTTTCCCCAGGGGCTGCAGAGCAGAGAGAATGGGAAGCAGGGGTTTCTGGGGATCCCTTCTGTCTGCCAGAAAAAGATGCTAACACAGGAGGAAGCAAAGTGGAGAGGCAGTGCCAAAGAGGAGCCTGATGGCAAACTGTAGCTCCTGGATCCAGCCATGCCTGAAGCTATCCTGGACTTCTTAGTTATAGGAACTAGTAAGTCTGGGGGAGATGCCTTCCTCCAGGCATCTTTAAAAAGACCTTTTTAAAAGCAAGTTTGAGTTGTTCTGTCACCTGCCCCTGACTTGAGCCCAGCTCAAACCCAGGCTTTCCCGGAAACCCAACAAACGTGACTCTTCAAAGAGAGGAGCCGAGAGTGGTACCTGCAGATCTGCACCTCGTAGCCCAGGTCCAGGGGGTCACTGGGGGCCGTGCCGTCCTGGAAGTCGCTGACGTTGAAGGAAGACAGCGTGTGGTTGACAAAGCCGTGCATGGTCCCGTTCTGGCTGTACATGTAGAGGTACACCAGGCGCGGGATGAAGTCGGACGTGAAGGAGATCACGAAGGCCTGGCGGGGACAGCGGGGTGAGGCTGGACACCCAGGTTGGGTGGGGGAGAGGCCACCACGACAGGGAGTGACCCGTCCACAGCCCCGCTGGGCCTTGGCCACGCAGCACTGCCCCGGAGGTGAGCGTGGCCACGTGGCCTGGCAGGCTGAGTGAACGCGTGGAGGCTCGGGGTGCCCCGGTCAGCCCCTCAGGCAGCCCGAGGAGGGGCCTGGGGCCGGGAACAGCACGCTCCTGAGCGGAAGGCACGGGTGGATGCTGGCTGCCTGTTGCTAGCTGTGTGGCCTTGGGCAAACCACCTAACCTCTCTGAGCCGCTGTTTTCTTCTTGTCCAGCAGGGCTAGCAACATTCACCCCGTGTGTGGACTGAGCCTTCCGGGCTTGCTGGGGAAGAGAATGAGGCCGGGGAGGTATTTTATAAACTAAGGTCCTCGCCCAGCTCATTCTATTACGTAGCTGTCTCTGGGGGCAGCACAGCTAGTGACGGCATGAGAGCAGGGACCGAAGCCAACGGCTGCCCTGCGCACGTGGCTGTGTGGCCTTGGGCAAGTCGACTGACCTCTCTGTGCCTCGGGTGTCTCACTTGTAAGATGGGGCCATAACAGTCCGCACCTGCAAGGGTGTGTGCGGACTAGAGGGTCGGCTCGTGGAAAGAGCTGAGAAGGGCCTAGGACGTTCTACGTGATCAACGAATGTCGGCTGCTGTTACTGTCGTTGCTGCTGCTGAACTCAGGAGATGTTGTGTGTTCCCCAGCTGCTGCCAGCACCCCCTTGCTCCAGGCAGGCCCTCCCCCGGTGTTCCCCGCGCCCCCGTCAGAAGGTAACCCCCGCCTCCAGGCCCAGGTGGGGCAGAGGAGTGGTCACTGTCCCAATGTGCATGCTCTGCCCGCAGTCTCCCTGCAACCTGGGGGCAGTGGGCGCCCGGCGGAACGGGGTGGGGCCAGGACCGGGCAGGGCCCGAGGGCTGTGAGGGGCCCCTTCCCCTGGGCCGGGATGGGAGAGGCCAGGAGGGGCCGCGCGTGGGCAGGAAGGCGAGGCCCTTGGCAGAGCTGTGGGCTGGGGCTGCGGGCTTCTCCTCCCCTCGCCGCGTTTCGGCATTTCCCAAACCTGCTTTAAAGAGCAGATGAGCACTTTATCTAAAGATGAAAAATCATCTTAAAAAAAGAGAGCAGAAAGACTGCCAATGAGGAATCTCTGTCTCTCTCTTTCCTTCCTTGTCTCTCAGTCTCTGTGTCTCTCTGTCTTCCTCCCTATCTCTGTCTCTGTGTCTTGTTTATTCTCAGGACCCTGGGGAGGGGAGGACTTGCCGGCCAAGGTAGGCACGGTGAAGTTTGCTCAAAGCTTCAAAACATAAAAAATCGTTATTCCTACCCAGGGCTCACCCTCCCCACCCCACGCGATCCAGGGACCGTTACAAAGAGAAGACAGTCCCTGCAGGCTGGGCTGCTCTGTGGCTGGAGGCGGAGACCCAGGCCCAGCTCCGGCTCGGCCAGGACTTCTGTTCGGCCGAGGTCCCTGGCGTCACTTACGTTGATAATGACGGCGAGCTTCCCAACGCCTCTGAGAATGTTGTACCAGATGCCTGGGGGAAGAAGAAGCCACAGTTTTAAAGACCCCTCTTGCACTAGACCCTCAGCCGTCCCAGCTACCAGGCGGCAGCCTGAGCCAGTGCCAGCCTTGCAGGGGCAGCTTTGCTCTTTTCCGCGGCAGGCAGAGACTCGCGGCAACGAGGCGCCATCTGCGGAGGTCCCGGGGGAGCCAGGACAACGCCAGGGCCCCGGCGTACACCTGGCTCATCAGCTGTTTGTGAGCAAGCCGGAGCTTCTAAAAGAGGCGCTTAAAACAGCTGTTCCCTAAGTGATCCTGAACACTCTCCCCGGGAACCTGTTTATACGACTAATGGGCTTAGGTGGGACAGATTCGACTCTAGCGCCGGAACACCTGTGCACAGGGCCAGGCCAGATGTGGCACTGCAGTCGAGGAGCAAGGCCAGGGCCCCTGACTGGGGGACCAGGGGCACACCTGGGGGTGCCGATGCGACAGCAACCTGTAAACCGGTTCCCCTCTGGACACCCCTCGTTTCCCACACCCACGGCACAGCCTTGCACCAAGTCACAGATAAACAACAGGGGCACGACGCGGCCGTCTGCCTGCCACCAGACGGGGACACGACGCGGCCGTCTGCCTGCCACCGGATGGGGCACGACGCGGCCGTCTGCCTGCCACCAGACGGGGACACGACGAGGCCGTCTGCCTGTCACCGGACGGGGGCACGACGCGGCCGTCTGCCTGCCACCGGATGGGGCACGACGCGGCCCCGCAGGAAGCCCCTGCTCGACAGGGCCTCGAGGCTGCAATTCCTGGGCAGGGGTCCATGTCCTCCACCACAGGACTCGGCAGATAACGGTCACACCTTGCTGCCACCTGTCACCAGCCCTTGGGTGGTCGGCAGCTGTGGTCTCATCGAGACGAGGAGTTCGTCACAGCTCTGTTTGCTCTTTCCCCGAGAGCAGCGGTTCTGCTTTCCTGCTGGAACGGGGGCGGGGCAGCCGCGTGGCTCTGCACTGGGGCTCCAGGGCCACCCCACCCTGAGGAGAGCCTGTGGGCAGGCGGGCGAGTGGCCCTGGGAGGGAGCTGTGTCCCTACAGAGTTGGCGTCAGCGCATTTCTGCCGCGAGTGGACACACCCCTCGCCCGGCCGAGAGCGCTTTCGCAGACTCCAGGCTCTGGGCGGCTGTGACCCGCACACCCCTGTATCTCCTGGGTCTGGCGCAGCGTCTGGCACAGGGGTCGGGGCTGCTGGGTAAACGTTTGCTGAGCGACTGTGTGAGCGTAGAAAGCCCTTGCCAGCCAGACGCTTCGCACCAGAGCGGAGATGGCAAAGTGGCAGCCTTGGGCCGTCCCTGGCTGACATGCCGGCTTTGCCTACTACTTAAAACGTGTTGACTGGCGTTTAAAAACCGGGATGATGTGTTTGGAAAATCTTGACTCATGCGGCTTCAAAGACATCCTCAGCTCTGGTCTGTGGCTAGTGTGTCTCCATGGCAACAGTGGGCTGTGGCTGGCGGTGGCGCCCCCTGCAGCCCGGGATGCTCCCTGCACTCGGGGACGTCCCCCACCAGCCCCACACTGCTGCCCTGGCCCTTTGTCTTAGGAGTGGAGAAATGCTCATCCAAACCCAGATCCCCTCTAAGTGGGGACAAAAAACTCAGAGAGGGCAGAAGGGGTCAAGACATGGGGAATGGGCGCGTCGCCCCGTGGGAAGCGCACTCCCGGGGCCTGTCGTTCTCACCTGGCCCTCTGGGCCCTGAGTTGGGGTGCTGGGGTGTGGGCGAGCCCGGGGTGGGTGTGAAGTCTCTGGGCGTGGGGGCCCCGCGGAAGGGCGTCTGGACTCAGCCCCACGGAAGGGCAGGACTCAGGCAGGTGAGATGGGCGGGTGGGAAGGTCTTCACCTGCCTTCTGGAGTCTGTCCTGCCACACCTCCACGCCTGTCCCCGCACATCCACGGGGGGCGGGGGGTTAAGAAGATGCAGAGCCTGGACCCCGGCCCCGGCCCCGGCCCACGGAACGGAGCTCTCCTGGGGTGGGGCCGGGAGCCCCGAGTTATTCTGACTCACTCCAGGCTGAGATGCACACACAGCCCCGAGGATGTCTAAGTGAAAGGGGAATGTTCTTTCAGAAAACTTTCTGGGCTTCTTTTATGAAAATCCCTTAAGGGGGAAACTGCCTCATTTTTTGTTTTTTACTTGGCTGCTTCTTCAAGGCATCTTTCTCGTGCACGGGGACTCTCAGCCCCGTTTCCAAGAACACAACAGGGAGGTGTCTGGCAAAAGCCAGGTGCCGGGTGAGGCCGCGGTGCCCGCCCTCGACAGCAGGCGGCAGGCTCTGAGCAGCGAGGGAGAGAACAGGAAGAGGAGGTCGGCGCTGGGGGCCTGGGTCCGAGACCCGCTGCATCTCCCCTGTGGCCACGGCAGGGGGACAGGGTGCCTGCCCTCTGTGGCACAGCTCCCTGCAGCCACCCAGGGCGCAGGTCCCAGGGGCCACCGGGCCCACTGTCCCCGCGGGGCACGCGCCTGGAGGCCCTGCACGGATCAGAGGAGGAAGACAAAAGCCTCTTGAAGGAAAGGTTACAGCCCAGGAGCCGTAAACAAACGTGGAGGGAAGGCGGATTATGCCTTCACCCGGCAGTCAGGAACCAGGAAGTGCGCCGCTGATCCGTGAGAACCAGCAGAAACAAGGGGCAGGAACCCAAGGACGCCGCACGTGGAAGCCCCGCTGTGCCGGGATGCCAGCAGCCTCGTGGGACTGCGGGAAGCTGGGGCCTCCAAGCCGCTCTTCCCCCGGGGGGGCTTTGCACATTCTTGGATGCCAGCATCTGGGGACGACCAGAGCTCCTCCAAGCAAAGGGTGCCAAAGCAAACACACCCTTGCCTTGACTCGGCTGGGGCCTTTGTGAGGAGGGAGTGATGGGGCCGCACTCTTCTCACTGCCGCAGGGCGAGAGCCCCGGAATTCTCAAGGATGGTCGGGAAGCCCCTGGCAAGCCTGCTCGGCTCCCCTGCCGGGGCTTTGGCGCTCGATGTGAGGCTTCCCCCGCAAACCCGCCACTCCTGTGGGGCCGGGGCCTGCCTGCTCTCTCTGGCTCTGGCTCAGCTCTGTTAGCCACCTGGGCCTCAGTCTCCCATCTGGAAAGTGGGACCAAGGGTTTGCCCAAGCTTCCCCCACAGGCTCCCTGGAGGCCCCCACAGGCGGAACGTCCAGGAGAAGTTAATGTCAGACACAGCGGTGGTTCTACGAGTGGCCTGGGCTGCAGTCTCACCTTGCTCCTGGGAGGGGCTTTGCAAACACAGCCTGCGGTCCAAATGCAGCCCACGGCCTGTTTGCCGCCTGGCCACCAGCCAATAATGACTTCTTACGTTTTAAATGAGAAGTGAAAAATGTATAAATGACTGAGCCTGTTGGTGAGAGTCATTGTCTGGGACTTGAGGGCATCACCTCTTGGCCCACAAAGCCTCAAACATGTACTCTTGGGCCCTTTGCGCAACACAGTGTGCTGACCTCCAACCTCTGACCTAGTGCGCTGGCAGATCAACGCTTTGCGCGGGCATCTGTGAGGCCAGCCCCTGCCCTGTGGCTGCCGACACCCCCGGCCGGTCAGGGGTGTGGGGTGAGGGGCAAGGGGCTCGCCCATGGCTACGGACGGCCAGGAGGGACTTTGGGGGGTCAGTTAGTTTAGGCGCTCTTGAAACCTTTCACATTTGTAACCAAAATCTTACAAGGCTGTTGAACATGATGAGTGTCTGTTGAGTCTTCATTGTCTGGGTCACCTAGACAAGAGGTGACATAGGGAGGCAGAAGTGTCCAAACATAGGGCAAGCTCTGGCTGGGACACTCCTGCCTACAGAGCACCCGTGTTCCAGGCCCTTCCACAGCACCAGCCTGAAGCTGCAGGTAACCAGACAGAATGGCAGATATTTGACAGTGTTTGACCCGTGACAATGGCCAGAGTTCAAGTCACCTCGGAGCTGGATGGTGGAGAATTGGCGGATCTGGTCACCAGGGGTGGGAGGTAGCCTTGCCACCAGAGGCCATGGAGTGGACCAAAGAGCTTCTAGCCAAGGCAGAGCGCTAGCAACTTATGGAGGGAACATGGACCACGACAGGGTGATCCGAGGGGTGTTTCCGATAAGAACGACCCAAATAGCCAGGAACGGAGAAGCCCCTGGAAAGGCTGACGAAGCTTCCCACACCTTTTGCAAGATTATGTTTGGCCTACAAAAGCCCAACCCAAAGATGTCCTAGCATGCTAGTCTGTCATCTTTATTTCAGCAAAATGACAGCTCATCATCCCTAACATGTAATTCCGTCTTTTTTTGTTCCAAGAAATAGCACAAAGGTGCCATTCTAATGAAAATTGAGTTAAATATGAGATAAAGTGAATGTATATCTGTAATTTTATTTTCACCCTGCAAATTGGATCCCGCTTTAAGATAAGGCAGCACTGTCCTTGCCGGGGAGGGCTGGCTCCGGGCTCCGCCCACTGGGTGTCCCCCATCCCTCATCCCTCCCGGAGGGACAGTCACCCTGTTTCTGCTTAAATGCCCCTGGTGACAGGGAGCTCTCTACTCCAGAGGCAAGTCTGCTCCATTCCTGACACCTGTGACCGTCACAAAGCGATTCTTTACCCTGGCCTTAAGCACGCATCCCCAGCCTCCGTGCGTTCCCGCTACGCGGATGAGGTGCGCCTTAGACTTTGCACTAAAAAGCCCAAGTTGAGTTCCACCCTGGCCGCGACCCCACGGGCAAGTCGTGCCATGTCTCAGATGCTCTTCCCTCCTCTAAGGAAGGGGGCTCTTTCCGGCTTCTCCTCTTCCTCCGCCATACGTGACGTGGGAAGGCGCCTTCCCCGACGGTCTGGTGCTGCGCGCAGGGCCACACAAACGTAGGGGTGGGGTGCAGAGAGCCGTCAGAGAGCGCTCGTGTCTCCTGGGCCTCTTAAAGCCGCACATTGACATTCGGACACCCCAGACTTGCTCTTCCCAACTGTTCTCCGTGGGGCAGGGGGCAGCGAGCCCTGAGGTCTCGTCCATCGGGACAGGGGACGCTTGGCTGTCCCTGCTCTACCCCGGCGCGCAGTAAGCCCCTCCGCAAACCCCGCACGTGCTCGGAACCCGGTCCCGCCGGCCCCTGGGGTTGGGTCACTCACCGATGTCTTTGGCTCTGACGGCCACCGGCCTTCGGAGCTCAGTGACGAACTTTTTGGCGTCCAGGCGGATCTCGATGATGTTGTTCAGCAGAGCAAACAGCGGCGCCAGCGGGAAGGACGCGACGAACAGGGTGACGAAGCCGAACTGGATGACTGTGGGGAGAGCCGGCACCGTCAGCCCGGCTGGTGCCCTCGGCCTGTGAGGGTCCCCCACCCAC
>VBSM01002959.1:15364238-15407455 GCA_008086735.1 Cheirogaleus medius | reverse complement strand
TCCCGACTGCCTGGGGTCCCCACTGCCTGGGGTCCCGACTGCCTGGGGTCCCCAACTGCCTGGGGTCCCGACTGCCCAGTGTCCCGACTGCCTGGGGTCCCAACTGCCTGGGGTCCCCAACTGCCCAGTGTCCCGACTGCCCAGTGTCCCTGCCGCTCTGGAACCTCAGCAGGAGCCAGGCCTTTCCCTGGGCCTCATCCTCTGCAGGAGCCACAGCGACCGCTCCGCCCTGGGCCTCCAGGTGCCCCCACGCACAGGTAAGGGAGAGGCTTGCTGGGAGAGAGCAAACTGGGGACCGGCTGAAGAAGTCCTTACCGGCCTTTGAAGAAAGCCACGTAAAAGATGGGAGTGTAGGAATTCACAAACTTCAGCAGGAAAGCTTTGAAGATCAGCCTCTCCTCGAAGCTCTTCTCTGTCTTTGGGACCTCTAGAGGGAGGGGGACGGGGTTGCTGAGGCTGCGGCTGAGACGCCCCAACACCCAGGTCCAGCCTCGGGCTGTCCACCGGCACCATCAAGTTACTCGGCTCCCAGCGCTCAGGGTCCCCATTCACAGACAGGGAACCGGGGCCCAGAGAAGTTAAGCAACAAGCCTGCGGCTGCACAGCACGAGGGAGGCAACCTGGGCTGCCTGCATGCAGGCACTCACCGATCTTGGTGAGCCACCTGGCTATGCAGCCGTAGACCTCGTCCAGGAGGATGATGACCACCAGGTTGATGACAACCGCGGTGGCCGTGACCGTGACCCTGATGTTGGACCGCACGGAGGGGGAGGAGTTCATGGCTAAGGCGGCGGCCGTGGAGATTCTGTAGATGATGACGCCAAGGACGATGGCAAACGTCACTGCGATCTGCAAAGGGGAGGGGTGCTCTTGGCTGGGGAACCCCTGGGTCCCCCATACCTGTCCCATCCGCCCCTCAGCCCAGTTCCCCCCACCCCCAGCTCTTCTGCTTCAACATAAAGACCGACGTTTCGTGGCCCCTCCCAACGCGGGGGGCTCTGCACGTGCGACCCACCACAGACAGAGAACGGGGGGCTGGTTTCTACTTGGTGGAGGAGGACACCGAGGTTCAGAGGGGTGATGTAGGCAGGCCAGGTGGCCAGCAGGATTTACGAGGTCCGCCCAGGCACCGTTCCCAAGCACAGCACAGGACACGGCACGGCCCCAGCCCCAGTGGCTGTCCTAGCTGGTCCTAGAACAGGCTGACCACTGGGCGGGGGCTTCTCACCACAACCCAGGGTGACCCTGAGCTTCTGGAAGCGGTGACATCCTCAGGTGGCTGCTGGGCTGAGGCGTGCCGGCCTCCCGGCCGCCTCCCAGAGACCCTACCCTGGTCAAGGAGGTGGGTGGGGCCTGGGGTGGGGCTGGGAGACGCAGCAGGTCCCTTCTCCCAACCTACCCAGGAGCAGGGACACCCTCTGGCTCACCCACGAGAGCGAGCCCCTCCTCTTGCCAAAACCACCATGGGACCAGAACATTCCATGAAACTCAGGCCGGCGGTTGCCTGAGAGATGAGGGTGGAGCTGGCTGCGGTGACAAGCTTGTTCCGCACACAGTGTCTGTCCGTCCGTCTGTCTGTCTGTCTGGGTTCCTTTTCCTTTTCCTTGTGGGCCTAGCTCAGCCGGGAAGACCCAGTCCTTGCCCTGCCCGGCCCAGGGCTGTGGATGCCCAATCCCGGGCGTGCGCTGAGTACGGACAGAGGGACGGAGGGTGGACACGCAAGAAGCGCCCGGCAGAGCTGGCGTGTCAACCTGTGTGAGCCCACCTGCCGTGCGAGGCTCTGTCCTGCCCCCGGGCCACCACACACCTGCAGAGCGCGGACCTGTCCCCGACAGCACGGTCACACACGGCGCCCAGGGCAGGCCTGCGCTGTGCCGTGTGTCCCCAGCTACTGCTCGGGGCGGGTGCGGTCTGCTCACCTGGAGGGAGGCCGCAGCACTCAGAAATCTCCCCCCAAACTCCTATTTTATATCTCGGGCCATTAACTCCTGCCACATGCCGTGAACGCCGGCTTCTGTACACTCAGCCAGGGACCACACCCCGTCAGGGCAGCGTCTGTGGCCCACGGCACACCCAGACCAGGGGGCCCAGCGGCAGGGCGTGGGGACCGCTCCCCGCCGGCTCCAGGAACGGGGCTTTCCACGGAAAACCCCTGCGTCCTGCCAAGCGGCCCCTCCCTGGGGAAGGCGTCTCCTGGCCTTGAAGATGTCCCTGTGCCCATCTGCTGAGGCGCAGATGGGGCCAGGCCTGCGGAGACCCAGCCCAGAGGCCTCTGCCCAAGCAGATGTCCCCCTGCCCTGAGAGTGGGCCACCGTGCCCCCACAACGGGCCCCCATGGCGGCCTCCCTTCCTGGAGGCGACTTCCCTCCGGAACACAAGTGCCTGAGGGCTGGGGTTTGGCTGGCGGCTCACGCCCGGTCTTCAGGACCAGGGCTGCGGGGCACGTCCTGGGTGCTCAGGCACCTTTGTTCACTCAGTGAAGCTCCTGAGTTGGGGGCAGAGCTGTGTCCTTATCAACCCCTCGAGTGCGATTCACTTGTGATGGGGGTTTACCAGGACACCGAGGGCTGGGAAAGGAGGAACGGCTAGTTCCCCCCCAATACCCCTCTGCCCTTCCCCTCTCATCCGTGCCGGAGGACAGAGCGCTCGTTTCTCAGCCTCCACGCAGGTTGGGGCTGCCGTGTGAAACGGCCCTGACCCAGGAGACGAGGCACAAGCAGAGGTGTGGGCGGGCCTGGGAAAGCGCCTCCAAGAGTGGGGGGCTTTAGGGCCTATCTCCTCCTCCCCGGCCCTGCCCCTCTTCCTGCCCGGAGAGCAGAGGTGAAGTTTGAGGTGAAGCAGTCACATTGTGACCAAGAGGGACCCGTGCAGAGGATGGGTGAACCGAAGGTTAAAGAAGCCAGAGGCTCTGGTGGCATTTTGGAGTCACCAGACCAGCCCCAGACGGGCCACCTCCTCTCCACCCCTCACTGGCCCTTCTGCAAGGACAACGCTTTCTCTTCACCAGGAGCGGCAGAGCGGGGAGCAGACGTGGCTGCCCGAGCGCCTGTTTCTGAGCCCCACCTCCCGCTGGGTGAGGGTTGGGGATGCTCTGGGGCAGGGACCGTGTCATGCTCCAGCTGTCCCCCAGCACCGAGCCTGGTGCTGGCCAGAGGGGACACATCAGCCTCCAAGTGCAGCTGACCCCACTCCCACCCAGTCGCTGGGAGAGCACAGAGCCTCCCTGGCCCCACCGTGTGGCTCCCATTCTCCAGGGCAAGGGGAGGTGACCTTGGGTCCCCACCATTGAAGCCGCTTTTCTCCAGATTTGTCAGCTGAGATCCCTGTCACTGTGCCTGAGAGCATGAGGAGAAACTGAGTCCTCACACTGTTTCCACGGCCCCCACCCAACCCGGAAAGCTGAGACAGCCCTGCCGCCACCTCTCCAAGTGTGTCAGAATGCAGGGGTCTTGGGGTAGATCGCCCGACCGGCTCTAGCTCCGCCGCGTCCTGGCTGGCCAGGGAGAGGGTGTGGCCTTTCTTGGGACCGGCCAGTGGTGAGGATGGAATGAAACCCTCCTGCCAGGCCCTCAGCGTCCCTCAGTGCCCGGCTGCCAACCGCGCCCTGGGTACCAGGCGATAGGCTGGGCGGTCGTACGGGGTCTGACTCAGAGCTCCTGGGCTGGGTGGGGGCGCTGTCACTTCTAATGTGACCAGGTGGCCCTGACCACTTGGGGGATGATGGGAGCACAGCTGGCAGGCGGCAAGGCAGATCAATTTGGGGTGGAAGTCCCTGGGATTGAAACTTTCCCCCTCCCATCCTAGGGGCAGTGCTGGAATCTCCCCCGCCCACCCTCTGCCCCGAGGAGACAGGGTCACCAGGCCCAGGATGGCCGGCACCGCGGCGTCCAAGGCTGAACCCGGTCTGGTGGGCGCCGATCACCTCCCTGATTTCCTCCCACCTCAGCCTTCCGGAACTCACCATGAAGACGATGGACACCAAGTTGGTGAAGTAGGCGGGGAACCGGTCTCTCCAGGTCAGCTTCACCTTGTCCGTCTATAACACGAAACAGTGCGGGTCACTCGCGGAACCGTCGGGGGAGACAAGTTTGTGCGTGCGTGTGCGCGTGTGTGTGCGTGTGCGTGTGTATTCATGGACGACTTGGACGACAGAAATACTCAGAAAAACCTTAAAGAATGCCTGCAGGTGACGAGCCCATGGGAATGTCTAGCATTCAAAGAAGCATCCGGGCCTTATCACCTATGAACTGTCAGGTACTGATGGAAGTAACAGCTGTTTAAAAATGTGACTCCCGGGTGCCCGGGGTGTAATGGTGTCCAACGCCTTCTAAGGACCGTTAGACCCACGTCTGGGAGAAGCCTGTATCTGGAGTCCATTTCTTCAGCTGAAAGTCTCATTTTTAGGGCTGGAAGATCTATGATGCTTTGCCATTTGCCACCCAGACCATAATAGTTATTTTTCCTTTGTGGAGCAAGTTGAAACAAGCAACTAGCGTTACAAGTTGAGATGTTGTCTGCGGCATAGCAACGCAGTCTGCAGTGGCACCGGCCTGGAGGCTCTCGGGGCCCCAGGGTGGCTTGGTCCGGAGATGCCCCGGGCGGAAACTGTCACTGCCTGGGATGTTTCCAACGGGAGTGGGTTTTTAAACAGGAAAATGCATGTGTCACATTGTCACGGGAAGCTGTCACGGACATTACACCGGAGGCCACTCATTCCAGGGGTGGGTCGCATGCGTGTTAACGAGGAAACCAAGACCCGCTTGCAGGCAGTTGTGACAAGCACGTTTCACGAGCTCCAGAGAAAGCCGGGCCACCCGCGCACACGGACCCACCATAGCCATGCAGTGACATCTCAACACACGTCGGGGCCCGCCGGGTGCGGAAGGCAGGCAGAGAAAGGCGGGTGTGAATGTTAAGAATAAAACACAACAGAGTCTGTTGAGGAGAAACACGGTCGACTTGGACCGTCTGCGCGCAGTCAAGACTCGCGTTGCCCCGAGATAGAGAAGTACCAATTTCACCCCCGCCATGGCTGTCTTAACCCTCTGCTTCCATTTGTTTGTCGACTCCTCTGGAATGTGCCGGCGCTTCTGAGGGCGGGTGGGGGAGAGAGCACCGAGCGGTGAAGCACGAGGAGGCGCGGGGACCCCGGCCGGGGCCGACACCCCCCGGGCGGCAGGCCCCTCCGCGTGCTCCCTCGCCAGCGCTGCCGAGGCCGATTTGGGCTCTGGGTGTTTTAGACATGTGGGAGATGGCGGAGACCCGCCGTCGGCAAGAGAGGCTGCCACCAAGGTCACGGAAACCGGAGACTGAGGATTTCGAGACAGAGGCTCCAGCGTGAACTCGCCACGGGGCTCCGTCACGGCCCGCCACACGTGACGGCCGCCAGGATTGCATCGGTACGTGGTGTGCAAGGACACGGGTCACCAAGAGCATTTTATGACGGTGTGAAGGAGGCCGCACCCAGAAGCCCGAGTGAACGTGCCAATTAAGTGGTGGATCTTTTCTTAATAAACCAATTGAGTGCCACAGCCGGGGGAAAAATCAAAACCGAAAAGCAGCCGCTGGAGCGAAATGAAAGGAAGGAGAAAATAAGGTGTACGGCCCTCCAGAGGCAGGCAGGGCCCGGCGCCACCATCTGAGCCCCGCAAAAATAAACCCGGTACCTTTGTTGTTCTGACGTGATCAAAGGGGTTGGGCCAAAACCGAGCCACAGAGGCAGAAGGGCCACGTGTCCCAAGGTGGCTTCCGGCACCCATTGCCCTGATCTGTTGTTGTGGCTTGGTTAAGTCCCTGGCCTTAAATGGCCATGGCGTGTGCCACACCACCTCTGTCCCCGTAGGAAGAAACGAAACGCCCATCCACGCTCACTCTGAGAGGTGTGACCACAGAGCCACAGGGTGGACTCTCGGGGGCCCTACGCTGACTCCTGAGACATCCTGACCCAGGCCTGGAGCCGGGGACACTGCCTGAAAACGCCAGGAAGGTTTGTAGGCCTCAGACGCGGTGGCACCAGGCCTCGCCTGCACCGGGAGGAAGGGAGGGCCGGAGGGCCTGGGCCAGTGCGAAGGCACCGAGCGCCGCTCAGAAGACAGCCTGCCACGGGCCGATTTGTTAACCTGGTCAGATGGCTTCTTCCTTTTAGGGTAACAACTCTTGCTTTGGCGGTTAAATTCTTCACGCCCTCAAACCCTGCTCAGACTCTAAGGGGGTTCAATAAGGTGCACTTCCCCCCTGACTGCGGGAGGACTGGGCTGCACCGTGGATTTTTGTTGTGTTACAGGAGCTGGGCCTTTCGGGGGGGAGGCTCCCTGGAGCACCCCCTTTGCCCTCCACATGGGATTATGGCAATTGTGACCTATGGCCACCTGGAACCAGCAAGCTCTGTCCCCTGGCACCTCAGACAAGGACAGAGAAACTTAGGGGTTTGTCCTTCTCAGTCCAGGAAACTGAGAGTACAGATGCAACAGCAAAGTCTGGGAACCTGCAGGAGCGTCCTTCACCTGTTCCTAATCCCTTCAAAGGCCGGGGCTAACTTCTCCTGCCTCCGTCGGAGGCTGGCAGGGCCCAGCGGGGCTCCACGCTTGCCTGTCCCGGGTCACGTGAAAAACCTCCATGAACAAAGTAGCCAAGCACCTCTAGGGGTCTGGGAGGGTTCAGTCTGTGAACGTGACTGTCAGTTTGAACGAGAGGTTTGAGGAAAAAGAAAGGCATTTATTACAGAGTGAGGATAGCCCCAGGGACATCACAGAAACATTTCTCTCCCTCACGCTTATATTGGGAGTGAAACAAGGAACTGGTCATTTGCTTAGGGACCCTGGCTTGGCAAACACTTCCACTTCATTGTTTGACATAGAACATGACGGGGCAGACAGGACGGATGGTATGTGTACCGCCAAAAAGCCTCAAAGCAAAATGTTTGCTGAAGTCTGATATCAGCCTCAGGTTACATCAAGGAGACAGAAATAGCAGATTTGATAAGCTATACACTTTCTGCCAAATCTGGCCCCCTGCCTGTTTTTGTAAATAAAGTTTTATTGGAACACAGGCCCTTTTGTTTACCCATTGTCTACGGCTACTCTCGTGCCACAAGGGCCGAGTTGACTAGTTGCAATGCAGGCTTTCAGAACCTAAAATGCTTATTATCTGGGCTGAGCCCTGGTCTACGCTGTTTTACTGCAGGGAAAGCTGACTGTCAGGGGCCACCGTACCTCTTTGTTTTTGGACTCTTTCCTCAGAGACTTTTCCAGGACTCTGGCTTCATATTCGGCTCTGGGATGATCCTGTGAAAGAGACCAAGTCAGAACGGAGCCCTGTGAGTCAGAGACCCTCTCGTGAGAACTCATGGCAAATCAGCCTGTGTATTTGCCTCGGGACCCTTTGGGGCCAGTTCACAGCTGGCTGCTGGTAGTATTTCCAATTTAAAGTCCCTGTGTTTGGTCTGGACAGCGACCCAGGACTCTCCCACTTGTTGGGAACCCCAGCCCATCGGGAAGGAAACAGAATCTGGCCTCTGTGTCCTGGGGGTGGATCAGGCTGTGCCGGGCTGCGGCGAACACCCAGCCGTGAACTGGCCCCGAGACAGTCTACGGAGGAGCCGCGGGGTCGGAAGAGACGCAGTGAGAGTCAGCAAGCACGGGCAGCCCAGAGGAGCCAGGCCTCAGGGGAGCCCAGGGCAGGTCAGCGAAGGGCGCTGGAACGGAAGAACGGGTTAAGAGAGACCCAGAGGTGGGGGGAAAGCAGAGACCCCGCGCACGGTGGAGGAGCCGCAGGGAACTGCATGGTGGAAACAGACAGATTAGGCGCGTGAGAAGGTCCCTCTCCCAGGGAGACAGGCGATGGGCCGATAGAGGAGTGACAAAAATTTCCAAACCTTGACAGCCTCCTTCAGGGAACCAGAAGAGTCAAAACAAAAAAACAAAGATTTCATTACTTATGCTGTTTTTACGAAATAGGACCCATCCGCTAGAGACAATCTCCTTAAGAACCAGGGCGAAGGTGGGTGGGGACACGGGGAGTGGGATGGGCCGGGGGTGCTGCGGGGTCTGCTGAAGGCTCCTGCTGCTTTGGGGTGGCCACGTGGGCTGTGGCTTTTGTGGCTCCCGTGGTTTTGGAAATTCTAAGCCAGTGCCAGGCTGAAATGTCTTGGACTCCGCTAAGGAGCACACAAGCCAATGACTGGACGCGAGTATCCTTCTGCTGTGAGTGCCGAACCTGGGGTTCAGACATGTGGGGGGCAGCCCCCACACCCGAGGCCTTTACCTCCCTAAAGAGGACCTGGTGAGCCACAGGGGGCACAAGGGTGGCTCACTTTGGGGAACTGAGGCCCCTTGGGGCTGCATGCCCAGTGGCTTTGGTCGCCACCCCTGAGCAGTCAGGACCGGGAGATTATGGGATTCAACCCAAGGGGTTGAATGGAGGGGACTGGTCCCCATGGAAAGGATAGAAATCGACTTCTAAAGTAAGGTGGCGGCGGCTTTTTGTTCTAGATGAATCTTTCTGATTGAAACAGCAAGGAAAAAATCTACCCAGAGAGGCAGCTGCCCCAAACCCTGCCATGGGGACAGAGCTCTGGGGTCCGTCCCCGGCTCCGTCCCTGAAGACCTGCGTGCCGACGGACAGGCCACATCAGTCTCGGTCTGGTCATTTGTGAAACAGAATAAAGGGGCCCGCTGTGGAAGAGGACTGAGACTGTCACTGGACGAGCACGGTGTGGCCCAGCAGTGGCTACGCGGGCGACTGTTTACGGGGCGTGTGCTGCGTGCGGGGCCCTGCGCTCAGCAGTTTGTATCTATGCACTCATGGAGACTCCCTCGCAAAAAAAAAAAAAAAAAAGCTATCAAGTGAGGGCTATTCCTCAGTGCCTATTTGAGAAGCGAAGACATTGAGGCACAGAGATATTAAGCAACTTGCCTCAGGTCACACAGTGAGGGAGGTGCCAAGTCAGGATGGAACTTGTGCAGCCTGGCCCCAGAGAAAATGATGAAAGAAATTTCCACATTGCAACGATAATGCGCGAGAGTCTCTTTAAAGAGTGAGCATGTTTTATAACATTAAACAGTGGTCAGTGTGGCCACACCGAACAGCAAGCACATGAGGTCATCACATCTGTTCTGCGCCAAGGCCAACTGCAGGGACTCTCATCCCTTTTCATTCCCACATATCCCACAGGAATTTCTGCTGGAGTCTGCAGTCAGGGGAACCCCGCGGTGAGCGGTTCACCTGGCTTCCCAGTGGCCACCCGATGCTGACTGTCCCTCTCTTTGTGGCACTGGTTTTCCCTCTGTGTTAGTGGAGGACTCATTCCTGCTTCTCAGCCACGCCCGGCTGCAGGCAGAGAGCTGGCTCCGAGGAGCACAGGTTTGGCACCTGAGCAGGCAAACGCCCATGGCCACCTTCGGGGACCCCTGGGCAGCGTCCACTCCCTCCCCATATCCCCCGGCTGCACCGACAGCCCGGCAGCCCCCAGACACAGTGAGGTCAGCGTGGCGAGCCTTGGAGTGCGTCCGAGACCACGCTGGTGGGTGGCGTGTCCCCGTGAGCATTGAGATCAAAAACACTTTAGCAGACACAAAACTGTCGCCCTGGCAACCGAGGGTGTTTGGAACGCCAGGGAGATGAACTGAGAAGCAGGAGGGGAGCAACCTCGCCTAGGCTTGGACCCAGAGCCCTGTATGCCCTCGGGCCTCCACGTGCCTTGGGGAGGGCAGGGGAGAGGGCAGGCCACGTGGCGGGAGGGTGGGGCGTGCGCAGTCCCAAACCCACTGACCTCCTCCTCCTCGAAGCCTGTGAGGTCCCACAGGTAATTGAGCCGCATCTGTTTCCGCTTCCAGTGCTCCATGAAGGTGGCAGCTGTGGGCAGGGAGCAAAAGCAGAGTCAGGGGCCGAGAAGTTCCCGGGGACATGAAGGCGTCCCATCTTAAGCACCATTCAGTGAGCAAGGATGACACGCGGGGCCAAGCGCTTCACACAACTTAACTTGTTCAGCCCTTCCACCAACCCTGTCAGGCAGGGAGCATCGTTCCATTTTACAGATGGGGAAACCAAGGCCTGGGGCCATCGCGTCCCAGCCAAGGTTACTCAGCCAGTCAGCGAGGGGCGAGCAGGTAGTCCAGAGCCAATGCCTTAACTACCCTGCTCCACTGCTCCCGAGGACCACGGATCACAGGTGGGGGCCTCGAGGTCAGAAAGGATAAGGGCTGGGCCAAGGCCGCTACATCCTACCTCCTGTTCCCAACATACAGAACACAGTTCAAATGCCGCCTCCTCCAGGAAGCCACTGATCATACCCTTCAGTGTGAGAAAACAAAGCAACTCCTCTTGGGACCCCTCCCTCTTGCAGTGCCACCTTCCATTGCCATCCCTGTCCCATGACCGGGGCCCTTCTGGTGTGGGGGGCAGGGACGGGGCCTCGTTCAGCCGTGTCCGCAGCACCCGCCGGGGCCCGGCACAGACAGGTGCTCAGGTGCGCCCTGTACGAATGAAGGACTCTCGTGAGCACGCAACTTGCAAACGGAGATGCACCTGGCTGAGTGTCTATCATTAACGCGCCGCCGCAAAGGACATCAGCGGAGGGTGCAGGGGATTGAGGAGGACGGGCCCAGAGCCAACCAGGGCCCAGACTCTCGAGCTGTATGCGCCACTGTTCTAAGAGCTGCCGCACAGCGTAGTTTCACACTCAAACCTCACAGTAATCATCGGAGGCGGGCGCCATTTACCCCCATTTTACAGAGGAACAAACTGAGGCTCAGTGGGATGGAATGGCTGTCTGGTAAGCGGTGGCAATGGCATGGCAATAAAACGAGATGTGCGACTGGGGGTCTCCAGTGTGGACTCGCGAATGTGGTCCTCAGCCAAAGGCCACGCGTGGCAAGAAAGAGCGCAGGCTTTGGAATCAGCGAGCCGTGGGTCTGAACCTCCCTGGTGGGGGGCTCTAGTCTACGAAGAACATGCCCCCGCCCGTCAGGCTGAGGCGAGACCGGGGCCTCCGAGCGTGCACATGTCTGTCCGTGGCTCACACGCTCTAAGCACGGACCGCTGCATCAGCCGGGCCCGGGCAGGAGACAGAGGGAAGCAGGCCTTCCAAACTGGGGCCATGTCGTCCCGGGAACGGGTCCCACAGACTGGAGAGCAGAAAGCCAAGCAGGGGTGGTGAGACCGCCCAGTCACCAGCAGCGGGCGCTGGCATCCGTGTGGGGTGGCGGGAGGACAGGAGGTGTCCAGAGCCACGGCAGAGCCCGAGACCTCGGCCGTCCGGCGGCAGCTGGGACCACGCGGGCTTCGCAGCGGGAGGAGGCACAGCCACCGCCAGGATGCCCCAGGAAGTGCAGGGAGATGGGAGAGACCGCCCCCAACCCCTGCGTCTCCCACCTTCCGATTTCCCACGGGGCTCCTCCTGGCTGAACCGGCGGCGGCAGAGCCGGGGAGGGAAGGGCGCTGCTCAGACCCTGCCCGCAACCCGTCTGCGCGCGAGGCGGGGCCGGCCTGTCTGCGGCGGGCGCCACCCCCCAAGGAGGGGACACGCGGGAGGTCTCTGTGTCTCTCAAGACCTGCTTCGGCCACTGCAGGTGCCCGGAGCAGTGGGGACGTCGGCTCCTCCTCTTGGCCAGACGCGCCCGGATGCCACACAGAAGGTCTCTCCACCGTCACCCCGGCCCGCCGATCAGCCCCTCCACCCGCCAGCTTGGGCGTGAAGCCGCCAGCTACCACGTCCCGAGGACTCGGGTTGCCGTGCACGGCGCTGGCACTTTACAGACACTGGTTAGCCTCCCCGCAACTGTAGGCAGGACGGATTATTTCCATTTATAAACCTACGAACCAGGACACGAAGGCTCAGAGGGTTGAGCTGTGGCCAAGGTCAATGGCAGTGAACAGCAGCCTAATTCCTTTGACTCCGGAGTCTTCACTGAACCTTTTTGCTGGACTGACTCTGCACAGATATTTGATTTTCCTTAAGGAAATAACAGTCACAGTCATAATAAGTCTGGTGGTTGGAGCACACCATTATATGGATGAGGAAACAGAGGCACAGAGAGGTTAAGTAACTTGCCCAAGGTCACAGAGCTAGGCAGTTCGTATTGAACCCGGGTATTTCTGCTCCAGACTTTGTACTGTGAGGCGTCTTCAGATAGAAACAATGGCCCTGTCCCAGAGGTATCTGTAGGTTGACCAGGACCGAGACTGGAGCCTGGAACGTAACCTAGGGAGGTGGAGAGGATACACACACGTGGCTTGTTTGGCTCAGCCATGTTTAAAAAAATAAAGATATTTTATAAAAGTATGAAGTCCTTGCTTCTCCTTTAAACATCAGAAGCACTGGCAGCAGGAGGCTGGGGCTCAGCAGTGATCATCCCTCTGTCAAGAGCCGGGCATGCCTTCCCCACTTGGCCACAGACCCCACCACCCCCTCTCGCTGGACTCTGTGGTGCTGAGTTTGCCAGGCCTGCTTCGGAGCCTCGGCGGTGGGGTTTGGAGCCCAGGCTTGGCCAGCAGGGAGGGAGACGTGAAGGCCCACGCGGAGCCCGGGGGATGGTCCTCAAAGCTGGACGTCGTGAGCGGTGAGAAAAACCACCTTCTACGCGGCTGAGCAAAGGCGGGAAGAAAACCGAGCGCCCATCCTTCTCGCGACGCAGCGCTCCCTCCTGACAACAGCCGTGCGGACGGCGGCGCGGCCCGCAGGGTTCCCATCGCAGCCCTCTGAGGTTCCCAATCGTGGCTCCCCTTGCCACTGTGCCAGACACATCACACTCACGTTACTCAACGTCGAGCTGGCATCGGGGCTGGACTTGGTGCTTTCTCATGCCCGATCCCCTTTGATCCTATCCCTGAACCCCTGAACGCAGAGACAGTGCGCTCCATTTTACAGACGCATAAACTGAGGCTCCGAGGAGTCAAGTGACTCATTAATAAAGGGCAGAAACCTGGATCTGGGCCCTCTGGCGCCAAGGTCAGCTGGGACCACAGGTGGTGGCTTCTGACCTCCATGAGGACAAGTTGCTCAGTGAAGAAATGGCCTTGGGCTCAGTAGTCCTACAAGGTGGCCAAAGAGACAAGACCACTGTCCTGAAATCTGGAGCCAAGAAGACAGTTCAGCACAAAACACAGAGACAGGGGAGAGAATCCAGGCCGGGGTTGAGACAGGTGATTAAGCTATAATCCTTCTTCCTTTCAACAGTTATTGTCACGACACAATGTCACACAAACACCCTCTTGTAGAGGTGCCCAGAGGCAGCAGGTAAGTGAAGGACTCTGGATCTACATGCGGTCAAATCCAGGGTGATTTGATCACCTGGGCACCTGCCCACACCTCAGCCAGCCTCAGTTTCCACATCTGTCAAATGGGCTTGTTAATAGTGCTTGCCTGAGAGGCCCATCACGGGGTCTCCGCGAGTTAATCCACAAGCAGTGCTCAGGGTAAGGTCGCCACGGGACTGTTCTCAGACCTGGCTCACTGGGCAGGACCTCCGCCGTGTCTGCTTCTGTCCAACCTCGGGCACTTCATTAGGTGCTCGTTTGGTTTAATTTTCTATTAGTATCTGTCTTGTAAGCTAGTTGCAACACGCTCTGCAGCCGGCCAGCGAGCGTCCCCAGTGAGGTCCATGCTCCTTGTTGGGGGGGGGGGTCGCCCCTTCCAAACCTCTGCCACCCACGCCTTAGCCCACCGGCCCTGGGTTGCAGGAGGGGCTCAGTCACACGACCACAGAGTAGGGGCACGTCCTGCCTAGGACTGTGGGTGTAGGGTCCCTGTCCATCCCCCTCCTTCAAACGGGACCACCTGCTAGGGACTGCACTGTGTCTCACCCAAAATTCACGTCAAGCTCTGACCCCCAGGGGGATGGGGTTTGGAGGTGAGGCCTTGGGGAGGTGGTTATGGGCTAGATGAGGTCGTGAGGGTGGAGCCCCGTGATGGGACTAGTGCCCGTGTGAGAAGAGACACGAGAGAGCTGGCTCTCCGTCCCTGTCTCCCCTTGCCATGTGAAGGCACAGTGAGAAGGTGACTGTCTAAATGCTGAGTCAGCTGGCACCTTGATCTTGGACTTCTCAGCAGCCAGAACTGTAGGAAATAAATGTCTGCTGTTTAAGCCGCCCAGTCTGTGGTACTTTTTATAGCAGCCTGAGCTGACTAAGACCTGTGTAATGCCATATATTGTATTTAATTATCTTGTCTATTAGTTTCTTGTTGTCACTTGTTGTAGATCGCATATTCCTGCGCCTCCAAAATTCATATGTTGAAATCCTCACCCCCAGAGTGATGGTATCAGGAGGTGGGGCCCGGGCGGGGATGATTAGGTCATGAGGGTGGAGCTTTCATGAAAAGGATTAGGGCTCTTTTAAAAGGGACCCCAGAAAGAGCTCCTTTGTCCCTTTCACCACGTGAGGTGCTGTCTAGGAACCAGGAACTGGGCTCTCACCAGACCCCAACTCCCCGCTGCCTTGAGCTTGGAATCCTGGCCTCCAGGACTGTGAGAAACACGCAGCAGCAGATAGCCGGGGCAGCCCAGGCTGACTAAGACACCCCTTGGGGACGAGGCCGCCCGCGCTCGCCCTGGCTCCCGACCCAGGGCACACTCCCTTTTCACGACTGGAGATCAGAGGTGGGTCTCCTGGGAGTGGCCGAGTGGGAGAGCTCTCACCCCACACAGGAGACACACGAGTTCGCCATGGAGATGGGGCAGGATGGGCTGCGGCTGTGTTGCCCTGAGTCACTGGCACCCTGTGTATCTGTCCCCTGAACGAGTTTAATCCCAGTAGACAATTGCAGCGTCACCCTGGCGACCTCCCCACCTAGCCGGGCGTGGCTCAGCTGAGTGACTGTCAATTCCATGCAAAATCGTAGGCACAGTCCCCGGGAGGGGCTCCGATCACATCTCTGACATTTCATTAAAGTTGGGACCGTCTTTCTCTAGCTTTTTGCAACCGGGCTCAAATCAAACGAACTCCTTTGTTCCGTGTCGAACTGACAAGCAGTTAAAACCCCATTATTATGCTATAATTTCAGAAAATTGATCCCAGCGAATAGCTAAATAGGGCTCAAAGTTGCTTAATGTGACATCTTATTGGAGGCTTTCAACTGTCAGAAATCCCAGGCAGCAGCAAGCCCAGGTCTCAGGGACCAGCGTGTCAGCTCGGGAAGGCCGGGCCCCGCAGCAGAGTGGAAGCAGAGATTAGAACAGCGGGCTGCAGGTGATTCATCTGCCACACTGGCGCCCGGGCCCCTGCGGGCGGTGACAGCCAGGCTCCCGGCTCCTGCTGCTCTCTGCAATTGTAGGAGCAGCGACGTGAACAGCTGGAGGCAGGAACAGAAAGGACGCAGGGGAGAAGAAACAGCAGAGGAAAATAATCCCTTTGAGAGTAAAGAACAAATAATTGAATAAGGGATTAAAAAAAACACAACAAGAGATCTCTGCTAATTGCCCTTGACAGCTAGTGTGAAAAGGGCTGGGGACGGGAGCTTTGTCTTCTCACCGCTCCCCTCGCCCAGCGGTGGGCGGGAGTGGGACGGCCCAGGTACCTCTGGGCCAGCAGGCCCTTCCCCACTGTTCCATCTCCATTTATAACAACCCCTTTTCTCCAAAGCCCGGGCTTCAGGGGAGCGGTTTGGCTTCTCCGTGACTCCCCCCGCCCGCCGTGGCAACGCGCAGACGGATCTTGCACTGGACTCGGTTTGACAGACGGGAGCATTTGTGTCTCTCACGGTGGAAGAGGAGCCGGGGAGGCGTGAGACAAACAACAGAAACGTCCGGCTCAGTCGCCGGGCACAGATCTGCCCCCTTCCCAGCCACCGTCCGCTGTGGGGGCGCGTTGAGGGTGCGCAGTAGTCAGTGCTCGGCTCAGAGCCGCTAGGCGAGCCAGCTGGCTTCGTCCTGTCTCGCGGGGCGCAGGCAATTTAATGGATGTCATCGCAGCCCCGTAGGGTCCAGCTAGCTCAGCAGCATTCGCCCCGCGCCTGTTACTACTGGCTCATGGCAAATTTCTGCTCCCCCAAGAGGGCACATAACGGGGGCTTTGGGAACGTCTGGACAGGGAAGTGTGGCCAGGGCACTCGAGCTGACTTTGGAGGCAGATGGGCCAGGGTGCGGGTCTGTGACATCTGTTATGGGTCTTTTAGCTGTGTGACCTTGGGCAAACCACTTAACCTCTCTGTGCTTCAGCGTCCTCATCAGCGAAAACAACACAACCTGCGTCTGGGGCTGTTGTGGGGACCGCTGAGGGAGCCTGCACAGTGCTCTTGGCCCAGGCCGGGACACAGTCAGTCCTCGGTGCAGGTCGGGAGGGGAGGAGGCATAGTTTTGTGGAGACAGACCGGGAGAAAACACAGTTGAGGAAACGCAGTCAGGAGTAAGCAAAGCACGTGTTAGGCTCACGGGCAGCCAGAGACAGTGACGTAGGCAGAGGGAGCAGAGATGCTGCCCAGCGTCTGGGCTCAGGAACCAGGATGCTGAGGTTCTAGCCTTGCCTCTGCTTCTTATTAGCTGGTGTAAGTTTGGGGCGGTTGCCTCGATTTGCTCATCTGCCAAATGGGGTGATAGGGCTATTTGCCGCCTTCAGGGGTGAATGAGCCAGTACACACAAGAGGCTTGCAGCCGTGCCTGGCACACGGTGGGCTCCGAAGGGGATGAAGTCACATGACTGACAGAGGTCCTGGGCCCAAGGGGAGAGGTTATGAGCCTCAGTCTCTAGGGCCTGGGCTGTTTTCAAATTCTCAGAAAGCAAATTCTCACTTGTAACAGCCAGCGGGACGTAACAACGGGCCCCAGGCTGTGCCGGGCACAGCCCTCGCCCTTCACACAGTGACTCACCCGCATTCCCAGCCACCCTGCAGGGTGGTGCTGCTAGTGTCTCCATTTACCACTGGGGAACCTGGGCCCAGAGAGAAGAAGAAACTCCCCTGAGGTGACAGGACTGGCAGGTGACAGAGCCGGGATTTGAACCTGAGCTGGGCCCAGGAGCCGGCTCCGTCACCCCCTGGACTGTATCTAACCATCCTGCCATGTGGCCAGTCCGTCTGAGTTGTCCAGTTGGGCCAAACCGCCCAGTCGGCAGCCTGCGCAAGCCGAGCGCGGCTGGGGGAGAATCTTCCGTGCCCAGCCAGGTGTGTTCCTGCCCCAGTGCCTCCCGGCCAAGGTCAGAGAAGGGAGGCCAGGAGGACCCCACCTGTGCCAAGGTCTCTGGGACGGCAGGGGAGGCCGAGACTCAGGGAGGTTGGGGGAGGGAGTCGGGAGATGGCTCCCGATGGACACGGGTCCGGGAGGCAGGCGTGCAGGCTGTGGAGGGAGCTCAGGCCCAGGGAGACGCAGGCTCGGGTCTTGGCCCTGCCAGTGGAGACTCAACTTCCTGTCTGTGGGATGGGGACAGGTCCCAGGTGTGGGATGCGGCGGGATGCAGGAAGGCGCGTCGGCACACACGCTTCAGCTCGGTGACTGCGAGCTGCCGACTCTAAATCTATATACAACCGATCCCCAAATCAACGCCCAGAGCTAGAGCGTGGAGCTGGGAATCTGCCCATAAGCCACGGGACCTCAGGCCACGCACAGACGTCGCCTCCCCGTGCTCTGCGGTAGCCCCGGGGAGGTGTCCTCCGAGCTGGGTTTGAACGCGTCCCGGCCTGGGGGCTTGCCCCTCCCCGGCCGGCCCAGCCCGCGCAGAGCTCCCTCTGGAAGTCACCGCGGAATAGCTGCGCTGGTGACCTGCGACTCCCATCCTCAGCCTCTCTGGGAAAGCCGAACAAACGAACTGCCCACGGAGAGAGATGATGGCGTGTGTCCCGAGGCCGTGCGCATCTCTGCACGCGCCCTCCTCCCTCGCCCGCTCCGCCCAGACTCTCGCGCCGCGGAGCCGAGCACGCAGCCCGTGGCCGGCCGTCCTCACGGGTCTGACCTCTCGGGTCTGACCGCAGCTTCCGTGTGAGTGCCAACGCGTGATTATCGCCACCGCGACACTGCCAGGACGCCCCTCCTCCCTGCTGTCCCCGGGTCCCTGCTTGTTAAAAGAGGGCTGTGGGCTCCAGCCGAGGTTTCGAACCTCAGCCGAGGACTCCCGTCTTCCTCAAAGACATCCCACACAGAAGCCCCAAACGTAAAATGGGCAAAACGACTGATGTCCCTTTAAATTGAGGCTGGGACCAGGGTGAGGCCAGGGAGGCCCCCGTGCTGCAAGGTTTCACAGCAGTCACTCTCGGGCCGGGCTGGGGAGTGTGGGGTGGGCGCCAGGCACGTCTCTCCCCTCAACCCTCGTCCTGGCTTAAACCTCTTATCTGGTGGGGAGCCGGGCAGAGGCCTGGGGGACCCAGTTTGAGAACCACAGGGCAACCACTGGGTTTTAGACGTTCAGGCCCAGACCCTTTGCTCAGACAAGCGGGAGTGACAAGCCCAGAGCTTCTGCCGCTCGGGAAGCGGGGCCAGGCCCAGGGCCTCCCGCAGGCGCTCCTGGGAGCCGGCATGGGTGGGCCGGCACGGGTGCTCGCTGATATCCCGGGGTTCACAGGGGACTCAGGGCTGCTGCCAAGCCGGGGTGTGAGGGGTCAGACTCTCCTGGGTCTCTCCCCAAACAACCAGGATGTTGACGAATTCGAGGAGTGACCCGGAGGGAGGAACTCCCAGGAGAAGGCCGGGGGAGAGGCTCTGGCAGTGACTGCACTGCAACGGAGATTTTCACGCTCCCCAAGCGAGAGCAGCGCAGGCGCTTAGCACGGACACCTCGCGCTGCCAGGTGTGTGGAGCTGGCAATATGATAGTTACAGCCTGCGATGTTTTATTTCTTCATCCGGGCTCCCTTGGCCTCTCCGCTCCCTTCTGCGGACCCAGCTCCCACGGGGCAGGCGTAACGGGAGGAGGAAGTGAAACCCAAGCGCTGCCCTGCAGGGGGCCCAGCTCCGCGCACCTCGGAACCAGCGCACGGCGCTGGAGAGTCCAAAGACGGAGGACACGTTTGGAGGCTCAATTTAGAGGATGTTGGCGCAACAGCCAACATCAGACGGCTGCGCATCAGACGCATCAGACGGCTGCGTCCTTCCAAATTCCAAGACGATGCCAGGGAGGGCGGAACTCAGGGAGGGGCAGGACCTGAAGGCTGGTTTCTCCAGGGACCTTCAAAACCCTTGTTCATGTTCGGGGAGTGGGGGGGGCAACTGCGCTCCTGTGCTCAGATGAAACTGCTCGGCCAAGCCCAGCACCTCCTGGACTCGTGGGGATACGGCCACAGCCACCGCCCAGCCCTGGGGCCTCTGGAATTACCAAATGTCTGTCCCCATCGGAGGCCCTTCACTTGGAGAAGTAGTGACTGGGAGTCACTACTGGATTCCTCCCAGAGATTTAAGCAGGGAAAGAGGGCACTTCTGGGATGAAACTGGGGGCTCACAGAGCCAGGGAAGGGGGGCGCGATGAGGCTCCCAGTGGCCTCTCTCGTGCTTTCCGACAGGTCCCCTTCCCAGAGTTCTGCCACTGCTGACCCTGACTCTACAACTCTATGTGTAGTAAAAAGGCTCCTTATCCCCAAATCTTCAGAATGCAGCTCAAGGGCCCCACACCTCTTCCAGGCAGCCCCTCTTGACTTCCCTCTGGTCCCACCCTTCCCTGTGCCTGGCCCCATCTCCTACGAGACGGGAGCCCTGAAGACGGCCTGAGCTTGGGTACCCGGCGTGGTGGTTGGGCCTGGGGACAGCTCAGCACATGGGTGTCCACTCCACAAATCCCAAATCCCCAACAGGCAAAGGCCGTGACACGGGGCCACAGAGTGGGAATGGTACTGTTTGCTCACCCAAACCGCCTGCAGAAATGCTTCCAACCGCCACTTACCAACCTCCACGCGCCCAAAGCCGGAGTCGGGCGTGAGGGGGCTGAGATGAGGTCGTCTTGCCGCAGGGGGAGGGGCCTGCCTTAGACGTGGGGGCAGTGGAACCCCGTGGCTTTGGAATGGAAACTTCACATAGACAGACAGGGGATGCACAGGAGACCACCCAGAGTCCCTGCTGCGCCGGGACCCAGCGAGCCGAGGCCCTGCTTACCCCACAGGGCCATGAAGACGGAGAAGAAGACGGTGGCCGGGTTGTCGAAGAGGTGGCTGGCCCGGGCCGTGGCGCAGGCGGAGCTCATCTTCCAGTAGCTGCAGGTCTTGTCGCAGAGGGGGCACATGGTGATGTTGTGTCTCTGGTCGCACATCTCCAGGCTGAAAGAGAGAGCAGGTCTGGAGGTGCTGGGCACAGGGACAGGGCGCTGCCTGGGTGCCAAGCCCGAGCTGGGGGTTGGTGAGGGTCCCCTAGGTCCCCGCCATGGTGGCCACGACGAGGCACGTTGGCCAGCGTCAGCCACGCCCTGTCCCTCCTTGCTATCCAGGCAGTGTCACAGGTGTGGCTCCTGCTGTTCCACCCGCCTGAGCTCAGAAGGGCCCCACGCGTGGTTTAATGCTCCACTGCTGCCGTCTTAAAGTGCATGATGGTTTTTGGACAAACATCTCCCATTTTCATTTTGCATGGGCCCTGCAACCCCGGTCACCGGCCCTGGACACGGACCCCTCCAGGCTTGCTTTGTGGCCGGAGAGGGGCCTGAGAGTATTCACCTCTGGGGTGACACTCGGGCAGCAACACCCCCAGCCTGTCCTCAAGCCACCTCTAGGAGAAGCCCAGGCCCCAGCCGGCCCCCCAGTGATCGCCGTAGGGTCCTGCGCAGCGGGCAGACAAGCAAGGCTGGGCCCGGAGCCCCCCTGCTGCGGACGGGACGGGGGAGCCTTGTAAGGCCCAGGCCCGTCTCCCACCTCCTCCTCCTCAGCACTCGCACTCTCGCCCGCGAGTTCTAAAACACCCCAGCGCTTCAAGGCCACCGGTGGCGTGAGAAGCAGCCGCATCACTGGCCTGCGTAGGTCTCCCACCTGGCCTAGGCCAGCACTGCAGGCTATTACATACAGTCCCATCTCCACAGATGAGATAATGAGCCCAGAGAGGGGCAGCAACTTCCTCAAGGCCACACAGCAGAGCGGGAATTGAACCCTGGTCTCTGTCTCAGAGCTCGTGCACTGAACGGCTCTCACCTACCACCCAGAGGCCATGGGGGGGGGGGCTCCCTGCTGAGGTTGGGTGGCCCAGACCGAGTCCTTGCTTGCTAGTCCTGCCCTCTGCGACCCTGGCCAAGTCCTGTGGCCTTTCTGGAAAATGAGGAGGGGTCAGAATGAGGTCCTGCCTTGAATCTTCTCCCTCCTGCTGCCTTGGGCAGGGCTCGGAGCTGGAGGCTCATTCCCAGAGGTTGGATGCTTATCTGGGAGAGAGCGGAAGTGGGTGGTTTTTTTTGTTTGTTTTTATTTTACCTTTTACATTTCTATCTACACATGAACTTATGCACAGAATCCCACCTGGCCCTTAGCAAATGATGTTTAACAAACGTCTGCGGCGAGGCTCTACGGGGCCCTGCTCTGTGCCCAGCACGGGGGACACTCTGGCTCAGTTCTCTGCTCTCAACAACAGTGGCTAAACGTTCATGTGACAATTACGTGTGTTCTGTACACGCCAGGCCCTGTGTGGCCCTGAAGGTGGGCAGATGAAGGAAAGACTGACCACAGCCAAGGCCGCCGTCCCGGGGCGTCTGGGAGGCGTGTGCGTGTGCATGTGCATGCGTGCGCGGGAGCGGCAAGTGAGCGGCTCGCACAGGCGCAGGGAGCGCGCATTCGGGGGCCGGCCAGCTACGGGCTTGGCGCTCAGCTCCAGCGCCCGAGATCTGCGTGGCCTCAGGAAGGTGACTCGAGCTCCTCGTGCCTTAGTTTTCCCATCTGCAGCATGGGGGTGTTGATAACAAAGAGCCCGTGTTATTGGGCCGTCAGGAGGGTTGGAGACCGATGTGCGTGGAGCCCCTGGGACAGGGCCTGGCACATCCCAGACACACACAAGGTTACCCACGTTGTTAATGTTGTGGGACAGCAGTGATTTTAAACAGAAGCCTGGGAGCCGGCCTTGTGGGGTTCCGACCCTCACTAAGTCTTGTCTCCTCTGAGGGCCTCTCTAGGGAGGCAGAAGGGGACGGGAGGTGCGAGGGAGGACGTCTTCAGCTGAGTGTGACCTGCAACCCTCTCCCAGGGAGCCCGTAGATGGAGTGCCACCCCTGCCTCCATTAGCACGTGGCCTAGGGCCACAGTGACCACCTGGCCTGAGGGTGGCCTGGAGCCCTAAGTGCTGGGACCGGGGACAGGGAGGGCCCAGGAGTACCCCTGCCTGCCCGACCCTGAGCCCCGTGGCCCCTGAGCCCCGTGGCCCCCAAGCCTGCCTCCCTGCCAGCCTCGGAAACACCACCAGCCAGACAGAAGCCTTTTCCTGCTGGTTTTAAACCCTCTGCCTCTCGCCTCACCACCTTCAGCCACAGTGCAGACAAAGGGCAGGGAGGTCTGTCTCTCATGAAGGCCGGTGGCCCAGGCTGGGCGCTGGCCTCCCGCAGCCCTGGCGGGAGGACGGACCCCACAGGGCGTGGGCACCGGGGCAGAAGCCTCGGCGTGGGCCTTGTCTGTGCCCCGCCGCGGCTGGATCCTGAGTAACTGCCGCTGGCATGTCCGACCACGTGACGGAAGGCCAGCCAGCTGGCATGACCAAGGGGCGTCCACACCCCGGCTGGCCGAGCCTCAACGCCGCTGTCATCGGGAGGGAGGAAGGAAGGAAGCTGGAGACTCCCAGCCTCTCCAGGGGCCGCGGGGACTCCCCACCTTTCACTGGTCACTTCCCTCCAGCTTTGAGCTCTTTTAGCCAAAAGTCGCCTTAAAATCCCCACCACGTCTGGGCCACTTTGATGTTTACCACAAGGTGACCTCATATCACATCAGCAAACAAAGGGACAGGCTTTCTCCTGCCCAGGACCAAAATAACACCCAGGGGAGATAAGCCAGATTCCTGCAAAGCTTTGATTCCGGGGGTGGAATAGTTTAGGTGTTATTCATGTGTGAAAACATCATTTCAACAGAAATTGACTGGATATGGTCTTTCTGTGCTAAGAGCCGTTTCGTCCCCAGCTGAGACTCGCAGGAAGCGTGGATGAATTTTCCAAACTCTAGCGCTGCTTTGGAGAGGCCTGGCAGTGTCGTCAGGAAAATAACGGACTGATACACTGGGGCTTTTCAGGACCAGCTCGATTCACCTTCAGGGTCTCGGTGGAGCGGTTTGATAAACACTGAGAACACGCAGTGTCCCGGACGAGGCTGTGGCCCGTGGTTATCTCTGGGCTAGCGTTGGGGCCTGGAGGCCACAACCACAGAAGGCCGGGGACTGCCACGTCCACTGAGGGTGACTTTTTCAGACCTGCACACTTGACTGCTGTCCTGGCTGCCACCTGGGGAGAACTGCCCCCTCCCAGTGGGGCTGGGCCGCCCCGGGTCTCGAGAGCTCACCTATGTGCGACACGCGCCTGGTGCACAGCGGAAGGCAGACCAGAGCTACGTGTAAAGGGTACGCTCAGTGATGCTGCTGTCTGTTATGGCCTTGTTCCTGCCACGTGTCCCCAGCCGTGGGGACGACAGGAGGGGACGTGGGCAGGCCCCACGGAGAAGACGGAGCAGGCGGAGTTGCCACACAGCTCCTGAGCGCCAGATCACACAGAGGTCTCGGAACACTCATCTGTCTGGCTTCCTGAGCACGCCACGAAGCCGTGAGTTTTCTGGTCGCATAATGACCAAAAATTAAAAGGAAGAAGCAAACCCTGGAAACCTTCTAGAGAATGAAAACGGGCCAGATATTTATGTCTTTCCCTTGACAACAAAACACGTCCTAGGACAACCATGCCCCCAAAGGGCAGCCATACTTTTAGATGGCGACTGAGCCCTTCGGATGGTGCCTTTGGTCCTGACAGCCTGGGCGTGGCACGAGATTGCCCGGGCACTGAGCACGTGGGCAGGAATGGGTGTGGCAGGCCAGAGCCCCACTGAACTCTGCGCTGGAACTGTAGGAAAGGGACGCCTGCCCAGGGAGCGGGCGTGTGCCGGGGGCGGGGCTCTGCCTACCTGGGGATGTTTTCGTCCACGGTGGCGCATCCGTACAGGAATACGATGATTCCCACGACAGAGGCCGGGATGAGCATTTGGGTGTACACGCCCAGCCAGGCGAAGTACAGGCCGATCTTCTCCCCGAAGTACTTCCTGCACCGCAGGGGCAGAGTCAAATGGAGACAAGCTGACTGTCATTGTACACCATGCCAGGTCCCCTCCCCAGCAAGGACCAACGCAAACTGGGGCCACCAGTGGAAAGCGGGGGGGTGGGAGGGGCTCGGGGCCGCCCCATCAGGTCTGGGGGTGCCCTCTGCTTTCCCTGTGCCCATCTCCTTCTCCTCTGGGCCCCGGGGAGGTGGGAGCCTTTCTGTGGGTGACGGCCCACGCTGGTGGGTGCAGAAGTATTTCCCCCCGGAGGCTGTCGGCTCCCAGTCCTGTTCAGCGAAAGGACCGGACTGAAGCTCAGCACGTAGGTGCCAAGAAAACCCATCACTCCTCGCACCAAGCGTCGTTGGCACCTCGATGGCTTAACTGCACTTCCACGGGCCAAACCAGAGGCTCCCGGTCCCTGCAAGTCCCCACAGGACACATTGCCTAACCTGGTCGCCCCTCCTTCCTGCCGCCTGGGGACAGAGGTCCTCTTGGGAGAGGCCAAATTCTTGCAAATTTTGAAGAGGCTCTTTTCTTCCCGTCAAGACCGCAATGCAGGAAATCCTGCCAGCCCCCGGCGGGGCCAGCCTGGGCGGAGAATTGAGGGGCAGACGCGGAGGTGACGGGAAAGAGCCCGTCTTCTGGGGAATTTGAATAAACTGCTTCCCCAAGGCTGGCCCAGGCTGCCGGTCCTGCGGGGGGGGCGTGGGTCTTCCTACACAAGCTCTTCAAGTTCAAACAGGTTCCCGGGTGCTGACTACTCGGGGCAGTTGAAATGCACAGGGACGTCAGCGACCGACATGAACTAGGGACTCGATTCCCACAGCCTTTGGCCCTGGCCTGCCCGGGGCCCTTCGTACCTGATCAGGTCGATGGGCTGGTACTTGTAGAAGACGCCGTACCGTGCCCACTCTTCGTACAGGAGCTGGGAGAGAGGCCATGGTGAGGACAGAGCTAACACTCCGAGGGGACTTCCCTGGAACCCAGAACTTCTGGGGACTCAACCCATAGCTACATCATTCATTCATTCAACAAACCCTTACTGAGGGTTGGCTGAGTGCCGGCAAGAGGAAGGACACCAAACCATTCCTCAGAAAGGGCATAAAAGCACCAATTAAAAAAAAAAAACCTCCCGGGATGCAAAGATAGCGCGAGGTTTGTCTCCTGAGATGGGCTGTCTGATTAACAGCGCTCAGTGAAATAAATGAAACTGACACACGCCCTGATCCCCCCAGGCTCAGCAGGGATGGTAATGAGTTCGGGGGATTGGAAGCTGCTGGGTAAAAAAAAATCCCACGCGTGCGGGTAGTTAAGGCTTTATCAACTTAACGCACAGCCCGGGCTCATCAGCACACCCTCCCCGCTGCGGGCACCTCTCAGGGTGGGCAGGGGGCAGGTGCCCACCAGGGAACAGAGGCAAAGCCGGCTGCCCGTCCCCTTAGCTTGGAGCCTGTTCCCGGGCCAAGGACCTCCCAAACTGAGAGTCTGAGGTCATGGCGGAGGGGCGAGGGGACCGCTCAGAGCTGTCACTGCTGCCAGTCCCTGGACACCCAGGAAATGGGTGTGAGACATCTCGGGTCTGACGTAACCAGTGTGTCTGGGCTTCTCATTTGGGGACATCTGTGGCTGGGTGCTACAGGGATCCCGACTGATGCAGGGAGGAGCAGCACCCCTGGGTGCTCCCATCACTGCCCCCACCAAACTCAAAAATGAAGGGCACAGTCCTGAAATTTGCAAAGGGGCCACGTTTCACTGCACAGCACCTCAAAGCTGCTGCCGGCCTCTCCTCCAGCCAAGGACAGCAACGGTCAGAGGGACTGTGACTGCCTTAGGTCACCCAGCCCGTCGGAGGGGAGCCAGGTCCCTGGGAGACCTCTGTGCCACCCTGCGGAGGGTCAGAGTGGCCAGCGAGGGCTGGATTTGCCCCTAGAGATGAACGATAGGTGGGACCCTCATCCAATGGGATTACTGTCCTTATATGAAGAGGAAGGAGGCCAGAGCTCGCCCTCTGTCCCCCATGTGAGGACACAGCAAGGCGGCAGCTGTCTGCACGCCAGGAAGAGAGCCCTCACCAGCAACGGGAGGGGTCTCTGGCTTCCAGAACTGTAGGAAAATAAATTTCTGTTGATTAAGCCCCCAGCCTGTGGTGTTTTGTTACAGCAGCCCACACTGCCTAAGACTCTCGCTCGCTGACTTGGGAGACCAGAGCCAACGGGGCGGCTTCCTACACACAGACACTTTCTCAGACAAGTCTTTGAAAATTAAAGACATGCGGGACGCTCACTGGTGGGGGGGGGGGGCTCAGCTTCCACAGACCAGGCCGTCAGGGCCCCGGACATTACCCTCGGGAGAATTTCTTCCTTTCCTTGGGGGTCCAGAGAATGTAAGTTCTGTGCTTCATCAAAAGTCAACACACACGCCTCCAAAAAGCAGGGGGGAAACTTAGAAAGGCCAAATGCATTCTTACAAGTTAGAAGTGAGCCTTGCTGTCAAAGCCCTGGGTTTTGCCTGCCCTGCTCTAAGAGTGGTTTTCTCTTGATTTAAAGTCCCTGTAAGCAGCACACGCAGGATGCGTTCTGTGGGATTCAGGCTCTGAAAGAACAGCAGCGAGGCCGGCCGCTGGAGGGCGAGGAGCTGGATGCTCAGCCTCCCCGGGCTGTCTCCGAGGGGAGAGAGTCCAGGAGTTGGAGTTCGGGGTGGTCCCGGGCAGCCCCCTCCCCCAGCCCTGCCCCCTCCTTCACACTGAAGGATGCTGTCCTTCCTCCTGGTCACCAGGTAAACCCCGACGGCTTATGTGGGTTAGTGACTTGCAGAGGGCAGAAGGCTTGTTCCGCACCAGTGCACCTGGCCGTGCAGACGAGGACGGAAAGGCTGCAGTTGTGCTGTGTAAACAGGGGGCCTGAGCCGGCAGACCTCGACGCAGCTGACCTGCAGCTCTGGAAACTCAGGGCGGCATCACCAACCTGCACCCCTGCCCTCCCCTGGAAGCAAGCCACTGGTCTATACCACAGGCGGGCGGGAGACACAGCGAGGAGGAAGAGGAAGGATGGGGGAGACAGACAGACAGGCAGACACAGAGAGGGAGGGAGGGAGACAGGAAGACAGGGAGAGAGTGAGGAGAGGTGGAGTTGGGAAGAGGGACAGAGACAGGGATGGAGAGAGGAAGGGATAGAGAAGGAGAGAGAGACAGAAAGAGACAGAGAAGGAGAGAGAAGGAGAGGCAGAAACAGAGAAAGGACAAAGGCCTACACGGGCAGGGAAGGCCCTGGTGGCTCACCACCGTCCTCCGACAGGTGTGGCAGATGGCGCACACCTGTCCCCGCCCCCCAGCTTTCTACACAAACCACCTGATCTCGGGACTTTCGTTCCTGCCAGGAGGAGAGCATCAGTCACCCTGCACCGTCAGGGCAAAGAGATCAAACTTCAGATGCTGCTGTCGCCGTTGGGAGCTGTCCAGGGACTCCCCTAGCCTGAGTGAGCACGGGGCAGGCGTCAGGGCCCCGGGTGGGTGGGCTGCAGAGCCAGCCCAGGCAGGTGGCTCCAGCCATGGAGACCGGGAGCCTTCCAGCCCCTGGACCAGAGGGATCCCACTCGACCTCCCACCGGGGCCCACGCGTTCAGCGTGGCAGTGACGCACCCTCGGGTACAGTAGGTGCTGGCCCCGTGCCCTCCGCCTAGAATGGAGGCGCCAGGAATACCCATTCTGCCTGGCTTTCCTACTCATCCTCTGTGCCTTGAACAGGGCCTGGAGCAAGCTACAGGTTTTCAGTAATTGACGGAACAGACCTCAGTCCACACCTGGGGTAAGTCCCCCCTCACCCCAGCAAGCCCCTCTCAAGGGGTCTTGGCTGTCCCCTGCCCCATGGGGCCCAAGCTGACCTCCTCTTCCAGAGCCCTGGCAGGAGGAACCAGCCACTGCCCTGCCCACCAGAGCACCCTCCAGCGTGTCCAAATACAGTCCTCAGCACGTCCCTTGCACGCCCAGGGTTTAGTTCTGTGTAGATCTGAAACCACTCTCAGCACAGAGGGAAGGAGTGCTCGCCCCAAGGACCCCCAAGCGTTTGTGATCCTAGATCAGGTGGACGGTTACCACAGGTACGGCCATGCCCAGCCTCGGAGCGGATGCCTCTCCCTATGCGTCCCACCTCCACCCCCGCGCTCAGCACAGGGAAGTGTCCTTGGCCGAGCTTTCCCTTCTGTCCTGTGAGGTACCCAGGGTCCGGTGCTTGCCACTGATAGGAGCAATGATGGAAAAGCCACAGATTGTGTCACCAGAAAGGCAAAGCACTCAGTACCAGGCCACTCCATATGGAGCCACCACGGGAGGATGAGAAGAAGTTCTCCAAGGCTCTGAGTTAGCACCCAAACACCTATCTGACCCTCCCTCCTTCCCTCCCTTCCTTCCATCTACCACCACCCATCAACCTGCTCACCCATTCACTCACCCGTCATTCATTCACTCACCTATCATCTTCCATTCTTCCATCCATCCCCCCACCCACCCATCCACACATCTATCCATCCATCTACTTACCCATCCACCTACTCATCGACCCACCCACCCACACATTCATCCATCCATCTACCTACCCATCCACTCACCCATCCATCCATCTATCTATCCATCCATCCATCCATCCACCCACCCATCCATCCATCCATCTATCCATCCATCATCCATCTACCCACCCATCCACCCATCCATCCATCCACCCATCTACCTACCCATCCACCCATCCATACATCCATCTATCCATTCACCCACCCATCCATCCATCTACCCACCCATTCACCCATCTACCTACCCTTCCACCTACCCATCCCTTTATCCATCCATCCATCTATCCATCCATCCATCCACCCACCTACCCATCCACCTATTCATACATCCATCTATCCATCTACCCATCCATCTATCTATCTGTTCACCCATTCACCCATCCATCTACCCATCCACCTACCCATCCATCCATCTACCCACCTATCTACCACCCACCCACCCATCCATCTGTCATTACTCCCTGACTACCTCCCATGGGCCAGGCCTTGTACCCATTGCTGGGACGTAACATTAAATGGGGAGGGGGCAGCATTCCAGGTAGCAGAAGCAGCTGTGCCTGGGTAGGCCTGGAGTTGCTTGCTGGGCTGCCACGCAGCAGTGCCCAGTAAGTATTTCTTGAATAAGTAACTGAATGAGATAGTCCTGGCACTGATGTGGTGTCAGCCAAACGGTCTTGAGATCAGAAAGGCGGCCAGTGAGGCTGCAGCATGGTGGGGGGCAGGGCAGAGGGCCCATGGTTCTGAGGGCTGAGCTCAGCCACAGGGGTTTGCTGATGTCCAAGGAAAGCGCATTCCTAGGTGGAGGAGGGGCATCAGCCAAGGGGCAGAGGGGCCCAGAGGGACGGAGGGACACAGGGGCCTGGACTGCGAGGCCAGAGCTGGTTAGGGCAGGCCCGCGGAGGGGACGGTGCTTCTCCAGCGGGATCGGATGGGGGAGCTCTGCAAGTCACAGGGTCTCAGACGAATGCCAGATGTTACACTAAAAATAACCAAATATGTAATTTTGTGCTAGATCAGATAGCATCTTCAGCTGGGTTCCCGGGCAGCAGGCAAGTTGCATCAAGTACCAAAGGTTTAAAAACATGTACGAGGGGCCGGAGGGAGGCTGAAGTGAGGAACATTCCATATGCAGAGGTCCTGGCCCCTGGGATTTGGGACAAGCCCACCACTGTGAGGCTGTCAGGGCGGCGACTCCACCCCCCACCTGCAGAAAGGTCCACAGTGGGGGCCAGGGCAGGACAGGCAGGGTCTGGAGAGGGCTGACCCCAGCGGGCAACTGTGGAAGCTGGGAGGGGGGCTGGTTACAGGTGTGGGCACGTGGGGGCAGGAAACGGCCTTCTAGTGTGTGGGGGTGGGAGAGCATGCGGCTGCGGGTGGAGATGCCCCAGTGGGGCAAAGCTTCCCGGGCAGCCGGACCGTCTGCCTGGAGCGAGAGGGCGGGAAACTAGCAACATCCACTGAAGAACAAAACATCACTTCGTGTTTCCCAAAGTGTGCTCTGTGGGACACCAGCTCAGTAACGTCTCCAGTAAAAAGGGTTCCATGTCAGGCAAGTTTGGGAAATATTTCACTGAACCCTTTTGAGTGGCTCTCCCCAGGGTGCTGCTGGGGACTCTATGCACCCGGCCACAGCGGTGCCCAGGTTTATTTACCCGGAGCTGCGTGGGATTAGGCCAAAGGCCAGCAGAGACTGCTGGAGGCACAGGCGTGGTTGGGGTTGTCCATAAGATAAGGGCTTTAACCCCTGCGGGTTCAGCGGAGGAAGGACAGCGCGGAAGGGGCAGGCCCGGGGAGGACATCCCTCCCTTTCTCGCGTTCACGAGCGCCTGCCAAGGATGCTTCTGAGAGTCAGAAAAGCGAAACGAGGCAGCCACACAGAGTTCCCCGACTTGTCTGAAGACTTGGAGGGGGTGGCGCCGCCCAGACACGGCTGCTTGCCCTGCAGGCCGGGAGTCCGAGGCCCTGCTGCGGCCCACCCGCCCCGGGACCCCTCCGGACCCGCGGAGCCGCCTTCCACTCCCGCCTGAGTCAACTTACCTTCCTGTCATTGAACTCCACGTTTTCACCTTCATAGTCCCCCTGTTTAGAAAGAGAAAAGGAAAATCCTTATTACCTGATGGAGCTTGTGAGCGGCTCAGATTTGCAATGTTTGAAAACATAAACTCCATCACCCGTCGCTGACACAAATTGAGATAATCCTGGGGCGAAGTTTCACACAGAGCACAGAGGTTACCAGGTGTTCCTGCCCTTCTGATGGACAGTGCTGTGTGGGTCCTTGTTGGCCGCCCCGCCAGCCTCCCCCACCAGACTGCCCGAGCCACCCTCCCACTCGGCACAGAGGGGACTCGAGGACAGGACCCAGGGTCAGGTCCTCGGAACTGGAAACACGGACGTGAGGGGGCTTTGGGGGCGGGAAGAATCGCATCCGTAGGGTGAGCATATGTCCTCTCTGCTGGGACCATCTCAGCGCCGGGCCCCCAGTCCACTCCGGAGCACCCCGAGAGGGACAACGAATTACATGGTCACTGCACGTTGAGATCAGTGGGCCCAGCACTCCCACTTCACAGATGGAAACACTGCGGCTCAAAGAAGCAAACCGACTGTCCTGAGCTAAGTGTGGGACTTGATCCAGACCTCTAAATCCAAAGGAAGAGAAGGGCCCAGAAGTTGAAAGTGAGCCCAAAATATGGGTGGTTGATACAAATAACTATACGAGCAGCAGGAGGGAGGCTGTGCCACGGCCTAGGGCTGAGACTCCCGAGCAGACAAAGCTCTGGGCCTCCCCGAGGTCTGCCCGGTGCCCGCCCCGCTCACGGGCAACTTCGCGACCCCTCGCGGTGCCCTGCCTCCCCAGAGAGGTGGGGAAGGCTTGACCACGTACCCAAGCAAGCAATGTAACCAACGTCCTCCACGTCGCCAGGGCACCTCACCCTCCCAAGCTGACTCCTTTTAGCATTTCCCAGTGTTTCTTTTCACATGGTTCTAGCAGCGCCAAGGTCGGTTCACTGGCCACCTCGGGTGGGTAGATGTTAACCAGGAAGGAAGCCAAAATGCCGCCCAGTGGCCAACATAAATGCCAAAGTCCATTCTGTGCAGACACTACGCTCTAATTACAGGAGGTTTCTAAGGGTCCCACTCGGAGCATTTAGCTCTCATCTGGGCACGGTCCTAACAGGCTGCTATCTGGTTGGCAATGGCACCCAGCACCTTGCCTGGTAGCTGTTCTCCCATCCAAGTACTGACCAGGCTGGACCCTGCTTAGCTTCCAAGAACAGATGAGATCGAGTGCATTCAGGGTGGTATGGCCGTAGACCTGACACATGTTCTTTTTTTTTTAGACAGAGTCTCGCTCTGTTGCCCGGGCTAGAGTGCCGTGGCGTCAGCTTAGCTCACAGCAACATCAAACTCCTGGGCTCAAGCAATCCTTCTGCCTCAGCCTCCCGAGTAGCTGGGACTACAGGCATGCATCACCATGCCCAGCTAATTTATATATATATATTTTTTAGTTGTCCAGTTAATTTCTTTCTATATATTTTTTAGTAGAGATGGGGTCTTGCTCTTGCTCAGGCTGGCCTCGAACTCCTGAGCTCAAACGATCCTCCTGCTTTGGCCTCCCAGAGTGCTAGGATTACAGGCGTGAGCCACCGTGCCCGGCCTGGCACATGTTCTTGATGAATGAATGAATGCAGGAGGCGTGGGATGGGGTGGGGGTTGGGGGGATGCTAGGGGCCGTGCACTGAAGGCAACCGCAGTGACACAGGACAGCACCACGGTGAGGAAGGTGGACGTGGAGAAATGCAATGCACTACACGGCACGTGGCCCCTGCCTCACCGTGCCTCCCCAGGCAAGGCTGAGCCTCCTTCAGCCCGTGTGCTGGTTAAGGGTACACCGGACTCAGAATGAGTCGTCTCCCCAAATATTTAAACATCCACTTTGGTGCTTAACAAGGTGGGTGCCCTTCAGTTGCATGGGAAATTTATGGATGCAAAATTCCATATTCCCTAAAGTATACCCTAAGGTACGCCCAAAGCCCACAAGCCAGGTTCGGGGCTCCATGCCTCCTTGGCTTCGTGCTCCTGGGCAAGCTGCTTGAGCTCCTCAAGCCTCAGTTTCTCCATCTGGAAAATGGGAACAGAGCCCGCCCGTGTTGTAGGCTTCCCCAGGGCTGCGCAAGGCACCATGGTGATCGCAAATGGGGGTTTTCCTGCGTGGGCCTCGGCGATGCTCTTTGCGAGACTGGCTACGTGGCAGCAGGCCAGCGGATCGGGGAGTCTCACACGGGTCCGTTTAAGGTGCTGACAGAATCAAGTCCTAGGACAAACTTGGTTGTGGGGACCAAGAAGAGGGACGCACCTGGCCTCGGGAACGGAATAGGCGGTGATCCAGCCAGGGGACGGAGCAGCAGAGTGGCGACCAGGATGGCTCTTGGCTCCAGCTCCGACCTCAGGCAAGTCACTAAACCTCTCTCAGCCTCCAAGTCTGTGCGGAGGTAAAGCTCCTACTAAATACACTGCTGTGCACACAGCAGGTGTTCAGGCCTGTTGATCCCTCTCCTTTCCCTTCTGAGACTTAAAGGGCCGACTCCAAACGGGTGGGAGGCCCTGAAACATCTCGGCTTCTATGGTCCCAGCCCTCTCGGCAGGGTACCTGCTCAAAGCCTGTGGGGAGCAGCGCCGTGGCCCCAGGCTGCCTCCTCTGAGGGTGCCGGCTGCTTTCCCGGCAGAGCGGGGCTGGACGATGAAACCACCGCAGCTACGAGAGGAAAGTCTGACGGGACGGACGAGTGAGGCTGGGAGTGACGGCCAGGACCAGGCCCGAGGCCTGCCGTGCAAACCTCCACCAATGACAGGTCACTGGCCAAAGCAACGCGACTCAATCCAAGCCAAATCTACACCGCGCGCACCTACTAAGCGCGGAGTGCCAGGGCTTCCGGGAGACGACACGCACAGCCAAAGGCGGCCAGAAAGCAGTGCCTTGGTGGGACAGACAGCATCAGAGGCCCAGGGAAGGGAGGAGGGAACCAGCTGTGCCAGGGATGAAGGAAACAGGAAGGCCGGCGGGGGCGCCTTTGTCTGCCCATGGGAGGGGCAGCGAGGGACGCACTAGCATCGGGAGGAACAGCACGAGCAGAGGCACACGGTGAGGACGCGGGGTTGGTCGGTCCCAAGTCCCTGGCCCTACAGGCAGGAGGAGGCCCTGCAGGGGGAGGAGATGGCATCTTTCCTCGAGGGTCGTGGTCTGGGGGAGCCTCCCGCGGACCATCGTCTGGCTGGACCGCCCTGTGCCGTTCAGGTGTCCTGCGTTTGTCTGATCCGGTGTCTCCTCCTCAAAGCCCTCTCCTGTCTGCGCTCCCTCTGACACCCCTGCTAGCCTGGCAATCAGCCGGGGCAAGTGATCACTCCTGACCCGCGGACGGGGACACTGAGGCTTGGCAAGAAGGCGCTGACTCTGCCCAAGGCCCACAAGAGAGAGTGGACTGGAATCTGGGCCTCCGGACTCCCAGGCCCGTCCCCGCATCTCTCCTGCTTCTTGGCTCCCAGTCTTAGCGGTAATGCACATTTGGAAAGTTCCAGAGATCTTCTGCCTGGGGTTCCCACACTGCTCAGGCCCCACGGCCCACGCCTGGTGCCCTGTTGAACTTGGGTCTCTGTTTCCATAGAGACAATCAGAAGACAATCATCTCTCTCCTCCACCCCGAGCCAACGCACAGCCGCGGCCGCGGGCTATATTTGTCAGGGGGACACCAGTGGGATTTGGAGAGCCGGCTCAGGAAGCTGGCCGCTCGCTCGCTCTGCAGAAATAGACACACACAGAGCCCCGGTCACCCTGCCAGGGCCTGGGGAGGGCGGGGGTGGGGGAGCCAGGCCAGGGAAAACACTGTGCGGACCAGCTGGCCGCGAGGTTCAGGGGCAGCCAGGGCAGGGTGCCTGCCACAATGCCCCTGTCTTGCTGAGATTGTTCTGCAAGAAAAGATGGCCCTGTGTGTAAGTTCTCCGTCCCCACGAGGGGGAACAAGGAAGGCCTGTGTACGGTTGACATTCACAGTGACAGCCAAGCAGGAAGCCGTGACCACGGGATAATTAGAGCTCCCTGGGATCTGGGGAGCCGAGTGACACGGAGATAAGCCGTGTGTCAAGGTTACTTACATCGTGCAGCGGGTACGCGGCAGAGTACACGCCGTTGGCCAGCAGGCTCGTGATACCTTAAAAACAGAGGCGAGAGAGAGCGTTAGGGACCGGGTGTCTTGTCCCACACCGTGGAGTCGGCGCGGTCTCAGGGCTGTCTCAGCCGCCAAGAGCCGCTCAGAGCCAAACGAAGCTGGCTACGCGGAGCCCGGCCACCTTCCTGGGGCTACCTCCCCAGGCGTGGCGCGGCTGGGTTACGTATCTACGGACTAGGAGACGGTGAACACATGCTCGATTGGCAGAATTAGGAAGGTACAGAGGAAACCCCAAGAGGAAGTTTCGTCTCGGAGGAGGGAGGTGCGAGCGGCCCGTGCCGTCACTGTCGTCACCCCCAAACCTCCGACTCGCCAGCTACCCCCACCTGCTCGAGGGCAAGCCTGCAGACCGGAAAGGTGGATTTTAAGTGGTTAGAAAAGCTGAATCATGAGAAAACGTATGGATGGGGAAATTGATGGTGTCAGAGAACACACATACAATTTGGAATTAGATTTTAGGTTGATTGGGGGAGCCCGGGGAGGCCCACACTTACCATACTGCCCACATTTCCGCCTTTTACTTAGAAGGGCGGAGTCCTTCTTTCTTCCCCCGCCTTGCCCTGTTTGTACATCGGCTATTAGTTACGTGGAAGGGCCTGGAAGGATCAAAGCTACATCGGGGGAGCAAGCGCCGGTGGCCAGCGAGGGGCGCACAGCCGTCCAGTGCTCCTGGGGCGGCGGATGACGGGGGCCCCTCTCCTGCTGGCCCCGGGGCCTCACTGGGCACACGATAAAAACGCCACACCTGCACCTCTCTGCGAGCGCAAATGCGGGCGCCCAGCCCCGGGAGGCTGGAAGAGAGGGAGGGACGGCCAGGGCCGTGTCTGGGGAGGGGGGTTCCTGGGGATCTGCTCTTGCTCCAAACACATCCTGGGGGCCCAGCGCCGCTGAGGAATTTCCACGAAACCCTCTGCTGCTCATGGAACCCCCTGCCTGGCCGAGAAGGCTTTCCAGGTGGTCGACGGACAGGTTTTTCAGTGGTCTGAGCGGCCCACCTTCTGAGATTCTACTTGATAACGGTGGGAAAATGACCCCCTGAAGCCTCCTGAAAAATGGACCATCTCCTCAGTGATCTGGAGTGGTCATGGGACCTGAGGGACACTTAGAAATCAAACCCAGAGGAAGGGGGAGCTCATGGCTGAAGCCACATACAAGGGAAAGTGTCACCTGCAATACAGAACGGACGTGGGGCTGATCCAGGGTTGTTGGCCCCCTGACTGCTCCTAGAATGCTCCCAGAGCGGGGCTGCCACAGGGCCTTTGCACAGGCTTCTCCCTCCATCTGGGAGGCTCCCCTCACTTTCTTCAAGCCTCTGCTCAAATGTCACCTCGTCAGAAAGGCCTTCCCTAATCACGGTTCCTGAATCCCCCCAGCCTGCCCCAGCCACCCTCCTCCTGCTGGACTGGCTTCTGGTTTATCTGTTTATTTATTATCTGTTTCCTTCCCTAGAACATAAACCCCCAGAGGGCAGGGAGCTCCAACACATGGGACAGACCCTGGCAGGTGACAGGAATCCACCAATTCTTGCCGGAAGGTGAATAAATGAATTTGGAGGTCAGGAGAGCTCTCATCCAGGCCCAGCATGAAGCAGCCTGGAGAGAAGGACCCTGTTCTCTTGGCTCTGTCCCCAGGTGCAGGGACCAGCCCTGCGGGAAACTGGACGACCGGAGCGAGGACTCGGCTCGGGCCACACAGCCCCAGACCCTGGACTCTGCACACCTCACAGCAGCCACACAGGTTTCCACTGGAAAGGGAGCTACAGGGACCCAGTGGGGAAACTGAGGTCCGACACCCAGCCCTGGGACTAGAACACGCTTCCTCCCTAACTCTAGTGACCTTTGCAAGGCTTTGCCCTGGTGGCAGTGACCTAGAGGAGCACTTGCAAAACCCCAAACTCCCGACGCTACCTTTTCCTGCCCCACCTCATCACAGTCAGACGAGGACGTGGCCATCCGCAGGTTCTTGGTCTGCTGGGGGGATGGGCTGGGCTGATGGGGACAGTTTCTCTGGGCTCCTCTTGGTCACTGGGTGGGGCCTCCCCCCAACATCCCTATTGATTTAGGACGTGGGCTTACAGGTGTCAGGCCCAGAAGGGTGTCCCTGTGACCGACCGTGGCCGTGCTGGTCAGGGCCCGAGCAGCCCGCCTGAGCCCCGGGGCATTCGTTCACCTTTTCTCGCACCCCGGGCCTGTCCCCAAGAGCTCAGGTGCCGAGCCCCTTGCTCCCTCTGCTCTCCATGTCACTTCTCCTGGAGACACAGACTCCGGCTCTCACCCACCTAGCTGTGTCCCCTGGGACCACAGCCTGGTCATGGCAGAGCGCGGCGCAGTGGCACCGTGAGCACGGCTCTCGGCGGGGCGCACCACAGCTCAGAGGAGGGAGAGAGAGGGGCGGGCGAGGCCTCCTTTCCTGCTGCAATGTCTGGACCTCAGCAGACTCAGCCTGCAGCTGTGGGCGAGGGACCCCCACGGGGCTGACTGCCACCCACGCGATTTGATCGGGAAGATTCCGTATCTGTGGCGTAAGGTGTCCTGGGAGACGGTCCCCGAGGAGCCCTGTCGGGATGGTTTTGTGGCAACGACTAGAGGCCGGCCGTCTGTGCGCGGTGGTGCCTGGCCGGGGGACGCTGCTTTCGGCGAGCCCCGAGCGCCTGCTTGTCTGGCCGCCTCCAGCCGGGGACGGCTGCTCCCAGTGGCCGGGAAGGCTGCATGGGCTACGGCCCCCTGAACCCTGGCCACCTCCCGCTGGGCCGTGAGGGTCGAGAGAGGGTCAGGGACCCTTGGTCACGCCTGATGCTGGTCTGTCCCAGCCAGACCGGCCACCCCTGCGGCAGAAGCCCATCTAGGCTGGCACAGACACCTCGGGCCAAAGCGAAGGACGCCTTTGTGTTTAAGAGTGCCGGCCATAAAACTGCCTTGTGCCCTGGCACGGCCCCCTCATGGCCGTCCTGTCTGAAACTGCGGCACTAAGGCCTTAAATCAAAACCCTTTTACAAACCCCGGCCGGCGGCCACCTCCCACGGAGACGCTTCGGAGGCGAGATTCCCACTTAGGAACCAGCGCTGATCTCAAGCGTCAAAAATATCCTTACCCATGCTGTACTTGGCTTTGGTACATGTCGTTCTCTTCAAAATTTCATAGACCTGCGGCAGAGAGACAGGGAGGAGGGTGAGCCGATACCTTAGGCACCTCCCGCAAGCAGAGCGTGGCCCGCCACCGCTGGGAAGGGCTGGCCAGACACTGGCGACGACCAGCTCCTTGAATTGCCCCCCAGGCAGGGCAGCAGCTGTCACCAAGCCACCGTCCATTGTGGCCGGGACTCTCAGCCACATCACAGGCTTGGGGCTCGTGGGGATAAGCAAGTGTAACCTGCAGGGCTCCCATCTTTTGCTCCCCAAATGGGAGTGAGGGCGCCGGCCCCCGCCAAGCACCGCCATGCCCTCCTGGGCGCGGGGCTGGTGTTCAGAGCAAGCGTTGTACCACGTGCCCTCATGGGGGGTTTACCATCCGTTTTTGCTGAGAGATGAGACGGAACAGGACCCTTCTTGGACGTGGCGCCGAGTGTTCCGCCTTCACCTGCCCTCCCACAGATTGTTCCAGAACAGATCTGACCATCCTAAACCTTGCACTACAACCTTCTGTGGCTCCCCAGTACCTATAGGCTGAAGGTCTAAGACCCAAGATCAGCACATTGGGCCCTTCCCCAGGGGGTGCTCCTGCTCTCCCACTCCTCCCCACTTGCACCCTGTCCACCCCGACGCCAGCAGCAGAGTGGCCGGTGTGGAGGGGAGGTGGGGGGTGCTGTCACTCCCCTATACCTTTGCCCACTGTGACCTCCCCCACCCCTGGGTGCTGCTGGGCTTTGAAGACCATGAGCCCTGACTGAGCGAGGGCAAGGCTTTGAACCGTCAGAGTTTCTCTGCAGCACGTTAAGCTGGCCTCCAGGGTCTCTGGGAGAGGGCGCCCCTCCCCACAGAGGTACATGGAGTCAAGGACCATTCAGTCGACATTTCCTGGCCCGGCAGGATGCTTCCAGTGACTAGGTGGTACCATGGCCATCACCCCAGGGATCATGGACTAGCCTCGATTTCGCAGCAGATCCCAGCAACACGGGAATTAGCGTTTCCAAGTCACACATGCCCGCCCCCCGCCTCAGCCACCTCCCCTGGCAGCATGCGTGAATCTCCAAACTTGCACCCTGCCCCTGCTTCTGGAGTATTTTGGCAGCCCCGTGGAGTGTAAGAAATCAGGGTGCACATAATACCGAAACATGAGCCCTGACTCAGTTTACCCAGCTGGCTATTCTGACTTTCTCCTATGTCATAATGGCGTAGAAAAAGTCAGGTTGACGCCGTGGCGGCTCTCCCAAGTGGCTGACGTCTGCGCCCGAGGAGACAGCTCCTATGGCCACGCGTTAGCCCTGAGCTGCCCGCTGGGGGCTGACGTTCTCGCGCCAACAAGCTCTTGTTATTTATCACCGTGAGATCTAATTGCTGAGGTTGGTCAGTAACACCAGGGATAATAAAACTCGCAGCAGTGACGCGGTGCCCAGCACTTCGCCCACGCGGCTGCCCGGATGGAGGGGCATGGCTGCCCTCTTAGGAACATGCCAGAATAGTCTTTGTCTTGACTCGGGCTCAACGGCTCCCCTGAGGTCACAGGGCTGGCGGGGGATGGAGGGCAGACGGGACCTCCCTGTGCCTGTCGCGGCAGCAGCTCAAAACCCCCCATGTCGGTGTGACCTGCACCCCGTCCCGCAGCTGGCCGCCTGCCCATCTCGGTTTGGTGGCCGTTAGGGGCAGCTATGTGGACAAGGTTGGCGGGGCTGCCTCGTCCCGGCCCTCCACCTCTGCCCGCCAGGCTGGGCTTTCTGGGCAGGGACGAGAGAACAACAGCAACGGCTTGGCTGCGAGGTTAATTTCTTGTTTAGATAGAAATTGGGTCCCGGGCCGTGCACAGCCGGCTTGGCTGGTGGACAAGTTGGCGGCCGATGGGTAAACATTAAGCCAGTACCTCGCTCGCATAGGGCAGGGCGGCCTGGTCGGATTTCAAGCCTCAGTTTGCTGTCTGGCAAAGGCCTGGAAATATATCCTACCCGACGCGCCTTGGCCTCCACCACCGCGTGCCCCCCGCCCCTGCCTGCCTGCTTAGAAACCCCCGGCCTGGGCCTGACAGCCGGCCATGCACGGACCCTCAGGAGCGAGTGGCAGGGAGGCTCTGAGACGTGCCGGGAGCTACAAAGACGCAAGAATACCTGTCGCTTAAATAACCCCTCCTCCCGCCTCCCGCCGCTCTGCTCTCATTCCCCTCCTCTGAGCCGTGGGGCTGCGGCCACCCCTCGGGCCCCTTGCTGCCCTCTCCCTGTCATTATTCTAATTATTTCGGTCACAGACAATTAGAGCCGGCTTCCCCCGTAGGAGTTTCACTGAAATGAAATTATCATCGGCTTCCCCAGGGCCGCCTTGCCGGAGAGCACCCCCCCACGCGTGCGAGGCACTTACTATTGTGCTCCGGGTCTTGCTGTCGAAAAAGGAATCCTTATCCGACAGGTCAAATCTGTTGAAATATTGGGAAGGAAACGAGACACAGTTCAGCAGAGCTGGCAGTTCTCCGGGTTTCAAGGCCCTGGGAAACCACACTGTCCCCATTAGCGGTGACCGTGAAATGGACGTGACTCCGTCCGCACACCAGGTATGGCCTGCCCAGCCCCGGGCACTTGGCACGGCGTGTTTCTTTGCCCCTGGCCCCTGGGCGAGGCTCTGAGACCCACACAGGTGGGAGGTGACCGGAGAGGCAAGTGTGGTCACACGGCCCTCCCTGCAGACCCCTGCTTCCTTTGCTGGCCATCCTCTGCAGGATGTTCTAAAAGCCTCTGCTTCAACACTGTGGGGGACAGGGACACTGTCATGCCACCATCAGACAGTTCTAATCTTGACAGCAACCTCCCTGTAACTCCTGACGTCTACGGCTCCCCGAGGCAGAGGGATATCTTGGGGACACACTCCCCAGGGAGCTTAGGGAGCGCTGGTGGGGGGTTTTGTCTCCACAGATGGGGGTGGGGCTGGCAGAGGCGAGGGAGGCCTCCTGGGGTCCTGGCAAGAGGGCAGCTCCCTCTAGCACCCAGGCCCCTGTTCTGGAGCTGGACGAGGCTGGGTTAGGGGCCGCATCCTGCACTCTGGGTGGCACGTCTAGCCTCATGTCCCCACTAGGACCTGGTAACAGCAGGTGAAACTCGTGCTTCCTCTCAGTGACATCTACAGGACAGAAACCCCAGCTCTGAGCCCCTGCACTTCCTTCCATCCCCATCCCCCACCCCGTGTGGCAGGAGGTGTCTGGGACGCCCCCCCGGAGCTCGCCACCAAAGTCCCTCTGGGTTCCCAGCACCCGAGCTTTCTATTCCCGTCTCTCTCCACGCTCCAGCTCTGTCCAGCAAGGTCCACAGAGGCCTTGCGGCTGCCACTGCCCCAGGTGGCTATGCCCCACTGCCCCTTGGGAGCAGAGGAGGGAAGGTTCCAGAACAGGCGTGGCCCTGCCAGGCAACCCCTGCTGGCTGTGAGTCTCTGGGGCCTCAGGACTCTGGCCTGGGGATGCGTTTCTGTTTCTGCCTTCGGGAATGCGGCTCCCCCACGCCGAAGGCTGCCGGGGCTGCAGGAGGCTGGTTAACCAGGCCCTGGGAGGATGGAGCTGGGCAGAAGGGAGGGGTGCCCAGACCACTGTGTGGAGGGCCCCCACCTGGGGCCTAGCAAGCAGGACAAGATCTGTGCCCCCCTAATCCCCCAGTTAACAGTGACCTCACAAATCACTTCTATGGCCTCTTCTGGGCTCAACAGCTACAAAGCTCTAACAAGAATACACTGCCCTTTGGAGACAGAGATTCAACCTGTGTTTCTCAGGCTAGAGGGTTAAATCCCCACAGAGCAGGGCCCTTTGGGGAGCAGGGTGGGGGTTTCCCACTTACAGGTGCTGCTTCTCCCTGGAGAAGGGATAGGAGAGCCTCTTCATGGTCTGGGGCCTGTGCTCAGCCACTCTGGGCTGGATGGGGTCCGTGATCTTCTGGAGCACGGAGTTGATCTTTTTCAGGAGGCCACGGGTCTCATTGATGTGATACATCTGCGGGAAAGACCGGGGTTGGGGGTTCGCGTCACGCTGTGGAGCTGTGACCTTTGGGATCTGTTCTCAGACGGTCCGAGAAAGATCCCACCCTGCTGGGATGGCACATCCCGGGAAGTGAGCCAGGGGTCTGGGAGCAAAACGCCCCCTCCACTCTCGGTTTCTGGATCGACCCTGAAAGCTCAGAGCTTTGGGAGAGCCCGGCCAACAGTGCAATTATAACACATTCCAGGGAATTTTCCCCCAAACGTTACTTTTGTTTCGAAGGAGGTTATCCAAAGGATCTCGGCGGACGTGAGAAGCCGAGGCTGACTTATTACCGGGCACGGCCTCATCCCGTCCACACGCAAAACTGAGCGCCGACGCCTGCCTAGCTAAGCTTCGGGGGCCGCGCTGTCAAAAAACTGCATCGTAACCGTAAAGTTTTCAGAGATTAAAAAGAAAAATCCCAGCAAGTTAGGAAATGTACTTAAAATGAATCTGATAAATTAGCCGAGATACCACAAGCAGAAAAGAACCAACGCCTGAAGTTCACCATGTTTGTATTTAGGACAAGTTCCCGTGGCCGAGAGGTGGGCTCCTCTGCTTGCAAACGTGTCCTGGTGGGGTTCCACCTGGGGTCTCTACAGACCGCCCAGGCTGGGTCACATTCTCCACAACCAGGACACTGGAGCCCAGAGGCCTTGTCACATCCGAGCTGCCCTGCCCTCGGGGGGTGGCCCGTAGGCCACTTGGCTTCTCTGAACAGTCGAGAGCCTCGTGGTGGTGATACCTTCCTGCCGGGCATCTGTGTGACCTTCAGACGTGGCGCTATATTTTGGAGTAAAACCACCCACCTTCTTGGTGGGCATCTTCAGCTTCAGAAACTCGGCCTCTCTGCACAGCACGTTCCAGGGGGCGTGGATTTTCACAAACCCAAGTCCGTGGATTTTAGTCTGGAAAGAGAAGAGAAGTGCCCAGTCGGGGTGGGCGGACACCTGCGGAAAATCGCTTCCACCTTCAGATGCGCTACAGTTTATCGCGCCGTCCGCAGCGGCTGCGTTTGCCCCTCGCTCCACCCTGACGACACCGAGGGGCACGGCAGGAGTCCCCTCCTTGCAGACGGTGGCATGGGTGCAGGGGTTACACGGGCTTCTCCAGGTCACGTGGGGATGTTTAAGAGCCAGGAGGGCCTAGAGGGGGGTCCCAGGGGCTACGTATTCCAAAACACATGGGAAGTTTTCGGGGGGGG
>VBSM01002959.1:15352131-15362312 GCA_008086735.1 Cheirogaleus medius | reverse complement strand
CAGGGGGCAGTGGGACAGTGTGGATGGGGAAAGGGTCTGCCTGTGACAGATGGGATTGGCCTCAGAAGCTCAGGGGTCGTCATTTGAACAAAGCCATGGGCCAGGCCATGCCGGGCACCCACAGACAGTGAGACAGCGAAGGCTCAGCCCGTCTGGAGCTCACTTGAGGAGTGGGGATGGACATTACCCATGACCCACGACAGTGACAGAGACATTCCATAGTGCTGGGCCGGCCGCTGTGTCTTAGCTCAGTTAAGTCTCATAATATGTGGGGCAGGTACTGTTATACAGGTGAGGAAACTGACCCAGAGGGACAGGTGGCCTGCTCCAAGTCACCCACCAACTAACAGGACAGCTAGGAAGGGCCTGAGACAGATCCGGTGGCCACAGAAAGCCTGAAGAATGGACATTCTGGGGAAGGAGCTAGCTATACCCATAAGGGGTAGGGACGGGACCTTTCAAAGAAATCACATGTAGGCCCAGAGGTGGGAACATGGGACACCAGTTAAGACGCACAAGATAATGGTGGTGGCCAAGGTTATGGAGAAAGGGAGATTGACCAGGTGAGACTTGACAGTGAATTGGATGTACAATAAGAAACAGAGCCCTTAGCAAACAGGCCCTGGGCTCTGCAGTTTAGTTCAGGGACCCGTTGCTTATCCAGACTGAGAAATCATCGGTCTCTGGCAAACCCAGGTGAGGCCCACAAAGTCTGAACAGCAGGAGCTTGACCCAGAAGAGGCACCCAGCACTCACTCTGGGCATGGAGGACTGGGACTGCAGGGGGGGGAAGCGAGCTGCTAGTGACATGGCCACAGACAGGCTGCAGGCAGCAGCTCTGGAGCCAGGGCCTGTTGGTGCAGGGCAGCGGCATGGCAGGGCGAGCCTCCCAGGGCATCCCCGGCGTGGCTCGAGCCAGCAATTATTGCTCACTCATTGCCCTGAGTCACCCAGCAAAGGCCAGAGGGCGTGGGCTGCACTTCCGAGAGTTCCTGTCTTCTTCTCAGATGTGCGCCACATTCGTGCATAAATCAGCCACGGAATAAGCCCATCCCAGCCGGGCTGCCGTTCCCAGGCTGTGTCCCTCGGCCTCTCCTCCCTCTTCCATCCCCAGGTCCAAAGGTAGAAATCACTTGATTGTTTCTATACAATGAGGTATAAGAAGAAATGACTCAAAAGCCAGAGGCCGGGCTGGATGCGATTTATTTCATGAAGTTTTCTTCGTGTTAATCTTTGAGTGTTTCTTCCTTCAAACTGGTGGCTGTCGGTGGCCTGGGATCTGTGTGTCCCGAACAAGCCCAGACATCCCAGAGATACCTGATTCTCCAGTATCTGCTGAGATAAGAGCGTTTCCCTGCTTGTCCGCCTTTGGGGATGATCTGTTCATAGATGCTGGAGTGTGCTCAGTCATCACGAATGATATGTGGTAACCTAATTTAAACATTTCTTGAAATAATAGTGCAGTTTAAAACTGATGTCCCCCTCTCATCTGTCACTCGGAGAGTCCCAAATCCAAAAGAAATTTTGCAGGTCTCTGATTTCATCGCCCCCGTTTTCTGAGAAAGGGAATGTAGTAGATTCCCGTGAGTGATCACGGTATTTCATACAGATGTGAGAATTCAGTTCCTGGAGCTCCAGCTCCAGATAATTGCAGAATAAACGAACGCATGGGGTCCCAGGATGGCGTTCAAGGTGGGGACAAGGCGTGGACACAGCGCTCCTCCCCCACCTTCTGCCCTTTTCCCGAGTTTGGGGAGGAGGCTTGTAGAGGAGGGTGTGGACCAGATGAAGGCTGCCCTCTCACCGTTTGTGGTGCCCGGGAAGGGCTGCTGGCTATGAAGGGACCTTTGTCCCTGACATTTTCCCATGTGACCTCAGGAAGGCATTTCTCTTCCACCATTTTCCTATCTTCCTTGGGGAAGCTCTTTCCGGGATCACCCCCCGCAAATAGGGAGTCAGGGAGTAATACTCAAAATACTGTCAGATCTTTCGTCACACACTTTAGCCCCACGACAATCCTGTGGCTTAAATCAAGATGTCTTTGTCTACCTCTCACAGATGAGCAACAGGGGGGGGGCCAGAGTTAGGGGGTGTCATGTTTAAGTTGCTGGGCTGGCTGAGTCTCAGCTTCTGTGTCCTGGGAACTGATGGCCACTACCTGAGACAGTGACAGCCACTACCTGGCCACTACCTGAGACAGTGTGCAAGACCAAGCCTCTGCCGTTCGTTCGTGCACGCGTGCATTCATTTCCTCCTGCAGCCACGTGCTCAGTGCCAACCATCAAAAAAGAGGAAGAGGAAACCCCTCACCCTCAACAAAGGGGCACCAAAGGGTCTCCTCCCCTTTCTTAAGAATATAGAAAAGACATTCCCAAGCTTTCCTGAGCGTTCGCATTGGGAAGTTATGCATAAAGTCTAACCCAACCCACGTCTCTCTCACCGCAATTTGAATCTTGGCCTTTTTGCCCCATTCTGCACGAGAAAAGCACCCACTCCACCACTCCACGGAAGGGCTCCATAGAGTCACGCGTGGCTTCCATGGGGACGACTGTGGTCCTTGCTGTGCGTCCACCTGCCCAACTATCCCTAAGCCCAGCTCGAAATTGCTCTTCAGACCTTGGGGCCGTGTAGCATATAGCTGGGAGAGAGCCCACGCTTCCTGTTGAAAGGTTGCTACCTGCTCACACTTACCCATGTAGACTCATCCCCCCCTTGCAAAACTAAGACCGGAACAGGTGAAGCAGCAGGGGAGCCAGGCCCTGGAGCCGCCACACCTGCGCTCCGTGCTGCCTGCTGCTGGGCCAGCGTCACGTCCAGCTCCTGTTGTGACTTTTTAAAGTCTGGATTTGGCACTGCCACCATCTTTCACTTGTGGTCTACTCTGACCGTGAGATGACACACCGTCCTCCCGTATTTCTTTTATTTGTGTGTGTGTCTCCATTCTCAATTAGAGCAAACTCTTGTTGAGGGCTCACTACAGATATGCCAGGTCCTGTTGAAAACTCTTGCGACTGCGGTCCCCAGCTTCAGGCCGCCGCCCGGTACTGGTCCGTGGCCTGTTAGGAACCCGGCTGCCCATCACCACTCGAGCTCCGCCCCCGCCCCCATGGTGGAAAAATTGTCTTCTGTGAAACTGGTCCCTGCCCTGGTGCCAAGAAGGTCAGGGACCACTGCTTTACAGCATATATTGACATGTTTAATTCCTCCGACAACCCCACGAGGGAAGTTGTCGTACGTGAGGGAGGTCTCAAGGCATACTGAGGGACAAAGAGGTTCGGCTCTGTGCCAGGGGTCACTCAGCTGGTGAGTGGCAGCTAGTGGCCAGGGAGGATGCCCACTCTCGATCAGCTCTGTGCTGCCTCTCCCTGCTCCGTGTTTGGGAAGTTTGGCGATGTTTCAGCTTCCCGAAGATCGTCAGGCCCTGAGGGTGGGTGGTTCCTCCGTCAGGCCCCGGTGGCAGTGGTTCTCGTTGAACCTGGTGACCTTTCCTGTCTCACCTTGGTAGAGAATTGTTGGCTGCGCCCTAGGGTAACCTCCCTGCTCTCTGGCTTGAAGGGACCACTCTGGATGTCCTTCTCTTTCCCTAAGAGTTTGTTTGCCCACCTTGTTCAGTATCACCCACATCCCTGCCCACCAGGAGCATTTGTGGGGCCCCCACGAGGTGCTGAGTCCTACTGGATGGAGGTGTGTTAGGGACAGTCCCAGGATAGGCCTCAGGGGTCCTGCCATCTGGTTTCAGGACCACTTCGAGTTAGGAACCCGTAGGTGGATGGTTCAGAGATGGTCCCAGCACGTGGAGACCCGCATGGGCCAGCGTGGTCAGCCACCCTCAGATCCCAGCGCACAGGGGATTTTCCCCATGCCTTGGAAACCAGGTCCAATTGTGAGGGCTGAGAAGGACAGTGAGCATGTGCAGGTGGGTGCCCAGCATGTGCAAGGCAGGGACTGGGACGTCCCGTCAGAGAGGACGGCCTGGCTTCCACGGAGGCCCCAGGTGAGGACAGAGGAAGCTGGAGAAGGGACAGCAAGGATACAGGGGACAGTCCAAGCCCCCAGGAGCTATTCCACGGGCCCCGGCTCAGCCTTGTGGGACCGCAGTTCCCCACTTGGAGGACAGGGGTGAGCCCCTGGTGTGCCAGGATGCCATCAGGGGTACCCTCTGCCCCCTTGAGACTGTCTGACCATCTCCTGCCTTTTGCCAGCTCATTCCCTGAACATGGGCCTATGTCACCCAAGGGAAGCCTGTGACCCTGCACCCCTCGGACCTTCTGGGGATGCTGAGGAGAGTGAGCACCTGCCGTTGGGTGGTGGTCAGGGTGGTGGGATGGGCCCGGGCACCTGGCCCCGGAATTAGATGGAGAGCCTGTCCTGTCACATTCTGGACCAGCTTGTGCTCAGCAGAGACGATCACCAACTCGATTCATCCTCCCGGCCGCCAGCGCGGCAGCTTGCGCTGTCCTCCCTGTTGGACAGGGGCAGACCCCGAGGCTCAGAGGGTCGAGGACCTTCCCCAGACCTCAGAGCTGGTGAGGGGCCAAGCCAGACACAGACCATGGTCTGGCCAACTGCAGGGCCTGACGCAAAGCTCCTGCCCTGCACTGTGCCAGCCCCACCTACTGCCCCAGCTGTCCCTGACGGGCCTGTGGCCTTGCATTGCCCAAACTGCAAACCGGACAGCTCACCCAAGTGAGCCTCAGTTTCCCCCCACTAGCAAACGGAGAACAGCTTGTTCATGCTTTTCCCACTGAAGGCATGCAGGAGCAGCGCTGGCTGCAGACGTGAGATGGGGAAGGCCTTGGGGTCTCCCATGGCCCATCCGTTATAAGCTGGGTGTGCGACCGTGCGGCCCCCAGGAGCTCGTGCTCCCCTCAGCCTGCCCCTGCGCCCTCCCAAGGCTGCCTGCCCCCCACAGGTGTGGTCCTGGCCCAGAAGCCCCCTGCAGACTTCAGTCGCAGCGAGCAACCTGGGCGGGGCATCCACGCAGCATCCAGGTCCTCCTGGGGGTCGCCAGGATGGCTGGTCCCTGCATCGTTGTAGTCACAGCCTCCCTGTACCCCCACCCTTAATGCTGAGTGTTTGGTGGGGGGTCCTCAGCCCTCCAGCTTCCTCGATGTGCTTTCGGTTGTGCACAGCCTGCCACCCCTCAAGTGAGGGGTTCTTCTTGCCACTTCTCCCAACCAAATGCCCAGCGCTTTAGCGACCTGGAGCAGCCTGAAGCCTCACTGTGGCTCTGGTGGCCACATGCACAGACTTTCTGGGCCAGCGAGGCCCAAGCGCAGCTCTCTCCGCCAGCCATGGGCGTTTGGGGCCCTGCCTGGAGCTGTACGCCGGCCTTGCACGCCATCAGGGAGGACCTTGTTCTTGGCGGATGCCCCCGGGGGCTGGGTGGGACCCTCGAGAGGGGGGGTGTCCATGCACAGCCGCAGGAACTGAGGTGGAGGCCAGGTGGCCAGGTCCAGGCACAGACTCAGCCTCAGGGATGGCCACGGGGCTGCAGCTGTTCGTTGGGCTGCATCCGGTGAGGTTTTATCTATTCTTTCTTATTTCTGGAGCCCGGCATGCTGCTTGACCTGTCTGCTCTCCACGACCAGCCACATTCCACGGGAGTTCTAGAAACTCAGGTTTGGTGTTAGCAGCAGCCGTGCCAGGGGCAGTCGTGTGAACATCTGGCATTTCTGGCATTTTAAACCAGCCATTCCGCACCTCACTGGCCTCCCGGAGTCCTTCGGGCAAATACAGAATCTGAGATGAGGCAGACCCCATCGGAGCCCTCCCCCCAGCCTCGGTCACCCCAGGGCGCCCACCTGTCCATGCCAGTGGCTCCCTGTCCTCTGCACCCAAAGGCGTCCTCCCTCCCAGGCAGCACATGCAGGGTGGGGGGCATGTGGGGGAGTTAATGCCCCAGGAGTGACCCCCAGCCAGGGAGGGACCACTGCCCGCAGCAGTGACCGCTCACTAACCCACCTCTCTCAGCCTCCGTCCCTCTCACCCTACCCTGGCACCTTGTGTCCAACTTCCAGGTAAACTACTCGACCCCAAGCCGTCCCTCAGGGTCTGTTTGGGGAGAACCCAGACTAAGACAGTGAAGGCCTCACCTCTGGCCACACAGCACGTTAGTGGCCCTGCGGCCACCCTGACATGACACTGCCTCAGACGCCGGCCATGAGGTTGAGGTTTGCACGTGCAGAACCTAAGCTTGGCTCTGCTCTGTCCGAGACCCTGCGGGGAGCCCTCCCTGCGGGGTTTCACCTGGGGGCTTTTACGACAGCTTTTCTCGAGAAGCCAGGCAGCTCCCTGCCGTCCGGCCTGCCTCGCTCTGCAGACCAGGAGGCCCTGGGTGACCAGCGAGGGAGAGCAGCAAATGTGTCCCTCTGGAGTGTCGGCTCCCCCGAGGCGGGCCCCATGCCCTGTGTTCACAGCTGAGTCTCAGCCCCGGGACGGTGCCTGGCACGTGGCTGGCATCAGCGAGCGGGCGAGTGGACGAATGAGGTCCGTCAGCTTGACGCGCGCCCGCTCCGAAGGCCGGTCACCGCCGGCGTGACAGTGAGTGTGTCTCCCTCTTCTTCCGCCCTTAGCTGCTGAACTCCCTGTCCGTGGACCCGGACGCCGAGTGCAAGTATGGCCTGTACTTCAGGGACGGCCAGCGCAAGGTGGATTACATCCTGGTGTACCATCACAAGAGGGCCTCGGGCAGCAGGACGCTGGCCAGGAGGGCCCAGCATGGGGACGCCGTCCCGGGGGCGCGCAGTGTCAAGCAGGACCACCCACTGCCCGGGAAGGGCCGGCCGTCGGGAGCAGAGCCCCCGATGGACTACCACGAGGATGACAAGCAGTTCCGCAGGGACGAGTACGAGGGCAACCTCCTGGAGGCCGGCCTGGAGCTGGAGCGGGACGAGGACGTAACTATCCCAGTGCTGTGGGCTTGGCAGGGTGGTCTGCGCGGGCGGGCGGGGGCGGGGTCTCACTCTGGCTTTAATGTTCTTAGAGAAGGGCCAGGTGACAACGCCGCCTTTGTCATGAAGGTGGGGTAGAAATTGCTTCTGAGCAGCTTTGGGGGCTCCCAGACCATCCCTGGGGGTCACATCTACTCTAGGAGAGGGGCTGGCTGTCACAGCAACGACCTGCAGGTCAGGGCACTTCCTGCTCTGGTCACTTCCTCTCCCGGGAAGAGTTGCCCACCCACAGGGAGGACGAAGCTGTCCTGGAGGTCTCTCTCCCTGGATGGCCTCGGCCCTCCTCGGGCCTCAGTTTCTCAATTGTAAAATGAGGAGATGGGTCCGGCCGACCCCTGGGAGGGTCCCTGGTGCTATGAAGTCCGTGCCTCTTAACACTGTTTTCTGGAGCTCCTCTCCCGAGCAAAGCCCAACAGTCTTTCTAGAAGAAAGATTTCCGAAGAGAACGAAAGGTTGACCCGCCTCGCGTGCCTGGCCGCCGCAGTGGTTGAGGGTGCAGCTGTGCGCAGGGAAAGGACTGACACAGCCCAGCGTAGCGGTGCTTCTCACCACCGCCCAGCTGATTGCTGTGCACCCCCCAGCCAATATCTTAACCTCTCTGTGCACAAGTGCCATTCCTTATGTGAATGTTGATGGAAAGGCCCCTAGCCTAGAGAGCTACTGTGCAGATTAGGCAAGAGTCAGCAAAAGTCTCAAAAACACATGAAAAGCAAAAAAAGTAGTCAGCAGGTTAACTTAGGAAGCCATTGGGTCAGCTGCGAATGTTGAAGATAAAAGTCGGCGTTGTGTGATATTTCGGCCACAGGGACCACTGTGTCCTTACGCAGGGAATGCTTTTGTGATAAGGATGCCTTCTGAGAATTTAGACCAAAAAGCGAGTTAGTTAGGGAACCCAGGGTGTAAACTCTGTTTTATGCCGAGTAGACATCACTGCCCCTGGAAACAACCAGAACGCTCACAGGGCCTCTCTCTCGCCCGGTACGGAGCATCTCTCCGGGCCTCCGCTGTCCTCCTGGGGCTTGGCTGCCGGCGGGAGACTGCGAGTCCCAGAGCAGGGAGGGCTCCCACGGGAGCTTCGAGGATGTGGGAGGGGACTTAAAAAGTTTCCATAATCTGGAAGCAAAGATTTGATCCTAACAAGGATTTTAAGAGTTTCCGTGGCCTTCGAGGGCAGGTATCTGCCGGAATTTTCTATCTCAAGTGGTCTTAGACCTGAGCAGGTGCCACGGGGAGAGACAGGCGGTTGATTCTCGCTGGCTTTTCGCATTGTTTGCCCGACCGGCCCTACGGCCTTGTGAACAATGCCGCCACTGTGCAGAGTGTATGTCGCATGGCATGTTATAAGTGGAGGAACCACCAGCTCCATCAGAGGCAGGAGAGGCCGGGGAGGCTCGGCGGTGGCCGAGGCCTCTCCCTGGGAGCCGAGCCGTGGAGAGCGGCGATTGCGTGTCTCGGGCGTGGCGTGCCTTGTCTGGGCCCCAGGGGATTTACACTCTGTCAGTGTCCTTCTCTCCTGACTGCAACCTTCAAATTTCGTGCTTTGACAGGCATCTCTGACATCTGGTAATTCCAACCCACCCAGGCCAGATCCCACGCCTCCTCCCTGGCCTTACTGAGCTGCCAGGCCTCAGTTTCCCCGTCTGGCAAATGGAGATGAAGATAGTATTTACATCACCGGGTTATCAGAAGTCACCCTTGCGGAGTGCTTAATTCGGAGTCGTGTGGCGTGTGGCAAATTCTTATTGGTTGATATTATATTAATGTCAGGCATTATTGTTCATACTGAAGTAGGAGTGGCAGTGCCCAAGGAGAAAAGAGCCTTTCCAAGTCTAATTTAATACTGTCATAAATATCTTTTTAAAAAAAATTATAGTCTCTATTGTGACTTTGAAATAAAAAGCAAACTTGAGGACATTTGTCACTGTCACAAAATGAGGTCATTCCAGTGGGTGACCTCAACATTTCACTGATGATTTAGCTTGAGAGCTGAAAGAGGCTTTTAAGCAGTTAATTTGGCCATTTCAGTTGTGAAAACATGACTGTGGTGTAGGTGAGTCGGTCCAAGCTTTCAAAGTGGCTGAGGTCGAGATGTTTCCACCTCCCTGCTGGAGCCTCTCAAATGGTAAACTGTGTTTCGCGAGGGCCTGCTGGAAACCCCGGGGCTCTCGTCTGAGATGAGCTGGCCCCCGAGGTTGCTGGCAGGAGCCATCGCCTGGGCAGCCTGTTGCTCTCCCAGGGGCGGACGGGGCCAGAATCTATTAACAGGCTGTTTGGACACACGCAGCCCGCGAGGTGTGCGCAGGGCCCTGCCAGGACGATTAGCAGGCAGAGCTGCTGTGGTATTTATTTCAGGGGGAAGAGATGCTCTCGTTAATGAATCTTTCCCGGGGGTGTGCTCGGATTACAAGGAGCAAAGAGCATAAGGTAGCCTCTAAGAAAACACAGTTGCACAATCCTACCCAATTTGAAGCAATATTGGGGCTCACATGCACTTTCCTGGGAAGAAAAATCCATGGAATGTATCAGATACTCAAATACTCAATGACCCCCCTCCCTCCCCTAAATTAAGACTCGCTGCTCCAAAGCCGGGTTTCTCAACCTCGGCTCTGTCGGCATTTGGTATTTAACAGCATCTCTGGCTTCCTCCCACCTCCAGTCTTAAAAGCCAAAAATGTCCTGACATTGCCAAATGTCCCTGGGGGCCCAAACTGCCCCTAGTTGAGAATCCCTGCTCTAAAGGCGGATGGGAGCAAAGGAAAACAGGACAGGACGAGAAGGACAGCAAGGGGTGGATAAACAAGTTCTCCTGGTGGGAGCCAGCCCTGGGGACTGCCTGCAGGCCCCGCCTTCTGCAGGAGACCAGGCAGCCTCGAGGAGGTCACCAGCCACACAGATGGGTCCCAGCCTCCGTTCCCCACGGGGCGCCGGTGGGTGCGTGATGCTGTGTCGCACCTGGGCAGAGTGGGCTGTGAGCCTCCCCTGATGGGAGTCCCTCTGCACTGGCGTCCTCGCTGGGGCGGGAGGTTTGTCTGGAGACGTCTGTGATGATGCGTGGCAGGCAGGTGGTGCCCTGGAGGCGGACCTGGCTGAGCGCACATGGGGCCAGTTCTTGGGAACCAGGTAGCTGTGTTAGTCTCCGAGGCTGCCTTAACAAAGGCCTATAGACGTAGTGGATTAACACAACACAAATATATTTATTCAGTTAGTTAGTCAGTTAATTTTGGTTTT
>VBSM01002959.1:15334473-15344508 GCA_008086735.1 Cheirogaleus medius | reverse complement strand
CACGGGAATAGATGCAACATAAAATAAATGAAAATAACAGTAAAAAAAAAAAAACATAAATGGTAACGGAACTATGTACCTTGTTCTCATTCTTTAAGTTGCTTAAAAACAACTTGTACTCCTTATTCTGGAGGTTCTTCCACATCATGAATGTTATTTTATATGGATATACTTTATTCAGTCATTTTTGCTATTATTGGAATTAACGGGATACGGCAACAAAATCCTTGAACATGTTATTGTCTTTTTTATTTCCAGAGACAGGGTCTTGCTCTGTTGCCCAGGCTGGAATGCAGTGGCATGATCATAGCTCACCGCAGCCTTGAACTCCTGGGCTCAAGTGATCCTCCTGGTTCAGCATCCCAAACAGCTAGGACAGCAGGTGTACGCCACCATGCCTGGCTAATTTTTAACCTTTTCCTAGAGACAGGATCTCACTCTTGCTCAGGCTGGTTTCAAACTCCTGACCTTGAGCAATCCACTTGCCTCTGCCTCCCAGAGTGTATATTTTAAAATTCATTTATATTTTCATGTTCTGTTAACTGTTCATGTTCTTTGCCTATTTTTTTTATTGGATTATTGGTTTTTATAGGAACCCTTTGCATATTAAGGATATTAACCTTTTATCTGTGTATCATTCAGGGTCCCAGTAGGAAACAGATAGTATGCTCAAATCAGTTTAATTCGAGGAAAGTTTAACACAGGGATTATTTACAAGGGGGCAGGTAGGGAACAGAGGGACCTGGAAGGGTAATGCAGTTGCCTCAAGGATACTGCTGAGGCAGAGAGCTGCCAGGAGAGGGATGCCTGAGAGGACGTGTCCCCGTCTCCCATTAGAGCCTCTGTTCCGTGGACCCAGCTAGGAGCCAGAGGGCCAGGGAGCCTGTGGGTGAGGCCCCTGCAGGGCAGCCTCCGGGGACGGAGCACGGGATGGAGAGAGGCTCGGGAGGGGGACTGGAAGCCAACCAGCACACACTGGGTGTCTGTCCTCTGACCGTGCTTACGATTCTCTGGGATGCAGAAATGATTGAATTTTACGTAGCGGCATCAAATCTTTACTTTTACAGCTTTTGGACTTCCGTCAAACTTTGAAAGGTTTTTTCCACTCTCATATTATTTTTAAAAATCAATTTCATGTTTACTGCTGGCCCTTTATGGTTTTATTTTTAACATTCAAGAGTCTCATGCTTTACCAACGGAGCTAGCTGGGAGGACTGTTTTTAACATTTAAATCTTTGACCCATTTGAATTTATTTTGGTGTTAGGAGAGAGGTAGGTATACAGTTTATTTTTGACATTATGTATTCAATATTATATCTTTCCTCACTGATCTAAAATGTTATCTTTTAATAAAAACTTTTATGGGTGAATGAATTGATAGGATTTCTGGGAAGGGACACTCACTGCTGTCTGCTCTACCGCATCGTCACCCCTGGGCCGTGCCTGGGGTCCATTCCCAAAGCCCTGCCACACCCCTAGTGTCCTCTGGGCCTCTGAAGTGGAGGTGGTATGGGGTCCACAAGAGGGTGCAGTTCCTAGGGTTTTGCAGCCGAGAAGACCAGGGGGCTGTGGGAGTGGGGACAGGCATGGGCACGTGTCAAATGCTAGTCCCAAGGGAGCGTGCACAAGGCTGGAGAGACGTGGAGTGCCAATCCTCAGTGGGTGCACACGAAAGGGCAAATGTGGGCATGGAGTGTCAGGTGTATGTGTGTGCGTGAGTTCTCCAGGTGTGTGTTCGAGTGGATCAGCACACCAGCCAGGTATGTGCGTGCTTGTAGCCAGGCGTGTGTTTGCAGGTGTGCCTGCTATCTCCCGTGCCCTTAGGGCCAAGGGAGCCTCTGGCTGGCTCTCATGCCTGAGAGTCCTCCTTGTGTGGGAATCAAGGAATCTTTTGGTCCCCAGATTAGAGCTTCCTCCAACGTGCAAGTGGCGGTGGGAGGTGGCTGGCTGCGTAATCAGGCAGGTTTGGGAAGCATGCTTCTTCTCCTGCTGGCTGGCAATGCTCACATCGAGGACTAGGAGACCCAGATCTGGTGACATTACCTCCCTGGACATTAGGAGTGAGACCCTGCCCAAAGTTTTGGGGGACCATGGTGGGAAAACAAGTAGCTGGGCAAGGTCTGGCAGACTTGAGCAACCACCCGCACAGCAGACAGGCTGTACTCTGGCCAGAGTCTCCACTACACACCCCAGGCCAGCAGTCCCAGCCCAGGGCTGGTTTTGTCCAGCCCCCCCCATTTTCTAGGTGGGGAAACTGATGCTCAGAGTCTCTGGTCAGCAGCCCACGACCCTCTGAGCTGTCGTGCTGGATGTGGACAGTCATAGTGGGAGAGCAGCCCCCACCTCCTGTTGCCCTCCTCCCCCCAGCCCTGCCTCAGGGAGCCCTCATCTGATGGTGGACGCACCGGCCCACCTGGAATGAGAGTGACTGTGTGTGAGAGAGGAAGTCGGGGGTGTAGGTGAAGGTGCCATTACACAGATGAAACTCTGAGCTAAGCATTGGAAGGATTTTTGGGGCGAGCATCCCCCACCCCAGCAGTGTGCCTTGTGCTGTCTGGAGGCATTGCTGGGGCCCTAACCTCCCCCCATCTGCAGTGCGGGAGTTCTGGCCACCCTGAGCTGGGTCCTTCTCTCTCCCAGCCCTTCTGGCTCAGCTTGTGGGCTCCCAATCACCCCTGGACTGGCCACCCTCACAGTCACTCATGCTGTTGGCCAAGACCCACTGAGACCACTCTGGGGCAGACTACACATGGGGACACCGAGGTGAATGAGAACAGGGCCCTTGAGTCTTGGGGGGACCCTGCCCAGCCCCAGGGAGGGGGTCAGGGACAGTCCTCTCTGAAAGAGCGGTAGGGAAGCCAGTCTAGGTGGTGGCAACAGGGTATGCTGAGGCTGAGAGGCCTGAGTGCACAGAAGCCCTCGCCTTGAGCAGCCAGGGGTCTCCAGGCTTCCTCAGGCAGGCGTCAGGGGGCGGTGGCCTGTCCCAATGGGAGGCGAGTTTCCTTCCGGCAGCTCCTTCTCACGCAATGGGCGGGAAGGGGTTGGGGCCCATTGTTTCCTGGCACCCCCAGCCCTCCCCAGCTTCTGGGCGGGGGGGGGGGGGGGGGGGGGGGGGGGGGGGGGGGGGGGGGGGAGCAGTGGAAGGAAGTGAGCTGAGCTCAGACCCGGCGAGACCTCAGCGGGAGGGCGCAGGGTTTGGGAATGCCGGCTCACATGTGTAGGCCCGCTGTGCACACGGCTGCACATGCCACACACACGTCAGGGGCTCCATCTCACCCCGAGACCACCCCCGACATTCCTGGTGTGCGGGTGTGTGTGTGTGTGTGTGTTGTGCACTAGCCTGGTACCTGGCACTGTACCGACCCTGTGGTGTAGGATTATCATCCCCAGTTGCAAGATAAGAAAATCTAGACTCAGAAAGGTTGTGCAGCTGGCCCAAGGTTAGTGGGGAGCTGGAGTTTGGATCTCGATCTGTAAGCCAGCCTCCCTGCTCGACCTCTTTCCCTTTTCCCTGTGGAGGATTGCATTCTGTTATCTTTATTACTGGCCTGGGGTGGAGGGCTGGCCTGGGAAGCCTATTGAGTGTCACCCTATTATCCTTCTAAGCTCAGAAAAGCCTGCTGACACTCAGGGTGCTCAGGGAGCAGGGCAAGGGGCATGACGGTAAGGGGCGTCGGGCAGGCTCCTTGCCCAAAAGTGGCCCTGTTGTGCTGAGCTGCACTCCAGGGCAGAGGGGTGAACAGAGTGCAAGGTCTCAGGGAGCTAATTTTGAGAGGGTTGCTGAGGGATGAGAAGCTCAGCTCAATGTGTGGGCCACCTCTGGTGGCAGCCCTCCCAGGGACAGGAGGCAGTGGCAGTGATAAGGTGGAGGGTAAACCCATGCCCTGACTCTTTAAACTTCATAAACTCTAGTCTAGGAAAATCCAGCTCAGCTTCATTTCCCTCACCCAGACGGTGCACTCACTACCATGTTTTCAGATAGTCTGCATGCACTCACCCTCAGATTCATTTGCCAGCTGCAAAATCCTTCCTTGGGGAGCAAGTTGCCTTAGGACTGAGATTTATCCAGGTAGATCTGGGTGAGAGGAACCCCAGTGATTGGGTTAACTGCATAGGGACGGAGGGGATCCTGGGAAGGAGGTCACCCTGAGGCAGAAAAGAGCCAGGTAGGACCACCCAACCCAGTGCCACAGCCTCCTTCAGAGAAGGGGTGAGCTGGTTTGGAATAAGAACACTGATGGATCTTTGTCTAACCTGTTAGGAGTCCCAGTGTTGGAGTCCCAGGGGAGACTGAGAGCAAGGGTGAGCTTGCTTTGCACTGAGGGTATGAGGAGGGGTGGGCAGGACAGGACGGAAAAGTGACAAGTGGAGGCTCTTGTGTGGCTCTGCTGGCTTTCCCCTATGCCATTGTCTCTGCTGGCCTGGCATGTAGGGCCCCTCTGCCACAGTAGTCAAGGTGATATGACTGTGTTCCTGTTGCTATTGGCTGTGGCTGTTTGGGCCAGGGTGGACACTGCTCCGAGGGGACCCAACTTCTTTTTTCTGTTGTTGTTGGTTTTTTTTGAGACAGAGTCTCACTCTGTTGCCTGGGCTAGAGTGCCGTGGCGTCAGCCTAGCTCACAGCAACCTCAAACTCCTGGGCTCAAGCAATCATCCTGCCTCAGCCTCCCGAGTAGCTGGGACTACAGGCATGTGCCACCATGCCTGGCTAATTTTTTCTATATATTTTTAGTTGTCCCGCTAATTTCTTTCTATTTTTAGTAGAGACGGGGTCTTGCTCTTGCTCAGGCTGGTCTCGAACTCCTGAGCTCAAACAATCCTCCTGCCTCAGCCTCCCAGAGTGCTAGGATTACAGGCATGAGCCACTGCACCCGGCTGGGACCCAACTTCTGACTTCCCTGTGACCTTTGACCTGTATGGCCTGGTTCAAAAAGATGACCTGAGCCAATCAAACTCCTTGCTCAAGATCCTGAACTAGCCCAGTGTGGTGGCACAGGAGGATCGCTCGGGCCCAGGAGTTCGAGGCTGTAGCGTACCATGATCCCGCCTGTGAATAGCCACCGCACTCCAGCCAGGCAACATAGTGACACATCATCTCTAAAGAAAAAAACAAAAAACCCCACAAAGAACCTGACTAAGAGACGTGACGGAAAGATCTGGTTGGTGGCAGATGCGTGAGATAAAAGAAGTTGAGGATCTCAACTGGACAGGCTGAGAGGCCTGGAGAAGTCTCTTACTTTTCCCTGGGAGACCGAGGTGGGGTTCCCAGCCCACTTTCCCCACTATCTCATCCTCACCAACGTTACTTCCCCCGCCCCGTGTGCTGCACTTCTGAGTCTGCCAGACCCTCACGGGATTTGACCCACAGCCTTAAGTGTGCTGGCAGAGCAGGCCATTGTCGGTGGCCAGACTTCATGTTGATGGTGCTGGAGGTGGCTGAAGACTGAAGATGGGGACCTGAGGCCCATGAGGGCCAGGCTTGCTCGAGACCACCAGCACCTGGAACCTGAGCACAGGTCTCCTAACGCTCCCGCCAAGCGCTCTTTCCAACCCTGCACACCGGCCACAGCACCGGATTGCGGTGCCTTTCCAAGGTGCCCTGTTCCAGCTGCACAGTCCTGACTCAGGGGTGAGGGACAGGCCAGAAGAGACTCTGGACATGGTGCAGGGCAAACAGCACCTTCCTGAGTCCCTGCCCCACCCATTCCCAGCATGTGCTTTCTGAGCCTCAGGTTTCTTATCTCTAAAGTGGGGATAACGGTGCTCGCAGCCCATGGCGGCTGTGAGAACAGCCCGAGATGATGTGTGGCCAGGGCCTGCAGGGAAGGGGCAGGACAGACTGGTCCAGTCTGCCTCCAGCCAGTTTCAGGGGACAGGGATGGCGTGCAGGGGAGCAAAGTCTGTGTGTTCAATTCCTCCTGCCCTGGCTCCAGCCAGAGGGAGCCCTAGGCCAGCCAGGTAAAGATTGGCCAGGTGTGTGTGAGAAGCTCGGGACAACTCCTGACCACACAGCTGGATGAGGCAGTGACTGCTGGGTGACCCTGACCCCTCTCAGGCCTGTCCCGAGATCCCCCAGGGAGCTGGGCCTTGCTGAACCGTGGCTTGATAAAGTATGGCAATGTCTGCCTGCTGTTTGTTGGGGGTGTTTAAATGTGCCATCTGGTGCATCGGTGAGCTTCCCACCAGTCCGGGGTCCCCGAGGGCAGGGCCAGGCCCTTCAGACTAGAGCTCCCAGGGCTCAGCCCCGTCTCCTCGCTCAGACAGGGCCAAACTGCCTTTTCCTGAGATTCCCGTGACAAAGTTGTGTTCCCTTCGATTTAGGGATCTCAGAGAAAGGCTCTGCCTCCCCCCTCAGATTGTGGGATTTCCCAGGACAAAGTTGTGTTTCCTCCCTCAGACAAGGGATCCCAGAACAGGGTTGTTTTCCCCAGGAACCCAAGAGCTGAGCTGCCTCTCCCACATCAGATGGGACTCTCAGAGGAGGGTCCTTTTCTCCTCAGACTGGAGCCCTTAGGCAGGGCTGTCTCCTCTCTCAGTCTGTCATGTCCAGGGCAGGGTCATGCCCTGCCAAGTCTTGGGATCCCAGGGCAGGACTCTGTCTTCCCTCTCAGACTAGGGTTTCCTAGGGCGGAGCTGTGCCTCCTTCACTCTGGGAGATGAGCTGGGCTTTCTCTCAGGCGGCAGTTCCTTGAGGAGTTTGCTTGGGGTTTGAGGACAGGCATAGGCACAGACAGAGCTCAGGTGAGGTGCTTCCTCGCTCTAGGATTTGAGCAAGGGCGCCAGCTAATTTACCTTCTTAAATGTATTATTTTCTTCAAAGCCACAGACGGCCACAATTATTTCCCGAATGTTGGGGCAATAATACCACTGGATGAACTCTATTCTTTTTTTTTTTTTAGACAAAGTCTTGCTCTTTCACCCCAGGTAAAATGCAGTGGTGTCATCACAGCTCTCAGCAACCTCAAACTCCTGTGCTCAAGTGATCCTCCTGCTCAGCCTTCTGAGTTGTTGGGACTACAGGTGAACGCTGGGATGCCTGGCAATTTTTTCTATTTTTAGTAGAGACGGGGTCTCGCTCTTGCTCAGGCTGGTCTCGAACTCCTTATCTCAAGCAATTCTCCCACCTCAGCTTCCCAGAATGCTAGGATTACGGGCATGAGCCACCGTGCCCAGCCAACCACTGGATGAACTCTTTAGAAATGAAGATCTGGCTCATTTTCATCCTACCTAAGAGTATCATAATTTGTGGGACAGGTATAGTCAAGCCTTGATTAATAATAAGGAAAGCAAAAGTAAGCTGAAGGAACTCTTCCGCAAGAGTGCAGATGGCATATATTAGACAGCGGCTCCTGTTGGTCAAGAGTGGCATTGCATCCTAGCTCTTAGAGTCTCTGTGGTAACTACTCAGACAGAAGGAGAAGTGGCAGCTATGTTCTTGGTGATATCAAGAGGGCTACTTGGAAAGGGGTGCTGGCAGGGTCAAAGTCCTCACTCCTAGAACTATAACACCTAAGGACTGGTCACCATGTGAACCATTTTCTTACTAAATCTTCAACTTGAACTATTAGTGGATTTTTTTTTTCTAGAGAACACACCTCTAATATAGTTATAAAAGAGACAATAGGAAGACAGGATTTGCTTTGCAGAGATCCATTCTACTGCCCACGGGTCTAGGCAAGTCTGTTCCAGAAAGCTGGGTGTCTTAGTCTGTTTTCTGTTGTTATAACTGAATACCACAGACTGGATAATTTATAAAGAATAGAGGCTTATTTAGCTCATGGTTCTGCAGGCTGGGAAGTCCAAGGTCGGGGGGATCTGACGGAGGCCTTCTTGCTGGTGGGGACTCTTGGCAGAGTCCTGAGGTGGTGCAGGGCATTGCACGGCAAGGTGATAATGTCTCACGAGACACCTACTCTCATGATAACTAATCCATCCCCTCAATAGCCCATGAATCCATGAATGGATTAATCCACTCATGAGGGCATATCCCTCCCAAAGGTCCTACCTCTCAACACTGCTGTATCAGGACCACGTTTCCAACACATGAATGTTTGGGGGACACATTCAAAACACAGCACAGGAGGTCATGACAGATGGGTGGGCATGGCCATTCTTCTGGATCATTTCTCTTTTACCTCTTTCTTGGACTCTCCCTGAGGATTCTTGCCATCATTTTCCTTCCTTCGTCCCCCATACCTGGGGGGTAGCTTGGAATTACACTATAGCCAAGTGGCCTCTCCAAGCATTTATGAAGTTGTGTCCTCAGAAATTAAGGGGCATTAAGGAGACAGGGTGATGGTCTGTCTAGGTGTGTGTGTGTGTGTGTGTGTGTGTGTTGGAGGGAGAGGCTCAAATCTCAGCATCTTCAAGCTCTGTCTTGCTATGTCTATTTTTCAGCGGGGACCTAACTCACACACAGGAAATGAAACATAATGAACAGTGCTCTCATCTTGGAAAGAACAAAGGAAATTCACTGTGCACTTAGAACCTACGGCTCCTATGAGAGCAGCTAATCCAACTCTGCCTGCATTTTTCAAGGGAAACATTGGGGGTGAAATTAGGGAGCATGAGAGTAGAAATGGGGGTGCTGGCACTGTGGAAGTGAGCAGGATGCACCCCCCGCTGTGTGGAGAGAGGGGAGGGCCTGCACTTTTAAAAATGTTTGAACAGTATTTTATCATGTTACTTGCCTTTTTGTGTTTTTAATTAATAGACTGTTTTTGCAGGAGTTTTGGATGTAGAAAAATGACTGGAATGTACAGAGAGTTCTCATAGACCCAGTTCCCCTGTTATTAACATCATCCATTATTAGGCATATCTGTTACAATTGATAAATCACTATTGCTACACTTCTGTTAACTAAGGTCCATGGTTTACAGTAGGGTTCACTCTCGGTGTTGTATATTCTATGGGTTTTGACAAATATATAATGACATGTGTCCACCGTTACAGTGTTACAGAGAGTAGTTTCACTGCCCTAGAAATCCTCTGTGCCCCGCCCGTTCATCCTCCCTCTTTAACCCTGAACTCCTGGCAATCCCTGGCCTTTTCACAGTTTGCCTTTTCCAGAATGTCCTACGTTGGAATCTTTTTTTTGAGACAGAGTCTCACTCTATTGCCCAGGCTAGAGTGAGTGCCGTGGTGTCAGCCTCGCTCACAGCAACCTCAAACTCCTAGACTCAAGCAATCCTCTGCCTCAGCCTCCCGAGTAGCTGGGATTACAGCCATGTGCCACAATGCCCGGCTAATTTTTTCTATATATTTTTAGTTGGCCAATTAATTTCTTTGTATTTTTAGTAGAGACAGGGTCTCGCTCTTGCTCAGGCTGGTTTCAAACTCCTGATCTTGAGCGATCTGCCTGCCTCAGCCTCCCAGACAGCTAGGATTACAGGCGTGAGCCACCGCGCCCGGCCGTTGGAATCTTAAAGTATGTAGCCTTCTCAGATTGACTTCTTTCACTTAGCAACATACATTTAAAGTTCTTTTGCATCCTTTCATGGCTTTATAGCTCATCTCTTTTTATCACATACAATATTTTATTGTGTTATTTGCCTATTTAAAATTTTGTGGTAAAATATACATAAAATTTATCATTTTAACCATTTTCAGTGTACAGTTTAGTAGTGTTAAGTACATTCACAATGTTGTGCAACCACTACCACTATCCATTTCTAGAACTTTTTCATCATCCCAAACAGAAACTCTGTAGCCATTAAACAGTAACTCCCCACTCCCCCCTCCTCAGTCCCTAGTAACTGTCATTCTACTTTCTTTCTCTATAAATTTGTCTATTCCTCATATGAATGGAAACTTGTATAAATGGAATCAAACAATATTTGTCCTTTTCCTTATTTCGCTTAGCATAATGTTTTCAAAGGTTACCCTTGTAGCACATGTCAGAATTTTGTTCCTTTTAATGGCTGAATAATATTTCATTCTATGAATATACCATATTTTGTTTACACATTCATCTATTGGTGGGCAGTTATTGAGCAGTTGAGTTGTTTCTACCTTTTTTTTTTTTTTTTTTTTTTT
>VBSM01002959.1:15312270-15324317 GCA_008086735.1 Cheirogaleus medius | reverse complement strand
CGCCTAGGCCTCCCAGAGTGCTAGGATTACAGGTGTGAGCCACTGTGCCCGGCCAACCTTCACTCTTAATCATGTCACTCCCCTGCTTAAAATCTTTCAGTGGCTCCCCGTTGCTCATATAATAAAATCCAAACTCTTGTAATAAAATCTCTGGCCCACAACAGCCTGTAGGATCTGGACCGTTCCTCTCATACCACTCTAACCTGCTTGCTAGTGTCCTCACCTTGGCCTTCTGGCTGTCCCTTAACCCATTGAGCCCTTCTGTGCCCCAGGGTCTTTAAGTATCCTGTTCCCTGTGTCAGGAACATCCTCTCTGACTTCTTCAACACTGGCTCAGTCCCTTCCTGGGGTCTGGAAGCTGAGATCTGTCTCCCCCAAGGCCTCTCTCATCCATGGGGTGCTCACTGCCTTCATTCCAGTGTCTGATTTACTTAGGCAGTCTTGCTCACTCCTTCATCTCTGGCCTCCTTCATCTCTGGAGCAATGCCTAGCACTTAGTAGGTGCTCAGTAAGTATTTGCTGAGTGAATGAATTATGAGGTTGGAAGTGAATTGGCTCTTCCACGAGAGCATAGGTCTGTGGGGTGGCACCCTTTATCGGTTTGTTCATGGTTTTATCACCAGTGCCTAGGGTGCAGGAAGGTTAAAAAGTTTATTTCACTCTGTTGTGAAGAGATGGAGCCAGGATTCAAATCCAAGTCTATTTGACTTCGAAGTTCACATGCTGGGCCACAGCACACCCAGGGAAAAAAGTCAAGTGTGTTTGGGGTAGAAGAGGCTGGGATAGTGAAAAAACTGAAAGAGAGATTAAAGTGTTTTCCCCAAATCCCCAGTCCTTTCTTTCCCATTCTGCCAGCTGATTCGGCTAGGGGAGGGGGGAGAAGTCAATTCCCTTCCAGAAGCCTTTGCAGAGCTGCAGAAGTGCTGTCGTTTTGGCTGAGAGGTGGCCCCCCACCTGGCCCCATATTATCATTCCATCTTGACCTCAGAGGAAAGAAAGGGAAACCAACTGTGCTGAGCACCCTCTCCACCTCCTCACCCCCAGGCTGTTATCTTGCTGAATCTGCACCATCTCTCATGAGAGAAGTATATTCTGAGCCTGATCTTACAGAAGAGGAAATCAAGCTCAGAGACCTTAAGTAACTAGCCCAAGGTCACACAGCTAGTAAGTGTCCCAGCTGAGATTTAACTCTGAGATGTGGACTCCAAATCTATGCATTTTTTCCATTACATCACACTTACTTCTGAGACTTACTAGATGTGTCCTCAAGGGCATCCTTCCCTAAAGGGCTAGCTCCAGCTGGGAAGCTGCCCCAGGGGTACACTGGGACAGGGAGCCAACCTGTAGTTTTTCAGGGGCAGAGGGCATACCCAACTCCTGGCAATCTGTGGGTACACTGACCAGCTGTCTCCCACGGAGACCTTTACCCTCCCTGTCACTCCCCTGGGCCCCTTCATACTTATTTTGTGTTCTAAGACTTTGCCAGCATGCCTCACTTCCTCCTCCTTTCTGTACACCTAAGCCTGACCCTTCACGTCCTACCTACACTGGAGTCTCTAGTCTCCTCCTCACCACTGCACCCCTTTCTATGCCCCCATGCCTGAGCACAGTGTCTGCTCTGGAAGCTCAGAGCAGATCACCCTCTTCGCTCCTCATTAACAGTGATATAATAACAGCCTGTGCTTCACTGAGGGCTCACCACATGCCAGCCGCTGCACACTAAGCACTCTAAACGTATTAACTCATTTCCTCCCCACAAAACCTTAAGAAGTTAGTGCTATTATATTCCCCATTTTGCCAAATGAGGAAACTAAAGCACAGAGAAGTTAAGTAACTTGCCCAAGGTCACAGAGCTGACAACTTCCTTGTTGCCTCCAGGCAGAAAATAAACTTCAAGAAACACCCATGGGGCTCTTTGGGGCTCTCTTGCCCCCGGGGCTTGCAGGAACCCATCTCCCACCGCTCTCCCCCACCCACACTGCCAGCTGCAGCCTGCTGAGCTATTTATAGATCTCAGAAGCCACCAAGCCTCTCAGAGTCCCTCCGCTTGTGCATGCTGTCCCCTCTGCCTGGGTCCCAGCCCTGTGAAGCCGCCCCATTAGCCCTCCCTCCTTCTCTGCTTCCTGTGGACTTGTGCACCGCCTCTCCACCACTGTCAGTCGTTCCTCTGCGACTGTCTGCTGGCCTGTCAGTCTACCCGTACCCGACTGAGAACTCCTTGACAGTAATGAAGTGGTCTTGCGAGTGCACCCCGGAGCAGGGCCCGTCGTCAGTACCGGGAAATGTTTGTGAATGGATGGATGAATGCTTGTGGCTGTGAGTCAGGCCCACTCTCCACACACAGAGCTGAGGAGAGGGGCCCAGTCCCGGCCTCCGTCGCTCCTACAGCAGGCAGCTGCGCCCAGAGAAAGCCGGGCGGGAGCTGCAAGTCGGCCGGTCGCCCTCCGGGAGGGACTGTAGGAGCCTTGGACGCAGGCGGGCGGGTGGGGGCAGGGCGTGGGAGCGGACACACCCCCCGCGGTGCTCCCGGCGCCCAGCAGGGGGCGCGGCCCGCGCCCGCCGCGCGCCGGGCAGGCCCCCTCGCGCAGGCGCGCTGCCGCGGGCGGAGGATCCGGGCCGGGCTTCCTCTCTCCAGGCCTGCGAGCTTCCTCCCCGCGGAGCCCCGGGCGAGCCGAGGTTGGCTGCGCCGCCTAGCCCGCCGCCGCGCTCCCGCTGCCGCCCCACCCCGCACCCTGCCCCGGGGGCCTGCCGGGGCGGGGTCCGAGCGGGGCGACCGCCCGGCCGCGCCGCTGTCGGGGCAGTCCCGGCCAGCCGCCCCTCCCGCTCCAGCCAGCCTTGGCCGCCGGAGCCTCCGGGGCGTGGAGCGCGGGGAGCCCCGCAGCCCCGGATCGAGCGTCCGGGGCGGCCCCTGGCAGCCGGCGCGACGTTCCAAAATCGAACCTTGGTGGCGGCGGTTCGGAAGCGGAACTCTGCCGGGGCCGCGCCGGCTACATTGTTTCCTCCCCCGACTCCCTCCCGCCCCCTTCCCCCGCCTTTCTTCCCTCCCCGACCCGGGCCGCGCGGCCGTCCCCCTGCCTCTGTCTGGCCGGCCCTCCTCCCCTCTTTCCGCACCCACACCTCTTTGTACCGCACCCCCTGGGGACCCCTGCGCCCCGCCCCTCCCCCCTGGCCGCACGGACCGTCCCGCAGGCCGCTGATGCCGCCCGCGGCGAGGTGGCCCGGACCGCAGCGCCCCAAGAGAGGTGAGTGCCTGGCAGCCTCGGAGGAGGTGGGCGTCCGAGTGTCTCCTGAAGGGGAGAGGGTGGAGGTCGCATGTCCAGCCTCCGTTGCCGCCGCTGTCGCGTCCACTCCCATCCCCCACTTCATTTATCCCTTCCTTCTCAAGTTCGAATTCTCCCAGGAGCCACTGTCAGACCTGACTAGGAGGGGGCGCACGAGGGAGGTACTCAGGTTGTCCTCCCTGTGAGGAGCATGCAGTAGGGCTGGCTGGAGGAAGGTCAGCATGGGCTGGAGAGTGGGCTGGACTCGTGGGAATTTGCCCTCCCCTGCCCAGGGCCTCCCTGCAGATGCCCTGGCCTGCTTGGTTCTGACCTCTCCCTCTTTCCCCCACCGAGGCCCCGCTGTCTGCAGGCAAACCCAGGGCCCAGCCACCTCACTTGAGCCCTGCTAAAAGCCCAGGTCCTGGGCCTGAGCCTGTCACCCTAGCACTCCTGGAAGAGCAAGCCTAAGCCAAGGGACCTCTGACCCTTGGGTGGGAAACTGGGCAGGGCTTTGAACCTGGGTGAAGGTGACACTGGGGATTAGCACCATGCTCCCAGGCTCCTCAGGACCCAGGCCAGGTGTCAGGAAGGGGTGTGTCTGGCCACCAGATCTTTGGAGCTTAACTAGGGGTTCACTTCCCCGCCTATTTTGTGGACTAGGGAACTGGGGCTCAAAGGGGGAAGTCACTACGCCGGGCCTCTGGTAGAGTTAGGCCGGCTGGGCTGTCCTTTCATCCCCAGCTCTGCAGAGCTGGGCTGCTGTGAGTGGAGGAAAACTAGGCAGGTGCCTTCACCCAGCAGGGATGCCGGCCCCCAGCCTGGCCCAGGAGGGACACTGTGGGGTGAGCACGTGCTCCCCTGCAGAGGGCTGGAGGGAGGGAAAGGGCTTCTGGCCCCATCTCTGCCCCTCAGGCAGCATCGGCATTGCCATGAGATTCACTGGCAGTGTGTGGCATGGGGGCAATTGTGTGGTGTGGTCCTGGCCTGGTCCTGGCCCCTGGTACTGAGTTGAAACAACCTGATGGTCAGTCCTAACTAAGCCCTCCCCACACCTGTGGCCCAGCTGGCACAGAAGCAGCCAACTTCAGAATATGAGTGGGATCAGGACGAGCAAGGTGGGAGCCTTGTCTCCATTGGCAGCACCCAACCTTGGCATGGGAGCAGTGTCAGACGGGGACACCCAAGGGGCCTATTTCAGGCTCCTAGTGCCCTATGGGTGTGGCCACAGCAGGAACAGGGCAAAGGCGGCAGAGGTGAGACTGGGAGGGTTGTCTTACTCCCAGGAGAGCAGGCAGTTCTCTGGAGGATTCTGAGCCGTGTCTGGGCCCCCTTGGAGCTGCTGGCAGTTTCATTCTGCTTGGCCCCATCCTTGAATTAAGGGTTTTTTTCTGGTTGGCGTGACATGCACAATGAAGAGGACCCAGGTGTCCTGGGCCTGTGAGGCTCCCCTCACATGGCCCCACACCCAGCCCTAACTTCCTTTCCAGTCTAAGGGGCTGGGACTGGGGCCTGGCACGGTTGGGTGCTTTTTTACCAACTGTGAGCTGTGAGTGTATGAGCAGGGTCCCGGGGCCTTTGTAGAAAGGAGTCTGGCTTCTGGCTAGCACGTGTGCAGGGGTGTGTTTTTTATTTGGCGAGTTTGGTGCCATCCTCCCTTTCAGAAGTAGGTATTCTCTCTGCACTGGGTCAGGGGCAAGGAAAGACCAGAAAATGTTCCCCTTCACCATTGCAGGGACACCAGACCCCAAAAGGCTGAGCCACACAGAGTGGCCCATGGCAAGGATTGGAAAGGGGACAGAATTCAGCTTTCCCCAAACAAGTATAGGCAGGGGCTAAGGCTCCCGATCCACAGTGTGACTTGGCTGCCCTCAAAAGGGGCAGCGCTGCCTGGGTCAGTTCTGGGCTCCATCTTTTGAGGGATTTTGAGGCCTCAACATATAGTCCCCATAGAACAGAGGTGTTGCATTTGGGAAAGAGAAGGTAGAGAGAGATTCTCAGATGTCTGAGGGACTGTCCTATATGGGAAAGGCCATCCCATGGCAGAAATGTCCCAGACATCTGGGCTAGAGCTGGTGAGCTGGTCGGTCCCAGGGAAGCGAATCTGAGCTCATTGTAAGGAAACTCTGTATGTACTAATTTTCTTGATTTAGAAAGTAACAAAACAGCACTCTAGAAAATTTAAAAAACGAAACAAAAAACACCCACTTTTTCTTTGGTAAGCAGTGACTGTGTTAGCATTTTGGAGTTCCCTGCCAGTCTTTTCCTGATTTTTTTTTTCCTTACTGGCTATTAGCATGTGAGTTTGCCTGCCATGACACTTTTTTCATTGAATACTGTGTCCGTGGGCATTTGCTCACGGTGCTCCACGGTCTAGGTAACTTTGCCTCTAGAAAACTACAGACTGTTCCAAGCGGCGCTGCTACAGCCTCACCTGTACCCTTTCACTGCGCTCGTGCATCGTCTCCCCTCTGTCGTTCTGGTTGTTACTATGGGCCCCAAAAGCAGCTGGGGTATTGCAGAGGGCAGGTAACTTGGCACCTGACTGATACAAGTTTCAGGCTCAGCCATGCCACTTAGGCCGAGGGTGGAGGGACCTTGGACAAGTCACTGACCTTCTGAGCCTCCTTTGTATAAATAACAGGGATGGTGATTTCCTTCAGAGGAAGGTGTGAAAACAGTGTGAACTAGCCAACCAAGGAACTAGAAAGTGCCTGGCACAACCCCTCTCCTGTGCTTACCCTTTATAAGTAGGGGTTGGTACTGTTGAAGGAATGCCCACTGCAGGCTGCCTCAACATGTGGTGAAGGCTTCTGAGCCATGAGCCGAGGTCAGCTGACCACTTACCCAGCAGAGAAATGGTCCATGCCAAGGGAGCCCCTCCGAAACCCTCTGTCCTTGAGGTTCTGGGCTACTATGGCCAGTGCCCTGCCCAGCCTCCCTGCCATCCCTTCTCCCTATCGCCACGTGATTGGTTGGCCCAGAGCATGGGGCTGGCCCTGGGAATATGGGCTGCTGCTTGCTGTACTGACCCCACCCATTCCTCTTCCGGTCTCCCAGCATCAGAGCTAAGTAGACAAGGCCTCTTCTCTGAGAGCCCAGCTGCCTCCCACCTCCCAGCTTAGTCTAGGCCAGCCCAGCCCAGCATTTCTCCAGTGGAAATAGAGGCCTCCTTAGCCTGCCACTTGGGCAGGGATCCCAGGCATCCTAGGGACAGCCATGCAAGCCACATATTCCCACCCTTTCCCAGTAGCCAAGGAAGGGAAGAAAGCTGGGGGAGGGGGATTCTAGAGCCTTAGAGCCTCCCAGCTGGGAGTTAGAAGGGAACATAAACGGTCCACAGAGTCACTGGGGAACTCTTGTGTGTTAACATCCTCCTCCTTGGCAGGCATTCTCCAGGCCTAACCTGAGCGTGTACTGCTGTGACACGCCTTGCTTGCTCTTGTTACGCGTCTGTGGAGACCAGAGTAACTGGGAGTACCTCCTGGAGCCACCCCATGGGCAGTAGGAGGAAACCAGTCTCAGGTGGGCACTCACTGGGCCTAAGAGACCATAGCCCCAGATGACCCTAGGGTGGCCCAAGACCAACCTAGGCAGGGGGTCCTCCCCCGAGCGGGTCCATTCAATATAGAGGTCCCACAGGCATGTGACCTCAGACTCTGGCTACCAGACTGTTGCCTGTGGAGTGTCTCCTTCCTCCCTGGTCTCGGTGCAGGGGAAGTAGGCATTACAACTGCCCTCCTGTCCCACAGCTTGGGCTGGGATGAGGTCACAGGGCGGAGTCCTCCCCAAGATGCTGGCCTGGCTCCGGCAAGCACTTTGGGTGTTTCTCAGTTCCCCCCACCCTTAGTTGGGGACAAGATGGGTGGAGGAGCAGGCCATCCCCCATGCATGGCAGGGAGCACTGCCTCCCTTCCTTCTTCCCTCTGGGTCCCTCAATCCAAGGGCTGGAAATAGAATCCGCTAAGTAATGATTAAAGTCAAATTCAGACCTAAAAATAAAGAGCTGGGGAAGGAAGAGCTAGTGCTCCCGTCATGGCTGAGGGGAGAAGAAAGCAGGGAGAGGCTGGTTTCATGTGGCTGAGCCCCTGCTTCCCAGTATCAGGAGTGCTCCACCAATTGAAGGGGTGCTCTTTTGTCAGGCCTGATGTGGCCCACAGCGCTCATTAGTTATGAACTGCACTGATCAGGGCAGACTGGCAGGACCTGATAGAGAATCCCATTTTTCCCCTGGGGAAACTGAGGCCCAAAAGGGAGAAGTGGTTTGTCCAGCAGCTATCTGGGAGCTCCCCTTAGCAGGCCCCTAGGGACTGGAGGGCCCCCTGCAGCTCAGCCCGCCCTTTCTGCCTGCTCAGTTTCTCTTCCTGGTTTTGAGGTGCTGTGATGAGGGCAGCTTCTCATCACACACTAGCTGCGCACAGCCTCCAACCACAGCTTCCCTCCGCCTCCCCTTCCGTGGTCTGGGCCCAGAGTCGAAGGAACAGGCAGAAAAGAGGCTGCTTGGCCTGTTGGAAGCCTCATGAGCGGGTGAAAACCTGGTGTCCTCTGACCCCTGTCCACACTGGCTGCTGCTTCTCAGCCCTGATCCGTGGGCACCTGGTCCTTACTCAGCCTGGTGCATCTGCCTCTGGTGCGGCGGCGCTGCAGGGAGACAGGAGGGGAGGATGAAGAACAAACCCTGAGAGCTCCCCTGCTGGCCAGTGGAGGAGGCTTAGGGGAGGCCTGTGGTTCCAACTTCCTGACAGGGCTGCTGGGAGCGCAGAAGCTGGGATCTGTGCAGGCTGGAGCATCCCAGAGGGCTTCCTGGAGTGGAGGGACTGTGAAAAATCAAGCGGCATTTGGGAAAAGGCATGTTGAGGGTGAGGTCCTTTGGAGCTTCTGCCCTCCCTGGGGCCTGCTAGCTAGTTGCGGTGTGGCCCTGGACAGCTCTTGGCCAGGGTATGCAGACAAGTAAGAAGTGGGCACAGATGCACCTCTGCTTCCCAGAGCAGAAGAGCCAAGCTCCGGGCAGACCTCCCGTCAGTGCCCCTGATCCATCCACTCTCAAGGGGTCATCTGTCTGCCCAAGGAAGAAAGGTCTCTTGACTGATGTTCAGACAAATCTTTGAGCTCAAGTCCCCATTCTGCCCTGTGGGAAGCTGGGTGACCCCTCAGAGCTTGTTTCCTCCTCTGTCAGAGGTCGGCAGTACTTGCCTCATGGGGTGTTTTGAGGATTAAATAACTAATGCCAGGCCCCAGACTGAGTTCTGTCGGCAGGCTCTAATTCCTGTGCTTTTGGGTTTTTTTAACAGCCCATCTTGGCAGGGGAGTGTGTTGATAATGCCCCCTTCTCCCTACGTGGATAGCAAACCTGTCTGTCCTTGTGTTGGCCCTATAGCGTTACCCTCTGAGCTGTGTGTTCTGCAGGTCCCAGTTCTGAAATGGGGAGACCAGAAATCTGAGGTCAAAGTTCTAAACAACTCATCGGCCTCAGCCCTCCATCTCCCCACCTATAATGTGACTAGGAGACTTTGGGGTAAGGGACAAGGACACTTCATGACTTTCAAGAGGTTGTTAGAGGTTAGTACTGAGAGGCCATATGTAAATGTAGGCAAATGAAGATGCAAAGACCACAGCCTGTGCTGAGGGGGCTAGGGGAGCAGAGACCTGGGTTAGGGCCCTAGGGAGCCCCGAGTCCCCATTGCCCAGCGCATGTAGGTAATTAGGCTCCTGAGCGGTAATTAGAAACCTTTCTGGGCCAGGAGAGACAGCCTCAAGCTGCAGCAGTGCCCCAGTGCCCAAGGAGTCTCCCCGTTAGCCTGCTCTGGCCCCAGCCCCCACCTCTCCCAAACCACTGGACGGGACTTCCCGTCCACTGAGCCATGGGGGCAGGCTCGGTGAATTGCTATAATTTAGTTTTTAACATTTTTCAGCTATTACAACCCGGCCCTCCCCCTAGATCAGGGGTGCTGAGAGCTGAAAGGAGCCCCGGGGCAGGGCAGGGCGGCATGCACTGGAGCCAGGCATTCTTCTAACCCTTCCTGGCCCCCAAGGAAGCTGCAGCGTCTCCAAGGGTCTGGTGCTCAGTTCTGCTGCCTCTCCCCTGTGCAGTAGGTGCTGAGGGCTCACCTGCCCAGCCCCAGTGTCAATGGGAGCCCTCCAGCCCAGTGTGTGGCCGGGGTATCACAGACTGTCAGCCTGGGTGCCCTCTACAAAACCAGGGGTGGGGCTGGTTTTATTGTTGCCAAGCCAGCCCAACTGCGGGTGCATGTGTGCCCACCCTCCTTAGGTGCCCTGCCCTTTCAGAGGGGCGTGCCCAAATCTGAAACTTAATTCTGCCCGCATCTGTATTGTGACCTGGAGGCTGGGCTCAGAGCCTCCCTGAGCTTTCTTCAGCCTTAATTAACTCCATCTGTGCCACAGTTTGGACTCTTAATCCTGGCCTGCTCCAGCACACCCTTCTCTCAGGTGTTTCCCCCCAAAATCCTTCCAGCTCTGGTTCTCCTGCCCCTTCTTCCTGGAAGCCTTCCCAGGTGGCCCCATCTCAATCTCTTGAGGTCCTGAGCGCACCAGGTCATGACTGACCACCCAGTAGCCAGAAGGACAGAAGCCAGGTCTGCATTTTGTTGGGGTCCCCAGCACCTGGCCCCGGGCTAGGCACAGAGGAGAGGCCGATGAGTGGAGATCTTGGGTCCCCAAGGGTAGGACCTTCTAGGGCCTATCCTCATGCCCACCCTGGCCAGCCAAGCATGGCTCTGGGCACACACAAAGGCTCACAAAACACTGGCTCAAAGAATGAGAAAGCAGGGTGGACCTAGCTGTTGCCTGTTGCTTCCAGTGGCTGCCGCCAGAGGATCCAGCTGGGTCTTGTGGCAGGACCAGCGTCTCTGGGGCCCATGGCCCCAAGTTCCCCCAGGTCTCTTGTGCACTTCCCTTTTCAGTGGGTATTTTTAGCTGGGTGTAAACAGTCACTGAAGGCTCCCACGCCCCATTAGGCAGAAGAGTTTTGGTGAAGGGGGCAGGGCAAGGAGCCCCTTCACCTTGCCTGGCCCTTAGCACCTGCCTGGCTTTTGGAGGTCTACAGCTGTCTCCAGGGCAGGAAAACGGCAGCCTAGGAGTTTCTGGGCTCCCAATTCGCCTTCATCGCCCCTCCTTACCAGCCTGGGCTCCCAAGAAAGGCCTGCCTGAGGCTGTAGCTACTGACCTCAGTGCTTGGGCACAATGCCCAGCCTGTTCCTGGGACCCCAGCACAAGGGCTGCTGGGAGCAGGGTTTAGGGCAGGAAGTCATAGTGGAGCACTGGTCCTGCCATATCCCAAGCCCCTGTCCCCTAGCCCTGTAGGGGTAAGGTGATAGCTGCTGTCCTTTTGGGGTTAAATATAGTCTTGTTAGTTATGGAACCTCAGTGTGGCACAGCCAGCCTGGTGTCCCCTTTGTGCATTCATTCATTCATTCGTTCAGCACTCGCTTACTGAGCGGCCACTCTGGGCCCAGCCCATGCTGGGGATGCAGTGTGAGTCAGACCCTAGCTTTCCCCTGCAGAGCTCCCAGTCCACCCTAAACCACAGGCCACAACCAGTGAGATTCTCAGTGGAGCACAGGGATGTGTGGGACACGGTGGGGCCAGGGTGGGGCCAGCTGGCACAGCTGGGGACCCAAGAAAGGCTCCTGGCAAAGATGATTTACAAAGTTACTTATTTTCAATTTAATTCTTAGGGGGAAGGTAATAGATGCATGTGGGTAAAAAAAAAAGTCCAAAAGGACAAAATAGCAAATATACAGTAAAGTTTCCCTTGAATTTGATCCCTTCCCATCCTAGAGGCAACCTGTTATCAGTTTCTTCTGTTGTTCCAAAGATAATCTAGGTATATTTGAGTTTTGGGAATATATTGTATGTCTTCTTTAAAAACACAACTTGTACCAAGGCAGGAGGATATCTCAAGGTCAGAAGTTTGAGATCTGCCTAAGCAAGAGCGAGACTCCCATCTCTACTAAAAGAGAAAAAAAAAGAAAAAGAAAAACTTAGCCAGACAACTGAAAATAGAAAAAATTAGTCTGGTGTGGTGGCCCATGCCTGTAGTCCCAGCTACTCGGGAGGCTGAGGCAGGAGGATCGCTTGAGCCCAGGAGTTTGAGGTTGCTGTGAGCTAGGCTGATGCCACTGCGCTCTAGCCAGGGCAACAGAGCGAGACTCTGTCTCAAAAAAAAACCGAAAACTGAAAACACACAACTTGTAGTATACCATAGATGATCTACACCTGGCTTTTTTCACAGCCTTTTATTGTATTTCAAACCTACCAAAAAGTTGTAATAATAGTATAATAAATATTCATATATCCTTCACCCAGATTTACCAGTTCTTAAGATTTTGCCACATGTACTTTACCTCTTCTTTTATCTACACAAACTTATGTGTGCATGTATTTTTTTGCTAGTCTGAATGTTAGTTGTAAGCATCATATCTTTTCACTCCCAAGAATGTTAGCATGTGTCTGTTAAGTAATATTAGTACCATGACCACCTTTAAGAAAACTGACTGCTTTTTGTTTTGTTTTGTTTTGTTTTTGAGACAGAGTCTCACTCTGTAGCCCGTGGCATCAGCCTAGCTCACAGCAACCTCAAACTCCTGGGCTCAAGGGATCCTCCTGCCTCAGCTTCCCGAGGAGCTGGGACTACAGGCATGCACCACCATGCCCGGCTAATTTTTTTAATATGTATTTTTAGTTGTCCAGCCAATTTCTTTCTATTTTTAGAAGAGCCGGGGTCTTGCTCTTGCTCAGGCTGGTCTCGAACTCCTGACCTTGAGCGATCCT
>VBSM01002959.1:15287444-15303260 GCA_008086735.1 Cheirogaleus medius | reverse complement strand
TTGAGCCCAGGAGTTTGAGGTTGCTGTGAGCTAGGCTGACTCCATGACACTCTAGCCCGGGCAACAGAGTGAGATTCTGTCTCAAAAAAAGAAAAAGAAAAAAAGAAAAAAGAAGAGAGGATGAGGATTCTAAAGAGAGACCCTTATCCACACCTCCTACCTGTGTCAGAGGTGGAAGGAAATTCGAAAAGGAATGAAGAAAATCCATGCGTGGGCTGTTCCTTGTGCAGCCAGCTTGGACTCTTCAAAATAATCAATGTCATTAAAAAAAAATGACAAGGGCCTATTCTATAGAGCAAAGACTTAGCGATGTACAACCAAATGTGATGTGTGAACCTTGATTAAATACAGTATTTAACCAAAATTTTTTAAAACTACAAAAGATGCTTTTGAGACAATTGGGGACATGTAAACATGAACTGGAGATTAGATTATATTCTGGAATAAATGTTAATTTTCTTAGGTGTGAACCTAGTATCATGGTTATATGGGTGTATAACCTTATTCTTAGGAGATTAATGCTGTAGTGTTTAGGGGTGACGTATCATAACACCTGCAACCCCCTTTCAAATGGCTCTGTTAAGAACGTGCATCTATCTATCCATCAAGAGAACGTAACTATGAGAAATGTCAGCTACCCATGAACCTAGGTGAAGACATAAGAATGGTTGTTGTATTAAAGGAGTCTTTAAGAGCAACTAAGGTCTCAGTCAGGTTGAAGAGGAGGATGAGCCTTAAATTGGATGTAAGAAGGAAATTTTGATTTAGACTGGATTGAGTTTTTTATTGCTGAAAATGAGAAAGCTGTAGGATCAGCCTGTGACGATGTCAAGGTGCAAGGATGGGGAATCCAACAGAGTGACCGAGCACGTTTGAAGATGGTGGGTGATTGGAAAGGAAAACTGTGTCCTGTTTGTGTCTTTCCTGGTTCAGCTCACTCAGTGGAAAAGGTCAAGGTTTGCGGTTAGGCTGAGTTTTATGGAAGACTGATGCCTTGCTTCTCTTTCTGTCTCTCTGTCTCTCTACCTCCCTGTCTCTGTCCATCTCTCTCTGTCCCACTCACTAACTAAAGTCCAAAGTTTGTTTAGGTTTCCTTGGTTTTCACCTAATGCCCTTTTTGTTTGGTTCTAAGAACCCATTGAAGATACCACATGTCATTCTCTTTGGACTCCTCTTGGCTATAACAGTTTCCCGGACTATCCTTGTTTTTGATGACCTTGACAATTTTCAGGAGTCCTGGTCGGGTATTTCACAGGATGCTCATGACTGGGATTTGTGTGATGTTTTTCTCACGGTGAGCCTGGGTTATGGGTGATCAGTAGGAAAACTTCAGAGGTAAAGCGCCATTTTTATCACGCCTCTCAAGGGTCCATACTATCAGTGTGACTGATAACTATTGATGTCGACCTTGACTGCCCAGCTGAGGTAGTGCACGTCAGGTTTCTCCTCTGCAAAATGACTCTTCCTTCCTCTTTCCATGCTGTGCGCTTTGGAAGGAAGTCACTGTGTGCAGCCCACACCTAAGGAGTGGGGAGTTACACTCCTTATCCTCGAGGACAGAATATCTACATAAACTATTTGGAATTCTTCTGTATAAGAGACTTTTTATTTTTAATGTTTTCTTAAAACTTTTAAAATTAAATTACAAGGTACGACACAGAAAAGTGCATATATCATGTATAGCTCAGTGAACTTTCACACACTTAACAAACCCATGTAACTGGCTCTCAGATCAAGAGACAGCACCTCGTCAGCACCCTCGAGTGCTCCCTCCCCAGTGGTAGCCATGGCTTCTAAATGCATGGATTAGTTTCGTCTGTTTTTGGTCTTTGTATAAATGAAATCCTACCATGTGTGCTCTTTTTGAGGGGAGCATGGAAATTTAAAAAATTAATAGATTTTATTTTTTAGAACAGTTTTTGGTTTACAGAAAAATTAAGTAGAAAGTGAGATCTCCCATTTCCCTTCCTCGCCTCCCCGTTTCCCTTATTAACATCTTGCATCAGGGTGGCGCATTTACCACAGCTGACAGATGAATGTTGATGCATTATTAGTAACGAAAGACCATAGTTTAAATTAAGGTGCGCTTTTTATTCTGCACAGTTCTGTGGTGTTTTCCCCACTTTTTAAATTGTGGTAAAATATACATAAAATTTACCATTTTAACTGTTTTACGTCGGTGGGTAGTATGTAGTCTTGTGTCTGGCTGTTACCTAACATCCTTTTTTTTTCCTGCCTCAGGTTTATTCGTACAAATAGCACAGGAGGATCCAGCCTCGTGCAGACAGCATCCCAGGGTCACACCAGTCCTTCCGTCCTCATGTTGGCAGACAGAGACTTCTACTCTGGAGCCTTTGTAGGGGCCTGGGCACCTTTGGGAGCCTGAGCTGGAGCTGGAACGGAAGCTGGTGCTGCGGCTGAAGCCGCGGACTGGGCCTTGGTTTGATCCTTGGCCTTTGGCCGGCAGAGCCTGAGACCCTTGGCAATGAGCGCACGAGCACGCTTCCCAAGCTTGGGGTGGGCAGTGTAGGCAAGTCGACTGAGCTTGTGGCTCATGCCCTTTGGGATCTTAGCCTTAACCTCCTTGGGCTTTACAAGGGCCTTGATAGCTTCAGCACGTGCACTCGTGGCCTTGGCGTCGTTGGCCTGCATCTTCTTCAGGCCCTTCTTGTTGTGCTTCTTGGCGAAGTGCTTGTTCCTCAGGAACCTGGGGTCCACCCCCTTAAGAGATTCGTATCTTTGTGATCGGGGTTTCTCGATGCCATTTCTGTGCCACTTTCAGGACTGGTTGTGTGTGGTGTGGTTGTTGGACTTGGCCATGTCTACACCATAACTCGCGGTTACCTTTAACATCCTTTTTTATGAGACTCAGCCACAGCATTAGGTGTAGGTGTAGTTCATTCTCATTGCTGTGTCCTGTTCCATTATTATATGAACACTCAACACCTTCTTCATCCATTCAACTGTTGATTGACATTTGGGTTGTTTTCTGGATTGGGCTATGATGAGCCCTGCTGCCAGGAATATTCTTACTTTTGAATGCATGCCTGCTGTGGACTGGAATTGCTGGGTCACAGGACAGGTGAATGTCCAGCTTTAGAAGCTTCTACCGAACAACTTTCCAATGTAGGTGAACCAATTTGTACTCCCACCAGCTGTGTATGAAGGTTCCAGCTGCTTCTCCTCCTCACCACCACAAGGTATTTTCAATCTTTTTCATTTAAGCCACCCTAGAGGTATGTTGAGTCCTTCCCCCCTTTTGTTGAGACTGAGTCTCATTCTGTCATCCTGGGCAGATTGTGGTGGCATCATCATAGCTCACTGCAACCTCAAATTTCCTGTGCTCAAGCAATTGAAAACTCCGTGCCTCAGCCTTCTAAGTAGCTGGGACTATAGGCTCCCACCACTGCACCCAGCTAATTTATTTAATTTTATTTTTTTGTAGAGACAGAGGTCTCGCTCTTGCTCAGGCTGGTCTCAAATGCCTGAGTTCAAGTGATCCTCCCGCCTCGGCCTCCCAGAGTCCTGGGATTACAGGCCTGAGCCACCACGCCTGGCCAACTTCCTATTTCAAAGTCCTTCAATGTTTCCCATAGATTTCAGGATACAAACTAAATTCCTTTGCTTCGTACACAAGAGCCTCAGCAGCAGCTCTTGCTCACCTCTCTGGCTTTGCTGGCCACCATGTCCCCCTCCACCTTTCATTCACCTCCCACAGAATTCTCGATTCTATTTTTTTTTTTTTTTTTGAGACAGAGTCTTGCTCTATCGCCAGGCTGGAGTTCAGTGGCATCATCATAGCTCCTGGGCTCAAGTCATGCTCCTGCTTCAGTCTCCCACATAGCTGGGACTACAAGCATGCACCATCACACCTGGCTAAATTTTCTTATTTTTGTAGAGATAGATGTCTCACTATGTTGCTCAGGCTGGTCTTAAACTCCTGGGCTCAAGTGATCCACCTGCCTTGGTCTCCCAAAGTGCTGGAATTACAGGTGTGAGCCACGGCACCTGGCCTGGATTCTCAAGATTCTACCTCTTGAATCTGACCTCTTCTCTCTGTTGCTGTGGACACTGCCCTGGAGAGGCTCTGAGCACCACCTCTCCCCTGCACTTTTGCAGGGACTTCCTACTTGGCCTCACTGCCTCTGGACCAGTATTGCCCAATAGAGTTTTCTGTGATGATGGAAATATTATATATCTGTGCAATCTAGTAGGGTAGCCACTGACTACCTTCAGGCCAGAGGTGGTGAGGGTTCCCTCCTTTCACTAGTCCGATGGTTCTATACTATCCTGTGTTGGCTTCTCTATACTCTCCTCACAGCTTTGTAAATAGTCCCTTATTTTATTTTATTTTGAGACAGAGTCTCACTCTGTTGCCCGGGCTAGAGTGCCGTGGCGTCAGCCTAGTTCACGGCAACCTCAAACTTCTGGGCTCAAGTGATCCTCCTGCCTCAGCCTCCTTGGTAGCTGGGACTACAGGCATGCGCACCATACCCGGCTAATTTTTTCTATATATTTTTTAGTTGTCCAATTAATTTCTTTCTATTTTTAGTAGAGACGGGGTCTCGCTCTTGGTCAGGCTCATTTCGAACTCCTGACCTTGAGCAATCCTCTAGCCTCGGCCTCCCAGAGTGCTAGGATTACAGGCGTGAGCCACTGCACCTGGCCTAAATAGTCCCTTATTAAACTCTCCCAATGATTCAGTGTAAGTGAGTCCTCTGTTTACTGCCAGGATCCTGGATAATGAACTCACTCCGCATTTCTGTACTGCCATCCTTGGAATATCATGTCCCCCCCAAGCTGGCTCCCTCATGGTCACAAGATGGCTGCTGTAGTTTTGGCCATTACGTCATGACATGACAAGGGCCAGAATTGCCATGTGTCCCTTTTAAGAGTGAGGACACCTTTCCCAAAAGCTGTCCCAGCAGATTTCTTCTGCATGTATTGGCCAGAATCATGTCACAGATTCATGTTTAATCCCATTACCAGCAAGACAACTGGGGCCACAGTAACTGAAGCTGGAGCTGGGGGGTCAGCTGCCCCTGAAGCAGTGGTCCCCACAACCTTTTTGGTATCAGGGACCAATTTCATGGAAGACACATTTTTCCACGGATGAGGTGGGGAGGCGGAGCTCAGGTGGTGATGCCAGTGATGGAGAGTGGCTGCAAATACAGATGAAGCTTTGCTGGCTCACCCACTGCTCATCTCCTGCTGGGCGGCCTGGTTCCTAACAGGCCACAGACTGGTACTGGTCCTTGGCCCAGTGGTCGGGGACTGTAACCCTAAAGCACATAGCTCTAGAAAGGAAGTGGAGGGCTGGGTGCGGTGGCTCATGCCTGTAATTTCAGCACTCTGGGAGGCTGAAGTGGGAGGATTGCTTGAGCTCAGGAGTTTGAGACCAATCTGAGCAAGAGTGAGACTCTGTCTCTACAAAAAACAAGAAAAATTAGCCGGGCATGGTGGTGCACGCCTGTAGTCCCAGCTACTCCCGAGGCCAAGGCAGGAGGATCACTTGAGCCCAGGAGTTGTAGGCTGCAGTGAGCTACGATGATGACACTGTACTCCAGCCTCGGTGACAGAGCAAGACCTTGTATCAAAAAACGAAATCCCCCAAACGAACAAAAAACCCAAACAAAACAACCCAAAATAGTAAAAAGAAAGGAAAGTAAAGGATATTTAGGCTCTCTTGTGGGGGGTCTTTGAGCACCAGCTTCGACTCTCTGCTAAAGGCCATGACTCCTCCCTATAGCTTCCCATAGCCACCGTCTCTGGGTCTGTCTTCTGCTCCCTTCCTTGCCACTCTGGCCCCACGGGGATGGGGAGCGCTGGGAAGGAGGAAAAGTCAAGGTTGAGGGGAATGGCTGTTGGGTGTCTACAAGTGGTAGAGCAGTTGGAAGGGGATTCCTAAGTTGGCTGAGCGGCCCTCACTGGCTGGTGGGACAGTGAGGCTATGTGCTGTGGATCTGGATGCAGCCACCTTCTTGGCAGAGACCATGGGAGCATGTCTCAGTCATGAATATTTCTGTCGTTATCACAGAATACCACAGACTGGGCAACATAAAGGAGAGAAGTTTATTAGCTCACAGTGCTGGAAGCTGGAAGTCCAAGAGCATGGTGCTGGCATCTGGTGAGGGCCTTCTCGATGAGTCATAGAATGGTGGAAGGCACTGCATGGCGAGAGGGCAAGAGCGAGGGTGTCAGCCCAGGTCTCTCTTCTTCTTCTTCTTCTAAAGCCTCTGGTCCTATCATGGGGCCCCACGCTGATGACCTTATCTAATCCTAATCACCTCCCAGAGGCCCCACCTCCAATCAACATATGAATTTGGGGATTAAGTTTCTAACCCATGAATTTTGGGGGGCACATTCAAATCATAGCAGAGCACTTCTAGGAGCATTTGGCAGATCGAGAAGGGTCCTTAGAGGCTCTGCTTTGATGAGAGGACGAGAACTTTCATTATCCACAAACCTCTGTGTTTACGTGTAAAGAGTCACCTCTAACTTGGAAACAGAGTGTTCTTCTGATCATGCTGAATGTGGCCTTCAGTAGATCAAACATCCCCCCCCGCAAGGCCATTTTCACAATTCACTAGCTTGGCAAATATTTCCCCAGCAATGACGGAAACTGCCAACTCAAAAAGAATTAGTCAAATTCTGTTCTATAATATGGGTCTAAATTAATTATATTTGATGCTATTAGAGGAAGAACAGAAAAAGGAGAAAGAAGGTCTCCCTTCATCTCCACTGTTCTCTATCTAGGGTCAGCCTAGAACTTCTGGGTCACCCCTTCCCCAGCTTTCCCTGGGCAGTGTCCCAGGGTCTGGGTCTCCATAGTCCTTCCCCACCCATCAAAACATGGGAGATCTCTTGCCCCTGTCCTGCAGAGCCCTCTCTGTGCCGAGAGCAGCTTCTGAATCTGATCCCCCCTTCCCCGTTATGGTGATGGGTCTGGAGTGTGGAGGGAGGAGCCATCCTTCTGGGAGGAACCCGGAGGCTTCAAAATTGGAAGAACTCAGGGACTTCTGGTGATCACGCCATGTGGCTGGCAATGAGACCTAGCCCAGCTACTGGCCTTGGACAGGGGTGAAGTTGGCACAAGCAAGGATGCTAAGCTAGGCCAGACTAGGATGAACTTCTCAGAGCAGGATCATACCTGATCGCCTGTCTCCTGGCGGCAGAATGACTAACCCACCTGGCAGGCACTGAGGAAAGCACTGGGGCTGGGGGGATCCATTTAGATGACCATCTTGGACCCGAGGCCCTGCCTACCAAGACCTAGAATCTCACTCCAGGCCTCTACCATTTTAAATCTGCTATATTTTCCTGTTTGGGGGTTTGACATGCTTCCATTCATTCATTTAACAAATATTTATTTAGCATCCACTGTGTGCTAGGTGCTATTGATGAAGCATTGATCAAAACATACCAAAGCCCCTGCTCTGCTGGAGCTTACATTCTAATTGAGGGATAAAGACCACACATAACATAGATAAGTGAAACATACAGTATGTTTGGAGTTTCTAAGTGGCTATAAATAAAAGTCAAGTACAGAGAAGGACAGAGACTATGAGTCAGGGTAACAGTTTTAGATAGGAAGGCCAAGGAAGGCATACTAAGAGGTGATGTTTGAGAAAGTCAGACATGAGGATTTGGGGAAAGAAGAGTTTGCTGGTGGAGGTAAGAGCAAGTGCAAAGGCCCTGAAGTGCTTCATGATCCCTTATGGGTTTTCCTAAACCTCGGCCTCACCTTTGCAAATGGTCACTTTATGAAACTCCTCTCAGTGACCCAGTTTGACTGTTTCCTGCAGGGACTGACCCTGAGAGATATGGGCAGGGACTTGCCCAGGGCATCTCAGGTACATCAGAGGGGCTGTTGTACCTGGAGAGGAGTGAGCCCAGGGAGGGACGGTAAGAGGCGTGGAGGCCAGAGAGGCAGCGGGAGCCAGCTCTGGAGAGGCCTTGCAGGCATTGGAAGGACTGTTTTCCCTGAGCTCCCTCAGAGGCTCCCTTCTGAGGACAACTCCGAAAGGCCGGCGTCTCTTCCTCACCTGGGAGCTACAGGGCTGGGGGCTGAGAGGAGCAGGGAGCAAATGGCACGGCAGGAACTTGGCAACGGCCTGGTTCTGGCCGTTCACTTGGAGCCAAGGAGCCTCCAGCCACCGCGGTGTGAGCTCTGCTCCCGGCCTGCCGAGAATGCAGGCGGAACTGCAGTGACACGGCACAGGCTCAACTGATCCACTCGCCCACGCGTGGGCTCTCTCCCAGGCTCGCCAGCCACCGACTCAACACCACCACGGAGTCCTCTGGAGGAACAACTGGCCTCCAAAGCGGCTCTGCTGGTGGCCATTTTGGCACAGGGGCAGACCGGGGAGGCTGTTAGATAGGAGTAAATTCTTAGGACTCTGTCCAGCCTGGGTAGGACTTCCTGTGGCCTGCACCAGGTGCTCAGGTTCAGTCACTCGGAGGGCTATGCTGGGCAACCTTTCTGGCTGGCAGGTTTGGGTTTTAATCTTTGCATTTGCAAGTCCCCCAAGCCCAACTCATACTAGAAGAGGAAGAGAAGGAGGGGGAAAAGGAGAAGAAGGAGTAAGGGAAAGAGGCAGTGGAAAAGAAGGCAAAAGGGGGAAAGGAGAAGAGGGAGGAGGTGGTGGTGATAGTGGTTTATACAACAGGAATATTCTATGGGTGACCTGCTCTGGTTTCAGGAATAGCTGGATCTAGATGCTTAATGTCATCCATTCTCCCCTCATCTCCCAGTTCTGCTCCCCTCTGGATAGGGATCATTCTATAAAAGATTTTCTTAGAAAACATCCACTGGCAGCTCCAGACTTATTTTCTAACCAGCATAGCCACCCCTGGCAGGAGAATCTCTCTTTTCCAGTGATTTCATTAAAAGCCCCACAGGGTTCTCACTGGGCTGCCTGAGGCAGGGTCAGCTCCACCAAACCCAATGGCTGAGAGAAGGGGAGGGACGGTCCTTTAAGGACAATGGATGTAGTATTGCCAGAAGAGGGAATAGATGCTGGGCCTACAAAACCCTTACATATCCACTATCACTCACTGGGGTGACCATATAACTTATTCAAAATAGGGTTTTTCTTTTTCTTTTTTTGAGACAGAGTCTTGCTCTGTCGCCTGGGCTAGAGTGCCGTGGCGTCAGCCTAGCTCACAGCAACCTCAAACTCTTGGGCTCAAGCAATCCTTCTGCCTCAGCCTCCCGAGTAGCTGGGACTACAGGCTCATGCCACCACGTCCCACTAATTTTTTCTATTTTTAGGAGAGACGGAGTCTCACTTTTGCTCAGGCTGGTCTTGAACTCCTGACCTCAAGCAATCCTCCCGCCTTGGCCTCCCAGAGTGCTAGCAAACTAGGATCTTTTGAATGCCCTTTCTATACTCATCAGACTCAATGATTCTTCTCTAGTTCATCACTCTCTGGAGAGTCTCTTTCACCACCCCCTGCCCCCAGCCTCCTTACAGCTCCCATAGCATCTCCAGACTCAGCACAGGTCCTGTTTGGCACGTGGCTCCCATCCCCATGGGACAGGGGCTTGCTGTGGGACTTGCTTATCTCCCCATCCCCTGTCACACAGCCCTCAGCAGTGCTGACTGACGGCTCCAGGCTGGATGACTGTGGGGCAAGACCCTTAGCTATCTCCATGCCTTCAGCCCAGAGCCCTCTCCCCTCCCCAGCCCCCCGCCCCTGTTCTTGGTATCAGTCACTAGGGAATCCTAGCCAAAGAGCTTCTCACGCAAAGGCATGCAAACTTTGACCCAGGATTGAGTGTTTGCTCCAGGCCAAGGTCCTGTAACCTTCTGCCTGTCTGCCTCCTTCTCTGCCCAGTGCTCTGTGCGGGCCCCATTCCCATCACTGTGGGGTGTTAGCCGAGACGGGGCTTGGCGATGAGAAGTGCAATACCTCCTCTAACCCCAGGGCACTAGGCCAGAGGTCTGGGGAGGTGGTGGCCCTGGCCAGGGGTTGAGCCTTTCTACCTTTGGCCTTCTGGGACTTTGCAAATAGTCTGGGACAGTAAATCATAGTGGAAAGAGCCCCGACCTGGAAGCAAAAGAGTTCTAGGCTCTGCTTTGATTTGCCATATGTACTTGGGCCTTTTCTTTCTGGCATTAGTCTGTCCAGCAAAGAAGTGGGAGAGGAATTGGCTTTATTAGCTTATGAATTTCTTTGGTCAAGAGCCGCTTAAAGAACATGAGCAAAGCAGTGCACCTTCAGCCAAGAGAAGGGGTTTTGGGGTCCCTGCTCAGGTCTCCCAGCCCTGATGACCAGGCTACCATGATTTTCCAGAACCGGGGCATTGGAGGAGAGGTTGGGCTACAGAGCAGGATGGGGGATCTAGGAGTGTTTTGCTTCCCACTTCCTTGCCATGGCTTCCACATCCACTTGTTCTATTCTCTGTGGCCCTAGCTCCAACCAGGATTGAAGGACAGACCTCTCTTGGGTACCACGAAACTCCTTAGGCTGAGCCAAAAATGTTGAAGGTGGGAAGACTGGAAGGATGCTGAGAAAGCCCAGCAATATCTCCCTGTCCCTTGCCTGTTCTGTTGCCTAAATTTCACCATCATAGTACCAGCACTTTGGGTTCAACATCACTCTCGCCATTTGCCCCATCTATAGTACAGCTGTGTCTAACTCTGTTACCAGTTATTCATATCTTGCCAGGACTTGGCTCATCAGATCAATTTCCTGCAGCTTGGTCTTCCATGTCAGAGCATAGAGGAAGAAGCGGCAGATTGGGTCAGGGTCATGGTGAGGGTCAAACGTCCTGAGAATTGTCATGGGGAAGTGCTAGAAGCGGAGATCAGCAGAAATCTAACCCGCTGTGGAGAGGGTCAGGAAGGCAGCCCAGAGGATGCAATGTTTTATCCGAGACTTGAAGTAGGGGACGTTAGAAGTCGAGGCAGGCAGGCCTGGTGGGTTCCGTTAAGGATTCTTGTTTCTATCTTCAGAGTGGCAGGAGCTACCGAAGGGGTCTAAGGAAGGTGGTGATGGAGTGAGATTTTGCATTTTTGAAAAGACCACTCTGGATGCGACAGGAGAAAGAATTGGAAGAAGCAAGAGATAAATGGGAATGGTTTGGAGGCCAGGAAGCGATGCTGGGGGCCTGCGCAGGGTGTGGCAGTGCAGTTGGACAGATGTCAAAGTGGGGAATTGAGCCTTTGCCCCTTCAGCCTATTCTCAGCACAGCAGCTAGAGTGATCGTGCCCCGCTCAGACCCCAGCGATGCCTCTATATCACCTGGGGAAAGTCCCATGTTTCTCAGTGGGGCAGGGATGTTCCCCATGGCATGCCATCCCCTCACTCAAAGCCAGGAGAACTCCCCAGTCACATGCCCCCCCCCCCACACTTCCAGCACCTCCCGTACTGCTCCCTTCCTCGCCAACCACTTGCAGGGCCTTTGGCCTTGTTCCCTCTGCCAGGTGCAGTCTCCATCCAGCTACCTGGGCACCTGGATTCTTGATGCCACACTCCCTCTGCCTCTGCTCTGTGTCATCTCCTAGAGGCCTTCCCCACCACCCTATTTTGAATTACAATCTGCCCTCACATAATTTCTATCCCTTTTCTGCTTTATTTTTTCTATGGCATTTTTTACCCTGACACTCTGCATTTGGGGCCTATTACCTGTATCCTTCTGGCAGAATGTAAGCTCCAGGAAAGCAGGAGCATTTTCGGTTTTGTTTCCCTTTTTGTCAATCGCCAGAGCCTCAGAACAGCGCCTGGCACATAGTAGGCGCTTGGTAAATACTTGTAAATATTTGTGCAATGCACGAGGTGGCATCTGACTGGAGTGGGAGGTGAGCGGAGGCATGAGGTTGTTTTCTGGAGGGGACCAGCAGATGGATGGCGGTGGTGCTATTTGCTGGGTTGGGGAGCACGACCGGGATGGCTAGTGGTGATGTTAGTTGGGGACAGGTTGAGCTAGAGTGACACTCAAATACGACTTTTCTCCCTGGGCATTCTACATCGGGAGGGCTCGGCAGGGGCGGGGGCAGCGTCGCAGGCAGCCAGCCAGGTGTGCCGGGCGCCGCTGGGGCTGCGGTGTCCGGCCACAGGCGTGGACCCAAACTGCGGACACGCACAGGCGCCTACTCCTCGCAGGCAGAAGCCGAGCTCCTCACGCAAACCTTGACCCTTTGCACCGCAAACACCCCACCCAATTGCCTACCCGAGACGTTTCGGGGCTCCTCTCCCTCCACTCCCACCTCGCGAGAGACTGGCCCTTTAAGAGCCCCACCCTCAAGTCCCCCCTCCCCCCTCGCGTGACTGTGCCGAGACCCGCGCCGGGCTGGGGAGTTGGGCGGCTGGGTGGCTGCGCGGGCCTCCAGGCCCTTCTCACGCAACTCCTGGGCACCGCGCCCCGGGCAGGTGGGGCGGGGATGGGCCGCCTGACCTCTGGCCCTGGAGGGATGTGGCAGAGGCACGTACGCTAGCCCGGGGAGCCTCCGCGCCAGGCGCCCTCCGCGGTCCCCGGGGTCTCCCTCCAACCCTTCCCTCGGCCACCCACTGCTGGCCGCGCGGCCCCCAGCCTCCCCATTTTCTCTGCCCTCCAACCCAAGCGTTTGCAATCCTGGGAGCCAAGAGGGGCCCTCAACGGCCGGTGGGTCCCCGCTGGGGGGATCTGGGGTTGCAGCACGTCTAAGGTGAACCTAGAGGCTGCGCCAAGCCGCCACCAAGCGCTCGGCGAGACTGCCCGTCCGCCGTCCATTCCTGTCCCTCAAGCTAGAAGCGCGCGCCTGTGCTAGTCGCCGGGGCTCTGGGGGGACAGGGCCAGCCCGGCGGAGTCTCTGACCTTCCGGCCCCAGTGACCTCAGGGCCCGGGTCGCTGCGCTTCTCACGCGAGCGGAGCGGGGACTCAGACCTGAGGGAAGGTCACAGCCGGCAGCCCCGCCCCTGGCCGCCTGGCCCCGGTTGGCTAGCAGTGAGGGATAGGCATTTGCACGCCTGATGTTCCAGGGGGTGCAAAAATGATGCAGAGGAGTCCCCGTGCCCCAGGATTGATAGCCCTTCTCTTCGGGCTGTCGTGGGACTTCTCCCTCAAACCTCCACTTTGGCTGGGTTCTGCGCTGCCCTTGGGGTGCCTTGGAACTAGGAGTCCCAGGTGTCCCCAGCCCTCACCCCTTTACGTGCTGGCACCTGGATGAGTTCTTGTCCCCCACCCCTCCAGTCCCCTCATATCCTGGAGCAATCAGCTCTCCTCAGGCTGCCCCTCCCTCTGGCCGATCAGGGAAGGAGGCGTGGCCACACGCAAGAGCCTGCCTATAAAGGTGGCAGTGCCTTCACCCTCACCCTGAAGGTGACAGTTCCTAGGAGCCTTCTCTGATCCTCCTTGGGGGTCCCTGGCTCCACAGTCCAGTCTTCCCAGCTCAGCTCAGCACCTCCTCACAGCCACAGGTGAGTGCTGGGGCCTTCTGGCTTGCCTCTCCCCTCCCAATAAAAAGAAAATGTTGGTGCCTCCAGGTCTTCTTAGGGTAGCCACTAGTCTAACACCTCTGTAAAAGGAGGCTAGGTAAGAATGTCCTGAGTGACCACTCAGTCTAGCCCCCTAGTGGGGAAACTAAGGCCAGGAGAAGAGCAGGACTTGCCCATAGTCCCACAGCTAGTACCAGACCTCTAGATGTAGGTGGCCTCCCATTCAGGACTTTGGGACCCAGGCTCAGGCTTTATCCCTCACTTACTCCCAGACTATCCGGGGCTTCTCCATCAGGGGGGCTGGAATAAGCACACAGTTGAGGGAAGCAGGAAGCCTGTGCAGCCCTCCCTCAGGCTATGTGATGACAGGGGCTTCTCCAGGCTAGGTTCTTACCAGCTGTACCCTACTCTATCTAAAAGCTACCCTGGCAGGCTCTACCCTCCCAAGGGATGGCTTGGCAAAGTTGAGATGTCCTGCCTGACCCAGACAAGAGAGGCTAATCTGAGTAGGAGTCCCAGGGACCTTTCCTATCCCATTGACTGTCTTCTCTGTCCTCTGCTGGGAGGCAATCAGTGTGACAGACTGCCAACTGCAGGGAGCTGGAAACACTGGTCCCTGAAAACTCACCAGTCACATCTCCCTTGGCCTCCTACCATCTCACAAAGGATAGAGGTCCTGGCACCTATTGTGAAGAAAGGGACAATGATACACCAAGGGCTGGCAGTGAATTAGGGGTCTAGTGTGTTTTGAGATTCGGCTCTCCAGGAAGCCTCCCTACACTCTGAGGCTGTAATACTTGGGTAGGAACCACACAGCTCCCTGCCTTGTATGGTTCTCCTGTGGGCGAGACTGTGGTTCCCCAGAGCAGATCTGGGTCTCTGCTTCCCTAGGATCCCGCTAGGCGCTCTGAATTGGGAGATTTTGTCCCCGCCGTGTCTCTCATGTGTTATAATTGAAGCCCACAAAGGTAAAATGACCAGTCTAAGGCCACTTGGGCTGGAACACTGGGTCTCCTGACCTCCAGTCCCAGCACCAGGCATATGCCCCAGGCAGAGCCTGATGCCTCGGAGAGAGTGGCCTATGCATTTACACAGCCCTTCTAGACCAAGCCTAGAGAGAAAGCATCATTTCAGCTTCTGTTAAGTTCAGCTCCATTCCTGATTTCCACTATTCCAGTCTGGAGCTTTTTTACAGCCTAGTGGTAGCCTTCCAAATATCCTTGGCTCTCAGGTTACCCGAAAAAGGGGAAGGCCCAGACTGTTCATTTATTGAGAATTGAGCCCAATGAAAACCCTGGCCTGGAATTCTGTGGCTGGGAGCTCAATCTCACTGGTCTCCAGCTGCTTTAAACTGTGGGCCAGTTGAACTCAGAGAGCTGGGGCTGAGAGCAGTGTGGCTTGGGCAGTGGCTTTCCTGTCCCCTGTCCCCTCCTCACCCTGTCCTGGGGTCTGGCAGGATTTCCTAGATCCTGGGATTGAGCAGTAGAGAACTGAGCATTCTGGAAAAATTCCTTCATTGACCTGACCACTCTTCAAACGGAGGTACCTGTGTCAGCAGATGGAAACTTCCCAGGAGCTGTCTGTCCCTAGGGGCCTGAGTCCTGGCTCTGCCAATGATTGCTGGGTGAATTTGGGCAGATCAGTGAGTACCCCTTCTGGAGGTCAATTTCCCCAGATGTGAAATGAGGCCAAAGGAGAGAATAATCCCTAGTTCCTCTGATAGTAGGGTTTATTTTTTTATTTTTATTTTTTATTTTTTTAGGGTTTATGTGTTTATTTCATGTGTATTCAAAGCTGTATTTTCACATGGATATTGTTTAGGATGATGCTATGTGGGTGGATTTAAGGTTGGTTTTAGGGACAGGTGAAGTAATAGTAGTGGGGCCATATGGAAATCACAGACTGGTTTGGAAGATGCCATGTCAGATTGGTACAGGTAAGAAAAGGTGTCCTAGAATTAGGCAACTTGGGTTGGGGGTCTGTACCCAACACTACCTGGCTGTGTGACCCTAGGCAAGTTACTTACCCTGAGCCTCACTGCAGTCTATTTCATAGAATTGTGGCCAGCACTGAAGGAAGAATGACTGTGAAATTCTTGGCACAAAGTGGCAGCTTAACAAACACTTCTTCCCACCTCCTCTACCTCTTTGTGTCCAGGCAGCAGTTAGGGGTGGAAAGGTTTCCCCTTTCCCTGACAAGCGTGATGACACTAGGTTGTTGGCTCCTCCAAACCTCCATCTGATGGCTTGGTTTTCCTTCCTGCCCCATCTCTCAGCAGTCACCTCCAAGATCCCTGCACTCATCATGCTTTCTGAGCTTGGACTTCCACCTCCCATCTCGGCCACGGAGCTTCTCCTGGTGTCTGCCATCTTCTGCCTGGTATTCTGGGTGGTC
>VBSM01002959.1:15258351-15273458 GCA_008086735.1 Cheirogaleus medius | reverse complement strand
ACGGGGTCTCGCCCTTGCTCAGGCTGGTTTTGAACTCCTGACCTTGAGTGATCCGCCTGCCCGACCTCCCAGAGTGCTAGGATTACAGGCGTGAGCCACCGTGCCTGGCGTCTTTAACTATTTTTAATAATGAAATTTAAATGTTTACTTTTTCTGACCATGCTAATTCTAGAACGAACCAGATACAGACAGCTCATTTGTTATTAACAGTTTCAGTAGCTACCTCAGGAAATGTAACTTGCTGCTGGATTTGTCACCAGTCTCCAAGACTACTGGGGAGCTCTCTTCTATCAGAGTATTCTGCCCAACATGCTACCAGCTGCAACTGTGATAAGGCTCATGCATGGAAATCAATTTCTGTTTCTGATTGCTCTGCACACGTAATTTTAATGTTAAAAAAGTACATCATACAGGCTGATTACATCGAGGAAAACAAAACTAGTTAGTTATAATGGTCCCAAATTGTTTTTTAAGTAAGTGGCTTGTGTTAAGAAATCACATGTATGTATGACAAATACCTCAGTTATAAAGGATGATGGGTTTTCAGTAGAGATGTGTAATATAAAATCTTGTTAATTGTGCCAAATCACAGGAAATAACCAATAACTAACCTTTACACTCCACTAATTAATCAAAGAAAATACCATTGTGCTGGCAGGGCTAACTACACCATTTTGGTTGTCGCATTAGACACATTTAACTATAATGATTCCTGGACATCTGAGAAATATATTGTAAATTTACCAGAATTATAGGTTGTGCTTTGTGTGTTTATGACAAAAGAAAATTGCTACACAATGGGACCTTGAAGGGAGTGAGGAGTCTGCACATAGGAATGGTTTTTATGCCTTTCTTAGATTTTAATACTTTCCCACTCTCTGATTGTATCTCAAATGACTTTTTCTGCTCTCATTGATAGTTAAAGTGCAGATCATTCAGGACTCCAAGAAACTGCTTTCTAATACATAGTGAGTGTATTTGCTCTTTGGCTTGTGTACCTGCATTTGAACATTATACACAAAAATTTTTTTTTTTTTTTTGAGACAGAGTCTCACTCTGTTGCCCAGGCTAAGTGCCATGGCATCAGCCTAGCTCACAGCAACCTCAAACTCCTGGGCTCAAGTGATCCTTCTGCCTCAGCCTCCCAAGTAGCTGGGACTACAGGCATGCGCCACCATGCCTGGCTAATTTTTCTATATATATTTAGCTGGCCAATTAATTTCTTTCTATTTTTTAGTAGAGATGGGGTCTCGCTCTTGCTCAGGCTGGTTTCGAACTCCTGACCTTGAGCGATCCTCCCGCCTCGGCCTACCAGAGTGCTAGGATTTCAGGCAAGAGCCACCACGCCCAGCCAATATACACAAAATCTTTTTCTTCCTGTTGCAGTCATCACTGATGCTCAGAAAAGAGCCTTGATTTATTTACCACCATGGCATTAGATTATAGAATTAGATTGGCTACTTGTTGGCTGAATAAAGTGGTGTCTATTCATTGATAAATACTTCTTCTTGTATATTCGGATAAATGCTTCTGCTCAAGCAGAAAGGTCTTTACACAAAATCCATGAATAAGCTGCTTGGCTTTCAAAACCACTCTTTTGGAATCAGTTCTCATGACTAGGTCTTGAGAAACCTTAAGTTATGATTTGGAAGTGTTTTCAAACTCTCTATAGTTCTTTCTAATTGGCATCTTTATGCCAGGGTCACATGATGTTCGAACTTCAGAATCTCAAAAGCGACTATGCAGCCACTGGTTTGAAAACCGACTCACCAAATGGCATTGCAGAGAAGGGAAATTCATCACCTATCACATCAACTCAATTTAAACAACTGATGATCAGCTGGATGCAGAGTAGAAATAAACACAGCTGTGAAGATCTAGGGACATGAGTCAGAATTTTGAGGTCTCATCTTAGATAAAAAAAAGGAAGACTGTGAAAAGGACAAACAGGGTGCTGCTTCTGATGAGTACCACGGGCGTAATGTTAGGAGTCGTGTTCATTGAAATCACATCAACGTCAAGAACAGTGCTGAGCAATATTATTCTTTTAGATCACGAGACCTTGAGAAACTTTTCCATTTAAATTCGTATCAGGGAAAAATAGGAATAAAGTTGGAAGAATCACACGTACTGCTTTTAACTCTTACTACAAAGGTATAGTAATCAAAGTAGTGTGGCCTAAGTACAGACTTATAGGTCAATGGAATATAACTGACTGTCCAGAAGTAAATCCATACATCTATGTCCAATTGATTTTGACAAGGGTGCCAAGACCATTCAATGGGGAAAGTGGTCTCTTCAACAAATAGTGCTTGGCATCCATTTCATTAAGTAGGAAAAGTCCAATTTCAAATCAAAAGTATAGTTTATTGTATCTCAAACAGGAAGCAGTACAATTAATCTAGGTATGCACTTAAACTATCAACACAGTTTTGTCATCTTAACAGTAGCTTGCTTATGCCAGCAGCAAAGAAGTCTGGAGAGAGAGTGGCGGTGAAATTGCAAAAGGCGCTTTCCACAGTGTGTTGGAAATTGAATATTTTTCCTCGCAAGAAGTGGTCCAAAGCCTGGAAGAAGTGGTAGTCAGTTGGTGCAAGGTTTGGTGAATACAGTGGATGACAGAGAGTTTCCAAGTCCAGCTTCTGTAGTTTGAGCAGCGTTGTTTGTGCAACATGTGGTCGAGCATTGTCTTGCAAGAGGATTGGCCTGTTTCTTTTTCTTTTTTTTTGAGACAGAGTCTTACTCCATTGCCCTGAGTAGAGTGCTATGGTGTCAGCCTACCTCACAGCAACCTCAAACTCCTGGGCTCAAGCGATCCTTCTGCCTTAGTCTCCCGAGTAGCTGGGACTACAGGCATAGTGCCACCATGCCCGGCTAATTTTTTCTATATATATTTTTAGTTGTCCAGCTAATTTCTTTCTATCTATTTTTTAGTAGAGACGGGGGTTGGGAGGGATCTCACTCTTACTCAGGTTGGTCTCGAACTCCTGAGCTCAAGTGATCCACCTGCCTCAGCCTCCCAGAGTGCTAGGATTACAGTTGTGAGCCACCGCAGCCAGCCTGGGTTGGCCTGTTTCTGTTGACTGATCTCAGCTGCTTAATTGCAAGCGTCCTCATCATTTCATCCAGCTGGTTGCAGTAGACATCTGCTGTAAAGGATGGACCAGGTTTCATGAAGCTGAGTGGATAATACCAGTGCTGGACCACCAAACAGATACCATTAGCTTTTTTTGATGAATATTCGGTTTTGGACTGTGTTTCGACACTTCATCTTTATCCAACCATTGTGCCAAATGCTTGCAATTGTCAAAAAGAATCCATTCTTATAGTCTCATCATTCTTCCACTCACCTTCTATTTTTTAAATTCCACTGGAAAATGAGTGGCAGAGAAGAAGGAAACAATGGGTAGAAAAAGTGTCTAGCACCTCTTCATTCATTTTCCTGTATGGCACTGTGTGTCACAAATGGAAATATAAATAAATACTGGCTTCTCAAGGGCCCCTGATTTCTGTTGCTTAGATGTGAAAAAGCTTCAGTAATGTTGTCTTCTGGCTTTAAAGAAGCCTAGTTTGGTATATAAAGGAGAAATAATAAAGTCTTATTTTAAGAAAAAATAAAAAGAATCCATTTTTCATCACACATCACAATGCGGTGTAGAAATGACCTTTCTGTCATGACAGCAAAGAAAGGCAAGCTTTGAGAGGATTTCTCTTCTGACACTCGTTGAATTAATGCGGAACCCATCTATCCAGCTTCTTTACCTTGCCCGTTAGTTTCAAATGATCCAATGTCGTTGGAATAGTAACATCAAACCTTGCTGCTAATTCACATGTAGGTTGAGATGGACTCGCCTCCACTACAGCTTTCAGCTCACCATTATCCACCTTGGTCTCAGGTCGCCCACGTGGCTCATTTTCAAAATTACAGTCACCAGATTGGAACTCCTCAAACCATCAACATGGCGTGTGTTCATTAGACACATCCTTCCCGAACACATCATTGATATTTCGAGCTGCCTGTGCTGCATTGTTTCTAGGATGGAACTCATATTCGAAAATAACACGAATTTTTTACTTATCCATGGTTTCACAAAAATTGCTCTAAAAAAACAATTTGAAAGATAATCACAAGCCAAAATGTGTGTTTGATAGACTGAGGATGTATCTTTACAATAAACATAACACAAGAAGTGTCAAAGTGAAATGTCAGAGATATCAACTGTCAAACTCAGTACTTAAGGAAATCAGACATTTCATACTTAATAACCTTAATAAAACAATAAAGTTGGACTCTTACTTCATATCATATATAAAAATTAACCAAAAATGGATCAAAGACATAAATATAAGAGATACAATCGTAAAACTCTTAGAAGAAAACAAAGAGGTAAATCTTTGGCAATAGTTTCTTAGATATGACAACAAAAGCAAGGCAACAATGGGAAAAATAGATAAATTGGACTTCACCAAAATTAAAAACTTTTGTGCTTGAAAGGACACTAGCAAGAGAGTAAAAAGACAACACACAGAATGGAAAAAAATATTTGCAAATCATGGCTTGGCGCGGTGGCTCACGCCTGTGATCCTAGCACTCCGGGAGGCTGAGGCAGGAGGATTGCTTGAGGCCAGGAGTTTGAGACCATCCTGAGCAAAAGCAAGACCCCCTCTCTTCCTAAAATAGAAAAAATTAGCCAGGCACAGTGGTGTGCAACTGTAGTCCCAGCTACTTAGGAGGCTGAGGCAGGAAGATCACTTGAGCCCAGGAGTCTGAGGTTGCTGTGAGCTAGGCTGACGCCACTGTATTATAGCCGGGGCAACAGAGCGAGACTCTGTCTCAAAAAAAAAAAACCAAAACAGAATTTGCAAATCACATATCTGGTAAGGAACTAATATCTAGAATATATAAATAACTCCTACAACTCAACAACAAAAAGACAACCTACCCAAATAATAAATTAGCAAAGGATTGAATAGACATTTCTTCAAAGAAGTTATAGAAATGGCCAAAAAGAATATAAAAAGATGTTCAACATCATTAGTCATGCAGGAAATGCAAATCAAAAACACAATGAGATACCACTTCATGCTCATTAGGATGGCTATAATTTTTTTTTTTTTTTTTTTTTTGAGACAGAGTCTCACTTTGTTGCCCAGGCTAGAGTGAGTGCCGTGGCATCAGCCTAGCTCACAGCAACCTCAAACTCCTGGGCTCAAGCAATCCTCCTGCCTCAGCCTCCCGAGTAGCTGGGACTACAGGCATGTGCCACCATGCCCGGCTAATTTTTTTCTATATATATTTTTAGTTGGCCAATCAATTTCTTTCTATTTTTAGTAGAGACGGGGTCTCGCTCTTGCTCAGGCTGGTCTCGAACTCCTGAGCTCAAACGATCCGCCCGCCTCGGCCTCCCAGAGTGCTAGGATTACAGGCGTGAGCCACTGTGCCCAGCCTATAATTTTTTTAAAAAGGGAAAAATCAAGTATTGGTGAAGATGTAGGGAAATTGGAATCCTTGTATATTGTCCTGGGAATATAAAATGGTGGTGTAGCCATTGTGGTAAACAGTTTGGCAGTTCCTCAATAAGTTAAACATAGAATTACCCTATGACCAAGCAATTGCATTTCTAGATACATACTGAAAAGAATTGAAAACAGATGTTTAAACAAAAACTTGTACATGGATGTTCACAGCAGCATTATTCACAATAGCCACAAAATGGAAACAACCCAAATGTCCATCATCTGAAGAATGAATAAACAAAATGTGGTATATGCATACAATGGAATACTATTCATCTATAAAAAGGAATGAGGCTGGGCACAGTGGCTCACACCTGTAATCCTAGCACTTTGGGAGGCCAAGGTGGGAGGATTGCTTGAGGCCAGGAGTTTGAGACTAGCACGGGCAATAGTGAAACCCTGTCTTCACAAAAAATAAGAAAAATTAGCTGGGCGTGGTGGCATGCACCTGTAGTCCCAGCTACTTGGGAGGCTGAGACAGGAGGATTGCTTGAGCCCAGGAGTCTGAGGTTGCAGTGATCTATGATGATGCCATTGTACTCTAGCCCAGGTAACAGAGAGAGACCCTGTCTCAAACAAAGAAACAAACAAAAAAAGGAATGAAATACTGACACATGCTGCAACATGGTTGAACCTTGAAAATATTATACTAAAGGGACGAAACCAGATACAAAGGCCACATATTGTATGATCTCGTTTATATGAAACATCCAGAGTCAGCAAATCTGTAGAGACAAAAACTAGATTGGTGGTTGACAGGGACTGGTAGGAGTGAAGCATAAGGAGTGACTGTTTCATGGGTATGGGGTTTCCTCTTGGGTGTTGAAACGTTCTGGAGTAGATAGTGGTGATGGTTGCACAACATCATGAATGTACTAAATGTCACTAGTGGTAAATTTTATGTTACGTGTATTTCAACACAACGAAAAATAAATTGTAAAAAATATAAAGAAAAAAAATCACAGCAGGGACTACCGTGTTTCCCTGAAAATAAGACAGGGTCTTATATTTATTTTTCCTCAAGAAGACACCCTAGGGCTTATTTTCAGGGGATTTGTTATTTTTTTTTTAAGTACGGTATGACAATCTACATTTATTCAAATATAGTTAAGTCGTCTTCTTCTGGAACATCATCATCTCTCATGTCGAGCAATAGAGCTCTCATGGGGCAGATGAGAAAGGCTGCTCTTCTTCTTTACCGCTCCGCGACGAAATGCATGAGTTGTGCAGATGCGCTGCGTAGCCACGCACATCACTAGGTCTTATTTTCGGGATAGGGCTTATATTGCGCAAATGCTTAGAAATCCTGCTAGGGCTTATTTTATGGGTAGGTCTTATTTTCAGGGAAACACGGTAGGAAGCCAGAATGAACCAGCCTTGTAGGATGTTGAAGTTGCTCAGCTTTGGTCTAAGAGCCAACCAGAATCTTCTGCACATGATTGAGGTACCATAAATATCTGTTGATTAATCAGTCTTCATTAGAAACTTTATCGGTTGGTGGGGTGACCTTGAACATATTGTTTTGCCTCTGGGTTTATTTCTGTCCTGTTCACACCTCTGTCTACTCTTTCCAAAGGATTGGAGTATGAGTAAATAAAGCTGTCAGTCTCCATGTCAGGACTTTTCCAGAGCGAATACTCAATCCATTTTTTTTTAAATGCAGGCTTATGAAACAGATTTTGTGAAATATTCTTGAGTTTATCACAAAGTTTGTGTAAATGCTTTCACCCTGCATGAAAAATTACTCATTTCCTTCCCACTTTTCCCTGTACTTCTCTTGCAGGGCGAATGTCAGATGCCGGGTATCCCCGGACATCGGATTGAAGTGTGTGGTAGTGGAGGGGAAGGGGTTCCTCAGAGAACAAGGGAGCAAAGAGGTATACAATTTGCACTTTGCATCCATCTGGGCTGTGGGGAACACACCGCAGTGCCCTGGACTCCTAAACATTCTGCCCAGTGGTCTGATCCTTAAGGTATGCTTGGGAGGACACCTGTCTTCTGGGTTCCAAGGAGTCGTCTGGGTTCTCTGGGCTGTTTGCCGGGATGACCTGGGAAGCTTCCCTAAACTACACCCTCTCTCTCCACCACCATCTGGGCTTCTATTTAGTCTGGTTCTGTGCCTGCATAATTTGAGATCACCTCCCCTGAATATCTTAATAGTTGGCTTGCAGGTAAGGAAAACTAGGAACCTCTGCGTCTGCACGCAACCCCACAGGCCTGCCTGGGAACCTGAGGCGAGATGTCGAAGCTGGCATTCCTAATTGTCAAAAGCCTCAGGACAGGAATAAGAAGTGGAAAGTCATCGGCAGTATCTGAAAAGGCCAGTTGTTGCTGAGCCAGTTTCTCTCTGAGTGCGGATCCCAGGATGGGACGGAGCACGGAGGGACAGCAGAGGTGGAGCAGCTGGAGTTGGGAGGGGCCTGTGGCTGAGGCAGGGGCTCTGCCTCAGTGACAGTTGTCTGTTCTCTTCTTGGGTGTAACTTTTCCACCAGGCAACACACCCTACTCTATCACTCGGCACAGTTCCAGATTCTCCTTATTCTTTACGTTCGACATCTATCCCTGCTCCATTTTTTAATCAAGAACATTATCTATTTTAGACACAGAGAAAGGCGCATGGGAGCGCAGGCCAAGGAAGAGGTGAGGATTCCAGGGTATCATGGGAGGGGCGTGACAGGAGACAGGGTGTGGGGAAGAGACGTTTGCTGGAGAAAACAAACAAGACTCTCTGAAGTCAGGATTCTAATCTAGCCTCATATGCTACACGTCAGGGCCCCTGCCTGTTTACTGCACCAGATTTCCTGCCTAAGTTGATTTTGCCAAAATGAGGTAGAAAAGGAAAGGTATTTTCAGATGACTGCAGCCAAAACCCAAATTTGAATTCTTTTATTTGGGCAGTGCTTGATTAATGGGGTAGGGAAATAGCAAGAAGTGTGATGAAGAGGCAAGTTTCTCTGTGATGAATCCCCTTCCACCATGGGCCTCCACGACAAAAGCTGATGGCCTGCACTGGCGGAGAGAGTTTCTGTCCCTGCAGGCAAAATAATTGTGATAATGATGCCAACAGGGAGAGAATTAAAAATTTTTTTTAAACAACTAGATATTAATTGTGCATTACAAATATTGTTTGAAGTTTTCTTTATTGAGGTAAAATTCACATAACATAAAATCCACCCTTTTAACTATTTTTATGTGTACAATTCAGTGATTTTTAGTATATTCACAATGTTGTACAACCATCAACACTCTTTGCCTCTGGAACATTTTTATCACTTCTCTTAAAAAAAAAAGAAAAAAAAACCCCTAACTTATCGACAAAAAGACAAACAATCCAATCAAAAAATGAGCAAAGGACTTGATAAACATGTCTCCAAAGAAGATATGGCCAAGAAATGGCCAAAAAGCACATGAAAAAGAACTCAATGTCATCAGTTATTAGGGAAATGAAAATGAAAATTACAATGAGATACTTCACATACATGAGGATGGCTATAATTAAAAAATGGAAAATAAACATTGGCAAGGATATGGAGAAATCAGAACCCTTATATGTTGCTGGTGGAAATGTAAAATACTGTAGCCATATAGAAAACAGTTTGGCAGCTCCTCAATAAGTTAACGTGGAAGCTAAAGCAACTCCATCTTGGTTTTTTTCCTCCCCAAAATCCATGTTAAAATGCAACTCCATCTTGGATGCTAATCTGCCATCTTGACTTCTGATTAACCCCTATTCTGGAATGCCTCTAAGATTTCTACCATTACCATAAATCTTGCCCGTAGAGCAGAAACAACTTGACCATAAATCCTACTCTTAGGCAGATTCACACAGCATTCTTGCCTTTCCCGGAGGAGTGGACTTCAATTGTCCTACACCTTCCTTCCCTACGGTATAGAAGCCTCTGGACTAAGTGGGGGTCCACTCTCTTGCAGCAGCCTGGGACTTAGCTTCTTTTCATAAGGCCCTATTAAATGTTTGTTTCTGAGAAACCAGATATGTTAGCCTTTTAGCTTCCTTGGACTTTGGGTGTAGGTTTGCATAGACCTGCCCCCCTCAGAACAGTTAAACGTAAAATTCTCATGTGATCCAGCAATTCCTCTTCTAGAAACAGCCAAGAGAATTGAAAACAAGTGTTCAAATAACTTGTATGTGAATCTGTATACAAAATGTGGTATATCTATATAATGGAATATTATTCAGTCATAAAAAGGAATGAAGTACTGATATATGGTAAAACATGAATGAACTTGAAAACATTAAACTAAGTGAAATAAGCCAGTCACAAAAGACCACATATTATAGGATTCCATTTATATGAAATGTTCAGAATAGGCAAATGCATAGAGACCCTGTACCCATGAAGCAGTTGCTTCCTGTTCCCCCTTCCCCTTAGCTCCTGGCAACCACTAACTTACTTTCTGTCTCTATGTTTATCCACTCATCTGTTGATTGATGTTTAAGTTGTTTTCACCTTTGGCTATTGTACACAGTGCTGCTATGAACATTTGTGTACAAAATTTTGTTTGAACATATGTTTTCCATTCTCTTGGTATATATTGAATACCTAGAAGTGGAATTGCTGGGTCATATGGTAATTCTATGTTTAACTTTTTGAGGAATTGCCAAATTGTTTTCCACAGTGGCTTCACCATTTTACATTCCCACCAGCAATGAATGATGGTTCCAGTTTCTCCACATTCATGTCAGCATTTATTTTCATTTCTTAAAATTATAGCCATCCAGGCCAGGTGCGGTGGCTCACGTCTGTAATCCTAGCACTCTGGGAGGCCAAGGTGGGAGGATTGCTCAAGGTCAAGAGTTCAAAACCAGCCGTAGCAAGAGCGAGACCCCATCTCTACTAAAAATGGAAATAAATCAATTGGCCAACTAAAAATATATAGAAAAAATTAGCCAGGCACAGTGGTGCATGACTGCAGTCCCAGTTACTTGGGAGGCCAAGGCAGGAGGATCCCTTGAGCCCAGGAGTTTGAGGTTGCTGTGAGCTAGGCTGACCCCACGGCACTCTAGCCCAGGCAACAGAGTGAGACTCTGTCTCAAAAAAAAAAAAAAAAAATTATAGCCATCCAAATGGGTGTGAGGCAGTATCTCACTATGGTTTTCATTTTTATTTCCCTGATGACTAATGATGTTGAGCATCTTTTCATATACTTGTTGGTCATTTGTGTATCTTTTTTGTAGACATATCTATTAAGTACTTTGCCTATTTTAAAATTAGGGTGTTTATCTTTTTGTTGTTGAGTCATGATGGTTCTTTACATATTCTGAATATTAGACCCTTATGGATACATGACGTGCAAATATTTTCTCCCAATCTGTGGGCTATCTTTTCACTTTTTTGATATATCCTTTGATACACAAAAGTTTTTAATTTTGATGAAGTCCAATTTATTTATTTTCTTTTTTTGCTTGTGATTTTATGACCATATTTAAGAAACTGTTGCCTCATCGAGGTTATTATTCTTTTTAATCCTAATCTTTATTTAGCATTTTGTAGTCTGGGGCCTGGCTTCAAGTACATTACCTCATTTATAAAGTGACATTTAAGAATTTAAGACACTTAAGCCTTTGAGATCATATAAAAGAAAACTAATCTTATGTTAAGGAATTAATAATGCTTGCCTAGCCACAAAATTTATGCCATATAAGTAAGGTGGCTACAGAAATTTATCACTGAAACCAGAATACATTTGAGTGTAAAAGGAGATGATATTAGTAATTATGATGAGGACCAGGCACAGTGACTCTTACCTGTAATCCCAGCACTTTAGGAGGTCGAGGCGGGAAGATTGTTTCAGGCCAGGAGTTTGAGGTTACAGCGAGTAATGATGGCACCACTGCACTCTAGCCTGAATGACAGAATGAGACCCTGCCTCTAAAAATACATTTTTAAATCTAAAAAAAATGTAAAATAAAAAAATAATACTTATGATGGGGTAACAGCCATGAACTGGGACTGTTCCAGGAAAGCTGGAACATATGTTCCCTCTACATCTAAGTAATAGAGAACTGAGTTCTAATGTCAGATTCAGCATTAACTTGCTAAGCCCTCACCTATACAATGGAGGGTGAAGTAGATAATTTCTAAGGTTCCTTTCAGCCCTATTGTTCTAGAACTCCATCACATGACGAGTACTATCAAGTCAAGAACTGTAGATTAGTGCTGCGTTATTATTATCCTAAGAATTTGTTTAATTCTCTATGGTTGATGTCCTTGTTAGAGACTTAGTGTGGCCTGCAGTACACTCAGGCAGCAGCAGGTCTTGTTAAAACAAATGGCACCTTCCATAAGTAAGGAGAGGCAGATGGGTGCTGCCCACTGGTCTTGTCTACAGTGGTTCCCAGAAACTTGGCTCCAGCGGTCAGGTAGTGTCCATCTAGTTCAGATAACTGTCTATAGCAATACCTGGAGGAGTTGTTTAACTTGGGAGTTCAGGAAGGCCTCAAGAGTATTTGGTGAGTAGTAAACCTGTCACTGAACTGTTATCCTGTTCTACCTGCCTCTGCAGCTATTGCTGTATCTCACTTAACCTTCATAGTAAAACTTCTTGGAACTTGTTTACACTCACTGCTTCCACTTGCTCACTTCCTATTCTTTCCTCAAACCAATGAAATTTAACTTCTTACCCTTATACTCTGCTTTAAGACCCCTGTCAAAACCACCAAGGACCTCCTAGTTGCTGAATCTAATAGACATTTTCAGTCTTCCTCTGATATGAACTCTTTGCAATATTTAGCAATGTTGACTACTCTTTCTTAAAAATACTCTTTTCTTGGTCTCTTTGTCATGAGCCATTGCTGGGTTTTCTTCTATTTCCTTCCTAGCTGTTGCTTCCCAACTCCCTTTGAGCAGATCTCTTCCTATGTATATCCTTTTTTTTTTTTTTTTGAGACAGAGTCTCACTCTCTTGCCCGGGCTAGAGTGCCGTGGCATCAGCCTAGCTCACAGCAACCTCAAACTCCTGGGCTCAAGCAATCCTCCTGTATCAGCCTTCCGGGTAGCTGGGACTACAGGCATGCGCCACCATGCCTGGCTAATTTTTTCTATTTTTAGTTGTTTGGCTAATTTCTTTCATTTATAGTAGAGACGGGGTCTCACCCTTGCTCAGGCTGGTCTCGAACTCCTGAGCTCAAGCAATCCTCCCACCTTGGCCTCCCAGAGTGCTAGGATTACAGGTGTGAGCCACCGCGCCCAGCCCCCTATGTATATCCTTTAAATTTTGGTGTTCCTCAGGATTCTGTCCTTGGCTCCTGACTCTTCTCATGCTATATGCTATATTCCTGGACCATAATGCCCATTATTGGGACTTTAATTACTGCCTGGTAATTGATGACTTCCAAACCTCATATCTCTCCCTGAGCTCCAGATCCATTCTTCTAAGTGTACATTTCTATGAGTTTTGCAAATGAATACAATCAAGATTCAGTTCTACCTGCACCGCCTGCCAAATCCCTTGTGCTACTTCTTTATGGTCAAACACTCCCATTTCCCACCCCCAGGCAAACACTGATGTTTTCTGTCCCTATAATTTTATCTTTTCCAGAATGTCATATGAATGGAATTATACAGTATATAGCCTTTTGAATCTGGCTTCTTTCACTTAGCATAATGCATTTGAGATTATCCATGTTCTTGTGTTGTGAACTTGGAGTGTTTGTTAATTATGCAAAAAATCAAATTAAAGATCAGCATCTTGCAGAGTTAGGAGACATGGATCACTCTGTAACAGTTTCTAAACACCTTGTCCTTGCTATAACCACCAGGTATAGTATGTTAAAATTGGACACTAGTTGGAACAAGAAGTATACATCATATGCCTGGAACATCTTATCATACAAGAAAGCAAAAAGCTATCAATGACCACTGGGTTTTTGTTAAAAGAGATCAGAAGCCAACTTGAAGAGGCCCCCATTAGTCAAATGTAGGACAATTTGGTCATCAATAAGAATAACAGAAATTGACTAAATATATTTAAATTTATGTGCCATTAATGATAATTTCAAAAAACTTAATTGGAAACATATACTTAACCATATACCCCAGTCCAAATAATCCTAGTTATTTACCCAAGTGATATTAAAACCTATGTTTACATAAAAACCTGTACATGAATGTATATAGCGGCTTTATTTGTGATTGCCAAAAATTGGAAACAAACTAAATGTCCTGCAATTGGGGAATGGATAAACAAATGGGTACATACATACAATGGGGCACTGAAAATGAACAAATTATTATAAACACAAAAACATGGATAATCTCAAACACATTATGCTAAGTGATGCATTAGTGGGGCATTAGTGGGGACTGATAAGAGCCCAGGGAAAAAGATAGGGAAGGAAAGAATCAAATTAGGCTTTGGAGAAAGGAATCTTGTTGATATCTATGTGTGAATTGGGCATGGAGTGGTGTTGAGAGGCTTGGGAAGGGAATGGTGATGCTATGACACTTTTCCCTTGTAATGTTAAGCAAAAAGCTTGATGTAGCTCCAAAAGCCTGGTCTACTGGTCATCAGAATTCCCCAAAGAGCTTGTTAAAATGCAGATCCCTGGATCCTACTCCAGACATTGTGAATCAGAATTTCTGGCAGCAAGGCCTAGAATCTATATTTTTAACAATCTTTGCAGAATGCCACTGGTTTATGGTTTCTGAAAGAACTCAAATAGAGCCACTCAGGTTAGGATGAAAACAATTCCATTTTCAGTGGGAACTGTTGAGATTCTCAGAATGATCAGCCCTAGTGAAAGAGGAATGGAGACATAGTTAAGAGAAAAGAATCTTCCCCTTCTCAATTCTGAACATATTTGCCATACCCTGTAGGCCAGATGAAAAACTCAATAATGTTTAAAAGCATTAAAAGACTGGGTGATTTATCCTTACATGACATCAAAGTTCAAACACCAATATACTAATAGCATAGTCCTCTAAGCACAGCAAATCTCTAGGGCTGACCAGACAGAGAGTGGAATCAAGGCAGCTATTGATCTCTTTCTCCAGGATTAATGGCTACGTGGGACTTCAGATCTGACTAGGTCTTCCCAGGAAAGTCTTTGTTGGAGGTCTTGGGACAATTCATTCAACAGACACCTATGTTAGCACCTACTGTGTGGCAGGCACTGTGTAACATGATGGGGACATAAGTGTGGGCATAACATCCAGCTGACTTCTAGGGCTATAGTTGTGCTTGCAGCAGAGAATAACCTCATGATGGAAAATTGGTTCCCATGTGAGTTCAAAAAAACCATTTGGAGTGTACTACTGAACCCTAACCAAAGGAAGGCACAAGAGAATTAACCACCTTTTTAGGGATATCAACCATGTTCATGTGCACATTATCTTGTTTATTTTCACAGCTTCCTTTGTTGGCTATTATCTCCAGTTTATCTCTAGAGTTGTACAGCTCCAGTTTTTTAAAAAAAGGTACAGTCAGGATTCAACCCTCATACACCAATGGTACTCAAACCTGGGGTATGCACAGAGGTGGTTGGAAAGTACATTTAAAAAATATGTATGTGATGCCCGGGTGTAGTGGCTCACGCCTGTAATCCTAGCACTCTGGGAGGCCGAGGTGGG
>VBSM01002959.1:15214252-15235510 GCA_008086735.1 Cheirogaleus medius | reverse complement strand
CCTCCTGCCATGGCCTCCCAAAGTGCTGGGATTACAGGTGTGAGCCACTGCACCCAGCTGCCCACAAGATATCTTAAATTCAAGATTTTTGGAGCTGATCTCATTATGTCTATCTGCAGATTTCTTTCTACAAAGGTCTACCAATTATCGATGACTAATACACCTTTCTCCCTAAATTAGAAACTTAGAAATCATAATAAACTCTTCTTTTTCTTTAATCCTCCTATTTAGTCACCAAATCCTGTGGATTCTAAATGTCTTTTGGTCCATTCTCCCTTCTCCCTTTATATTGTCACTTGCCCAGTCAGCCCCTCTTATTTCTTGCTTGGTCTCTTAACTGGTACCCCTGCCTCTGGTTTCTCCACTTTTCTTACAGCCACCAGAAAAATCCATTGTGCTCATGATCTGGCTCCTGGTTACCACTGTAGTCTTACTTTCTTTTTTTGTTATTTTTTTTATTTTAATGTTTGTGTGCAGACAGGTTGAGGCCAAGATGGCATCAGCTGCAGCCTTACTTTCTGATGGCCCTCCACAAGCACCCTTTCCTTTAGTGACACTGTGACATTTGCAGTTCCTCACATGGGCTACATTTTCTACATTTTCTCAATCTGAACCGCTGCCTGAGATGCATTTCTCCTTACTCTTCTCTGCTTGGCCGACTCTTAGCTCCCTTCCCCTGGCCAGACTTAGCTTAAGTATTGTATCCACCTCCACTAAACTAACTTAAATATTTTGCTTTGGTCTTTCTGGACCCTTGTGTGTACCTCTGTCATAGCATTTAACACTTTTAGTTGATTGTGTACTTTTCCACTCACCAGACTGTGAATTCCTTGTGGGTACATGTTGGTTTTCATTTCTGTATTCCCTATCCTAGCATAGGGCTTAGTACATAGTAAGCAAGTATTATATATATGCCTGTTGAATGGGTGAGTGAAAAAGTGAAAAAAAAAAAAAAAAGCCATTAAATGTTCTAGAAATCTAAGATGGTAATATATCCCACAAGCTATCTTAAATTCAAGATATCTTTGTTTTGTTGTTAACAATAGTCTCTTTTTAAAGGTACTGGTCAGTTGGATGTTGGTGGCCTAGCCCTGTCTTTAAGTGCACAGCTGCCTTTCCTAGTTTTTGCCTCTCATGAAATGCAGTCCTGCAAAGGAGTAGCTGTTTGCTATTGATCCCATTTTCATTGTTTCTATCACTATTATAATTTTGAGACTTGGACTCATTTGTGTATTTCAGGGCAGGTGACATTACAGAATTAAAAATTCTGGAGATACCAGGTCCTGGAAACAACCAACATTTTGGAGACCTTCATCAGACAGAATTAGGCCCCTCTGGTGTTGGATACCAAATGGGTATCAATCAGAATGGCATGGGCAAGTTGGTCAAGAAGGCAGCCTCTTCCAGCAGTGCTCCTCAGAACATTCCTAAGAGGACAGATGTGAAGAGCCAAGATGTTGCCATTTCCCCCCAGCAACAACAGTGCTCAAAGAGCTATGTGGACAGACACATGGAATCCTTGAGTCAGTCCAAAGGTTTCCGCCGTCGGCACAACTCCTGTAAGTAGGGTCAAGTTGATATTTCTTCTTAACCTCGTTTTTTGGGGCTGTAAGCTCTTATCTAATGTTCTTTAAACAATTCCTTTATTACTCTAATAAAAAAGGATGCTGGCAGAGCTTCACAAAAATATGGCATGGTTCTCTTATTCTAGGGCTAGTCCTTCAAGATGTTAAGGGAAAGGAAATAAGTTATTAGGAATGCACATGAGCTTCCTGCCCTCCGCCACCACTTCACATCCTTCAGGAAAAGTCTGCACAGTTTGTTGAGACTAATAGTGATGTTTTAAATTCATTGGCTGATGGTGGTAGTGACGTCTGAATTGATCCCGCATTTGGGCTGTTTTGGGGATTCTTGTGTAACTTTCTTCTTATGATTTTACTCCCATCTTCAGTTAGAGGAGAGGAAGAGACTGACTTAGACACCTCTGTGATCTTTCATTTTCTGACAGACCAACAATTTAAAATTTGCTGTATTTACTGTCCCTACTGGCACATCAAAGAATGCGTGCACTAGTGTGTGTTGCCGCCCAGTTTTGTATGGTACTGACACATTGTCGAATGCCATTGGTTGATTATAGCCCACAGTTAACCTGTTATGCTCTTTAACATATTCACTAGAATAATGTTACAGCTCTGTTGTGTTCCTTAAATGAATACAAATGCTCTTTTAAAAAATTGCTTCTAAATGACAGATTATTGACAAAAATTTTTACTTAGATGGTTTTGTATTCAGATAATGGCAGAATATTAGGGATTTTAAGTGAGCATTCATTAAGTCATATTAACTTATCAGCTAGAGTAATGCTATGGCATTACCTTCTAAAAGGCAGCATTTAAAGTGAGCTAGGTCTCTTTAAAACCCACATTCAGGGAGTTTATTACAAAAAATTCCAGACACTGCTTGCTGCCTGCCATTGTTGCATCTCAAACTAGTCCTGGTGACATTGTAGTGAGGTGTTTGTGTGTCATGTGAATTCTAGTTTGTGGTGTAACATCTGTGTCAGGCACTAACATTTTAAGGTTTGCAAATGCCTGATTCAAGTGAATAAATAATTGAAATTAAAGGTTTCTTTAAAAAAAATGTATTTCAAGGCCATTTTTTTTCGGGGCATGAGAAGCCACTATCAAAATTGATAGTGACTAAAAACTTGAGACTGAAATTCAGTTGTTACTTGTTTTGTGTCCTTAGAAAAACTGATAGAATGCTTGAATATAGAAAATGACTCTTTCTGTTTATATTTTAACCTTCTGTGTTTTTGCTTTATTCTCTCTTTTAAAAAAGTCATTTTTCTTTGCCAAAAATTAACTTGTTAAAAGTGCAAATATTCAAGCAGCTTATAATCTTGCATGCACTTGAAGATGACCCTTATTAGCAGTTTATATTTTATTTGTCCTGCATGTTTTTTGCCTATTATTAACATCTTACATTGTCCTGGTACATTTGTTATAATTAGTGAACCAACATCGATACATTGTTATAAAATAAAGTTCATGTTTTATTCAGATTGCCCTACTTTTTACCTGATGTCCTTGTTCCAGGATCCCATCTAGCATACCATGTTACATTTAGTATCACATCTCTGGTTGGCTCCCACAGTTTCTCAGACTTTCTTTGTTTTTGATGACCTAGTTTTGATTGGTACTATTATTTTGTAGAATGCTCCTCAGTTGGTATTGTCTGATATTTTTCTCATGATTAGACTGGGGTCATGTGTTTTTGGAAGGAAGACCACAGAGGTAAAGTATCATTTTTATCACATTGTATCAAAGGTATGTACCATCACCGTGGTTTATAACCTGATCACTTGGCTGAGGTAGCATCAGATTTTTCCTCCATAAAGTGACTCTTTCTTCTTCCTTTACATACTGTACTGTTTGGAAGGATGTCACTGTGTGCAGCTCATACCCAATGATTGAGGAATTATGCTCCCTTTCTCCTTGAGGGCATAGCATCGACATAAATTATTTAGAATTCTCCTGCACCAGAGAGTTATCTCTTCCTCCCTGTTTATTTATTCAGTTGTTTATTTATATCAGTGGGAACTCAGGGTATTTATTTTATACTTTGGCTTATAATTCAATATTACTTTATTTTGGTACCCAAATTTTCTCAGCTTTGGTCTTTCCTTGGGAGCTCTTTTCTTTTGGCTCCCGTGTGCCAGGCTAGAATGCAGTGGTGTCATCATAGCTCACTGCAACTTCAAACTCGTGGACTCAGTTGATCCTCCTACCTCTGCTTCCCGAGTAGCTGGAGCTACAGGTGTGCACCACTGTGCTTGGCTAATTTTTTAATTTTTTTGTAGAGATGAAGTCTTGCTATGTTACTCAGGCTGGTCTCAAACTCCTGGCCTCGAGCAATATTCCTGCTTTGGCCTCCTGAGTAGTTGGGACTACAGGTTGTACTCGAGTCCTTTTTTTTTTTGTTTTTTGAGACAGAATCTAGCTCTGTTGCCTAGACTAGAGTGCTGTGGCATCAGCCTAGCTCACAGCAACCTCAAACTCCTGGGCTCAAGTGATCCTTCTGCCTCAGACTCTCAGGTAGCTCGGACTATAGGTGCTCACCACCACACCTGGTTAATTTTTTGTTTCTATTTTTAGTTGCCCAGCTAATTTTTTCTAGTTTTTAGTAGAGATGGGATCTTGCTCTTGGTCAGGCTGGTCTTGAATTCCTGACCTCAAGTGATCCTGCCACCTCAGCCTCCCAGAGTGCTAGGATTACAAGCGTGGGCTGCCGTGCCTGGCTTGTACTTGAGTCTTATCTTGTATATTTTCTGCCCTAGCCCTAAAATCAGCCATGTCTCCAAGGAGCCCTGTTTCCTTTTTTTGGAGACTGGTATTAGAAACCCAGATCTGGGCACACTTGGTGTGCTGATTGCTACTGGGTGTCACCTTTATAGCTGACAACAAGAAAATATATGTGTGTATACTTAACCAGTGTATATACACATATCTGTAAATATTTCTGTATGTAACCATGTATACTGTACTGGGCTAAGTATGCGTTCATACTAATATCTCCAACTTTAATCCATTACCACGTGGATCATTTTAGCTTTCTCCTTTTGCTTATCTGTAATCTCCCACTCCAACAGTGAGAAACCTGTCTCCCACCATCTGTTATCCATTTTTTAAAAGTTTTTTTAAGAGACAGATTCTTGGTCTGTCACCCAGACTGGAGTGCAATGGTGTGATCATAGCTCACTGCCGCCTCAGACTCCTGTGCTCAAGGGATCCTTCTATCTCAGTCTCCTGAGTAGTTGGGACTACAGGCATGTACCACCATGCCCAGCTAATTATTTTATTATTTATAGAGATGGGGTCTTGCTTTGTTGCCCGGGCTGGTCTCAAGCAATCCTCCTACCTTGGCCTCCCAAAGTGCTGGGATTCCAAGTGTGAGCCACCATGCCTGGCCTGTCATCTATTTGTATAATTATTCAGTTCCAGTATACCTATGTAGTGATATCAGAATTATCTACCTATGTCCCCCACACCCATGGGAGACTATCAAATAGAATACAATGCTTATGCACAGTTCCTTTGGCCTTTCATCCTACAGACTCCGTTTCCAGAGTTACCTATGTCTCCCACCCCCTTCGTTGACTTGTTTCATATATTTGTAATACAGTTAAATTGTTTTGCCATATTCTGTGTCCATCCTGGGATTCCCCTAACTTCCTAAATGATTTTTTAAAATTCACATACATTAAGGCTCACTCTTTGTGCTGTTAAGTTCAGTGAGTTTTGACAAATATGTAGTGTCATGTATCTGTCGTTACAATATTATACAGAACAGTTTCACTGTCCTAAACAATCTTCTGTGCTTTCCCTGTTCAACTCTCCCTTCCTTCCCTCCCTACTTCTTCCTGGTAACTACTGATCTTTTTATCATCTCTGTGGTTTTGCCTTTTCCTAAATGTCACATAATTAAAATCATAGTGTAGTATATATCCTTTTCAGACTGACTTCTTTCACTTAGATATATACGTTTAAGATTCATTCATGTCTTTTGTGGCTTCATAGCTCCTTTCTTTTTATTGTTGGATAATATTCCATTGTATGGGTGTATCAGTTTGTTTATTTATCTATTAAAGGATATCTTAGTTGTTTCTAGCTTTTGGTGATTATGAATAAAGCTGCTATAAACATTTGTGTGCAGGTTTTTATGTGAACATAATTTTCAGATCAGTTTTGAAAGTACCAAGGAGAGCAATTGCAGGATGTTTTGGTAAGACTATTAGTTTGTTTCTGTTTTTTGTTCCTATTAACGAATTATAGTAACTCTTTTGAAAGAAGGCAGGTAACTTCAAAATGAGTAAGTTATTATGCTTGACCTTTAACAAGTCACTCTGATACGTTAAAAAGTGGGTTTATTCTCATTCTGAAAAGTACACCCTAGGTGATACTTATTCTGCTTTTGCTGTTTGGTCAATTTCCTTTTCCTAGATTGTTAACTGTACATAAATAAGGTAAAGGGATCATGGGGTAGTAAAATGTTATTCTCTTTTAGGGAATTTCTTTTGAATCCATGTCAGTGTGGAAAGTGTCCGTAGCCTGGGAATTTGATGATGAGATGTGGCTTAGAATTGGTTTCTGATAGATGGTAGAATTACATTTATTTATCTGCTCAACGAGTCCTGTAAGATAAGTAAGAAAGGTCTGCCTTAGAATTTTCTCTGATACATATACATTGATGTTAAGACTGGTAGATAGAAGGAACTGTAGGAATATAATCTTTCTTCAGTTCTGGCTGTTCAGTGTCCTTTCAAGGTTGGCAGTGAGGAGTTGAGGGATTTGTTGGTTCTAGTTACTTAATCCAACATTGACGAGAGATTTAGCTCAAGCAGATTTTAATCTCTTTACCTGGCTCGGAGGTGGGAGTGGTTTTAAAGTATAGTTTGTATTACCACTCAGAATATTTGTCAAGTAGATGAATGGAACATTCATGAACTCCCAGTCCCAGGGAGTAGAGGGAAAGCAGTTAAGGCTTGTTAAGGATACAGGTCTTTGGGTACAATTCATATTTGTGAAATCTCATGTCAGAGCTAAAAATGGTGACCATGAGGGGCAGATGAAATCTACCCTTCTCTGAAATTTCAGTGTATAAACTTGAGTGTAATCACTGGCTACATGGAGTTAAATAAAAATTTAATGTTGAGTTAAGGCTCTTTTGCCTATAGATCATGAAAGTATATAGCTGGCCTTTAGCTCATTTGTATATAGGTAATGGCGGTCTCATAGGCATAACATTGCTTCTGGTTGGTACTGATTTTCCTTTGTTTCTAGAGGTGGAGAGAAATGAGGAAGTGGAATTGAACTTTTTAAATTGAAAAATGTTGGGTATTATCTTGTTACAGTATGGTTGGGCTTTAATAGTCCAGTGTAACAATGATCCTACCATCTGAGGTCAAAAGTTATTTATTTCTTTAGAGACAGAGTCTTGCTCTATTGCCCAGGCTAGAGTGCACAGGCGTAAGCCTAGCTCACAGCAACCTCAAACTCCTGGGCTCAGGCAATTCTTCTGCCTCAGCCTCCCGAGTAGCTGGGACTACAGACATGTGCCACCACTCACGGCTAATTTTTTTCTATTTTTTAGTTGTCTGGCTAGTTTCTTTTTATATTTAGTAGAGACAGGGTTTCGCTTTTGCTCAGGCTGGTCTCGAACTCCTGAGCTCAGGCTATCCTCCTGCCTTGACCTCCCAGATTGCTAGGATTACAGGCGTGAGCCACCACACCCAGCCCAGAAGTTATTTTTTGCCAAGTTTTTATGGAAGTACTGAGGTCCTTTTGACTTCTTTTTTATTTTTTTATTTTTTTTAGTAGAGACGGGGTCTCACTCTTGCTCAGGCTGGTTTCGAACTCCTAACCCTGAGTGATCCTCCATCTTCGGCCTCCCAGAGTGCTAGCCTTTTGACTTCTTAACTTCCTTGAATGTGCTTCATATACCTTTTTTTTTTTTTTTTTGAGACAGAGTCTGACTCTATTGCCTGGGCTAGAGTGCCGTGGCGTCAGCCTAGCTCACAGCTACCTCAGACTCCTGGGCTCCAGCGATCCTCCCACCTCAGCCTCCCAGTAGCTGGGGCTACAGGCATGTGCCACCATGCCCAACTAGTGCTTCATATATCTTAACAGACTTTAAAACCCAGGGCCTAGAATTTAGGAGTTGAAAAGAAGGTCCCAGATATTCTCAGGCACCTTCTCATGAGACCCATTGAATCTGGCACTAAAACATTTGCAGTTTGACCTTCAGGTACCCTTTAGCATGTTAAGTGCAGGACAAAGTTCCCCTTTACAGTCTGTGTGTGACAAAAACCAATAAATAGTGGCACTGAGGATTACACAATGGGTTTGTTGCAAATTGTCCTGGCCAAAGGGCCTCCGTGTTAAAGGCTGGCAAAAAAATGGCACAGGAAGGCGGCCAACCTCTAGTCTTAACACATGCTTGGCCCTTGTAGTTGAAAGATAAAGAAATCTGGGAAGGACTGTTTATCTTTTCCTAGGGAAGTACTTTTCTCCCCCAGGGGCCAAAGGCCAGTTTAATGCAGAGCTAAGGCCCTTTGGGCTACGTAAGCCAAGGATTGCAACAACTTATTCACCCAGAACTTACTAATATTTGTGTTAAAGTGTGAGAAAAGGGAAGGATAAGAGACAACTGATCATATTAGCCTGCCTTTCATTTATTTTATATTCTCTTGCTAACGTGTGGTGTTAGTACTTTGTCTTAGAAATGTTTCTCACTCTCTGCTTTCCTGAGTGTTTGGAACGTAGCTAGTCCTTAGTGTATATTTCTCAAATGAATGAATAGAAGATCCTATGTGTGGAGGAACACAAGAAAATACCTGAAACCTTCTAAAAACACAGCTCTGTTTTTGGTTGCAAGTTATATTTGTAGAGTCATACAGCACAGCCAAAAGTGCTCAGCATCATTAGGGCAGATGACCGGTGACCAGCATCATTAGGGCAGATTTAGAGCATCTCCTACTGTGAATCCTGTTAGTCTTTATAGTGGGGCACTTTGTCAATGTGCTGAGAAAGAGCATTACAGCTCTTTTTCTTTGCTTTTCATTATCTGGCATAATATGAAGTGGGTACCATTTATTAGCCATTTCTTTAAAAAATCTGAGCCGGAAGTTTTGTTTCCACACTGTACTCTATCCCCCTAAATACAGGTTGTGTATCTCTTATCCAGAATGCTTGGACTAGGATTATCTTGATTTTGGATTTTTTCAGATTTTGGAATATTTGCAGAATACATACTGGTTTGAGCATCCCTGATCTGAAAATCTGAAATCCAAAATGCTCCAGTGAACATTTTTTTGAGCATCAAGTCAGCAGTCAAAATTTTTTGAATTTTATAGCTTTTTGGATTAGATATGCTGAACCTGTGCTTCTGAACACTTTCATATTAGTATTAGCCCAGTGTTTAGTGATAATAAACACTGGGCTAGTTGTTAGAGAAGCAACTGATGATTTTTGCATAAAGCAGACTTTAGCACTAGATTACAGGCCTTATACCAGTGTCCTTTGGGATTTCTGAACTATCTATAGAGTTTTGCGGTCTTTGAAGTCTTGGTTCTTTTCTATTTTCTCCTACAACTTTTTCTGTGCCTCTGCCTGTTCCTCTTTAACAATGTCTGTATCGCTGAGCTTTATTGTTGGTCTGTCATCTGGTTTCTGGAGCTCAGGGTTTCATCTGAACCGGAATGATTTCCCATTTTGTTTCTTTTACCCTGTCTTCTCTTTCAGTGATCAATTGCTTATTTTCATCTGTCATCATGGTAGTTCCCGGATAGTTCATTGTTGGTTTATATTGGACATGTCTGAACTTTTTTCATCTGAAGCCCTTGCCTCATACTCCCCCTCATTTTATTGTCAACAACTTCATCTTCCTGTTGTGTTTCAGTCACGCAACAAATTGGCATAATTTTTGATGGCTCCCTTTCTTTCTTATAGTTAATCGCAAATTGCCCTTTCTGTTACAACCTCTTTTTAAACTTTTAACTTTTGTTTGGTGTTTGTTTTTTGGGTTTTTTTGCTTATTTTATTTGGCTGTTTTTATTTATTCAGAGATTTGTGTATTTATGCTTGCCAGGCATAGTATTGGGTGACAGGTATGAATGATGCCATTCCTGCCCTCTGTTGTCTCATAAGCTCCTTGGGGAGTTAGGGAGAGAACATAGCTTAACTACAGAACGCAGTAGATAGTATAGCATAAGTGCTAGGTCACTGGTACCCACATTGTCATCTGACCAATGTAGTCAGATGAGAGTGACTTTTCAGCAACAGTAGGCAAAGAGTATGTTTCGGCTGAGTCTGTAACAGCAAATATGAGAAATAGCTTAAAAGTTCATCAGTAGGGATCATCTTCTGTATGATATAATCTATAATTTATACAGCCGTAAAAAGTAAGATACAGTATTTGAAGAATTCTTTTATGAAATGGGAAGAATCTCCTAAACAAGAAAGCAGGATATAAAACTTCATAAGATGGATGAAAATTTTTTACCAAAAGGAAATACATAAAATGTCATGTGAATATTTGCACTTTTCTATATATTTTATGCATTATCTATTATGAACATCTTTTAAAAGTCATTTTTAAAAAGGAATACTTGTTTTCTATTGCCTTTGAATTCCTTCTTCCTTACTGTTGTGCTATACTGAATGTCATTTGATTTTTGCCTGTGTGCTCGTTTTCTAGACATGATATTCTTTGTACTTTTAACTTTGCCTAGATCTGTCAGAGCTACATGGTTTCCCTACTCCTATTTCCATGTCTTTATATGCAAAAACAGTGTAGAATCTGGAATCTTATAGATTAAAGTTCAGATCCTAACTCAGTATAAATCTGGAGCAGGCTACTTCACCTCTCACTCTTAGTTTCCTCATTTGTAGAAGGGTAATTTTGTTCAGAAGAAAAATCAAAATAGTGTATATATCAAAGCCTAAGATGGTGTCAGCTACATAGGTTCTGCAGGATTACAAATGTTGAGAGTCTTGACTGTCTTTCTTTGTTCTAGACTAGTAAATGGCTCTAGACAATAATAACCATCTTAAAGTGTCTTCATGCTTCCCTAATACCTTATAATACCACAAGGTATTATAAGAATTAAGTAATCTTCATTGAAAAGCTCTAGCTAGATTATATCAGGATGCTCTCACTGTGAATAATAGAAAATCCTACTTGGTGGCTTAAATAATAATGAAATTATAGCACAGTAAGTTGTCATTTGCAAATATAGTATAATCAGGCCTTTGACCTTATTTCTCTGAAACTCTCCTTTGTGTGTTGGCTACATCCTCAATTGATACTAGCTGGCTCTAGCAGTTCCATGTGTCTCATCTAGACATAGCATTCTTCAGAAGGAGAAAAGAGATCATGTCTTTCAGTGTATCTTCTTTAGCAGAGTTTCTCAAGCTCAGTACTATTAACATTTGGGGCTGGATAATTTTTTGTTGTGGGGGACTACCCTGTGCATTATAGGATATTTAGCAGCATCCCTGTATTCTGGTTTTTGTTTTTGTTTTTTTTTTGAGACAGAATCTTGCTCTGTTGCCTGGGCTAGAGTGTCATGGCATCAGCCTAGCTCACAGAACCTCAAACTCCTGGGCTTAAGCAATCCTTCTGCCTCAGCCTCCCAAGTAGCTGGGACTTACAGGCATGCACCACCATGTCTGGCTAATTTTTTTTCTTTCTGTTTTTAGTCACCTGGCTAATTTTTTCCATTTTTAGTGGAGACAGGGTCTTGATCTTGCTTGGGCTGGTCTTAAACTCCTGACCTCAAGCAGTCCTCCTGCCTCAGCCTCCCAGAGTACTAGGATTACAGGCATGAGCCACCGTGCCTTGCCAGCATCCCTGTATTCTACCTACCAGATGCCAGTAGCGGCACCCTCAGCACTACCACCACCAATCGTAACAACCAAAAATGTCTCCAGACATTATCAAATGTCCCATTGGGGGAAGAATCATCCCTGATTGAGAATCAGGAGTTCTTCAGGAGTGAGGAAACCTTTATCAGAAACTATTACAAGAACTCCCTTCCCCAACTCCTGTCCCATCATGTCTTCTTGACCAATACTACTTCACATGCCCATGCTTAAATAAGTTGTCATGAACACCACCATGATTGATTTAGGAATTAATCAGCTCCCTCACCTGAGAGGAAGGTATCTGAAAAAATGGAGTTTTGTTCTTAGGGCAGAGGAGTCTGAATGTTGAATAGGCAACAACAGGATCTGCTACAGGGAAAAAACATTTCACACTAAAATTGCTTACCTATGGCAAGGGGTGTTGAAAGAACTATGTTGGACACATGCAGGCAGTTTGACAATTAGGTCCACAGAAGTGATTTTGGAATGATGGTGGGGTGAGTGTAACCTTAAATAAGGACTGGGCTTATGTTTATATTGTTTACCATTGACTCTCTAGCACCTAGCACAGATCCCAGTACATAACAGATGTTTAATGAGTATTTTTTGAATGAATGAATGAATATGGGAAAATGCTGATCATGGGTGAAGTGGTGTTTTAGATTCAGGAGCAGTTTTGGTGTGATTATGAATATAGTTAGTTGAAATGAGGAAACTCATTTAGACTATGCTCATTCTTTTCTTCCAAATAAACTATATTCAGTTTCAAAGGAATTATGCTTTGAACTAAATAATGCCTTAAAATAAGAATTAAATATTTGACTCATAATACTGATGCCATTTCATTAAGTTTGTCGTACTTCCTCCTTTAGAACTAAACATTTCTATGTGATAAGAACTCTTGATTAGCTACTAATTTGTGGATTTCTAGTATACCTACATTTCATATATATTAGATAGGAGACATAAAAGTACAAATTAAAAAGGATTAAACAACTATTTTATAGTAATAAAATATAGTTAATGGTTCAATATATTTTTTGCTTATTAAAAAGTAACAGAGTGATTAACTATGAGTCATTGATTTCTAAAATGTTGGTAAACCACTGAGGAAAATGGTAACCACATCAGTTATTTCAGAGAGAATTTAATGTAGGGAATTGGTTAAGTAGGTGCTGTAAGACTGAAACAACAAAAAGGGACATTGAGGAAGGGGAAACAAAGGGAAGAGGTTAGGATTCTTAGAACCTTGAAGTTTGCAGGGGGCCTTACAGAGCTGGTGCCAGTCCTTCTGAGGGGTTGCAATGAAAATGGTTGAAGACTGGAACCAACTGCCTGGGCAACGCTGGAAGGAATAGCAAGGAAAAAAAGAGAAAATCTCTTCTCCTTTCTTCCTTCCTGTCTCTTCCAGTACCCACTACTGGTGATGGAACCTAATGGGAAGCCACTAACTGAAGAGAAATATAATTTGTAGAGTTCCAAGCCTCCACACCACAAAGGGGGAGTGTGGAGTTGAAAAGCAGTAGCTTAATAAGTGACACACTTAACTCTGAATGAAAAAGACTCAGAGACTGGGTGCAGTGGCTCACGCCTGTAATTCCAGCATTCTGGGAGACTGGGGCAGGAGGATTGCTTGAGCACAGGCGTTCGAGACCAGCCTGAGCAAGACCAGCATTTCTATTCCTAAAAATAGAAAAAAATTTAGCCAGGCAACTGAAAATAGAAAAAATTAGCTGGGCATGGTGGTAGTAGCTGGGCATGGCATGCCTGTAGTCCCAGCTACTTGGGAGGCTGAGGAAGGAGGATCACTTGAGCCCAGGAATTTGAGGTTGCTGTGAGCTAGGCTGACACCACTGCACTCTACCCAGGGCAACAGAGCAAGACTCTGTCTCAAAAAAAAAAAAAAAGAAGAAGTAAAAGACTCAGAGAACTGGTCCTAGGTTCAGTTAATTTTGGTTGGTTAGTTTTTAGTGATAGTCATAGCTGGAAAGAATACTTCTGAAAGGCATGATGTGGAGCAGGGTCAGCAAACCTTTTCTGTAAAGGGTTAGGTGGCAAATATTTTAGGCTTTGCAGGCCACAGGGCCTCCATCCCAAATACTTAACTTTGCCTTTGTAGCACAAAAACAAGCCTTAAAAAATATGTAAACAAATGAGTGTGTGTTCTGATAAAATTTTATTTATAGAAACAGGCAGTGGGTTGGATTTGGCCTGTGGGCTATGGTTTGCAGACTTTTAATGTAGAATATATACATTTAGGGTAAAGTTAATTAGTGATAGTCAGTGTGGATTCATGTTTAGAATAACCTTCTTGATACTTTTTAATTCAGGGGAGCCATCTTCATAAATCTGATTAATTTTTTAAAAACCTGGCTAAAAAATGCCTCTCAGAGGAATTCTTTTTTTTTTTTTTTTTTAATTTTTTTATTTTTTGAGACAGAGTCTCACTTTGTTGCCCGGGCTAGAGTGCCGTGGCGTCGGCCTAGCTCACAGCAACCTCAAACTCCTGGGCTCAAGCAATCCTTCTGCCTCAGCCTCCAAAGTAGCTGGGACTACAGGCATGCGCCACCATGCCCAGCTAATTTTTTCTATATATTTTTAGTTGGCCAATTAATTTATTTCTATTTTTAGTAGAGACGGGGTCTCGCTCTTGCTCAGGCTGGTTTCGAACTCCTGACCTTGAGCGATCCTCCCGCCTGGGACTCCCCAGAGTGCTAGGATTACAGACGTGAGCCACCACGCTTGGCCTAAGAGGAATTCTTTATAGGAATTTTTTCTTATTATTTTTAGTTAAAAGAAAAAGTAAATAGAATATTCAGTATCTTCTTCTTGCATTCCAGTAGATCATCCTGTATACCTCTGGGGTTGCACACACCCACTAAAGAGAGACCACTGGGCAGGAGACCTATTTCCTAATAGGATGGTTTGATTTAATACTGGGATAGTACATTGATAATCCTTATTCTCTTGTTATTCCCTTGCCTACATATACTGCTAATGGTGTTATCCTGATCTTGTGTTTTCATACCCATTCTCCCTTCCTAATCTACCTCTGCTTTCTTATCCATATTTCTATGGCACTTTATATAAACTTCTTTTATAATGCTAACCACATTGTATTTTCATCATGTGTTCCTAACACCTAGCTGTACAATAGGTTCTCACTGAAATGTTTTTTTTCTGTTGCTGGGGCTAGAGTGCAGTGGTGTCATTATAGCTCACTGCAACCACAAACTCCTAGGCTCAAATGAACCTCCTGCAGCCTTCCAAGTAGCTAGGACTACAGGCATGCACCACCATGCCCGGCTAATTTTTTTCTATTGTTTTTTTTTTAAGAGACAGGGTCTTGGTTGTGTTCAGGCTAGTCTTGAACTCCTGGCCTCAAATGATCCTCATTCCTTGGCCTCCCAAGGTGCTAGGATTACAGGCATGAGCCACCACACCTGGCCTTTCACTGAATATTTTATCAAATTATGAGAACTAGAACTTAACCCAAGCTCTGACTAGCTTCTTATTGGGTCATAATCTGAGCTGTTTATGGTGTCTCAAGCACTCTTCCTCACCTTCATAATTTTGGTCAGCCTTGGTTTTTTTCAGAGTCCTAAGTGGTATCTTCACTACCATAGCAGCTTTTTTCCATACCAGTATGGCACTAGGAAGACTTGGGCATAAATTACATTTGCATAGTACACACATTTCAGAATAATTAATGTATTTGATCTTGCTGATATTGATTACTTTGTTAAACAAATATTTATCGACTGCTATATGCTAGAAACTCTACTAGGGGTACCAGTATGTATGAACATTTTACATACAAGGAAATTGAGGACCCTGAGAAGTTAGATGATGGATGTGAGATTATATAACATTTTAATGATGGAACTGCAACTAGATCCTGTGTCTCCTGACTCTTGGTCCATTGGATTGTAGGGATTGCTATGAGAAGAATTAGAGCAGTATAGTTGATATGGCATATGTGAGGGCATTTGCTTGTGGTATTCTAAATGCTACTTGAGTGTTTTCAGTAGTTGAGGGGCTCAGTCTTTCAAAAAGAAGTGCATTACATTTATTTAGACTGTGATACAGGTTCAGTTTGGCATACCAGTTACCTGGTCCACCCTTTCAAGGTAGTCAGATGGGAATCAGCATATAAATTTAATTCAAGATTCTCTGGAAATGGATGGTTTGGAGAATTCTGTGAGGCCTTCTGCCTTGGCTGCTAGAGTAGTTGTTGACTGATGTGTGGTAGCCAAGTAGGGTCTCAGAGGGTAGCTGGCTACTCTGGTGTTTATTTACATCTTGATGTGGCCTCTATAGGATCAGCTCAGTATGGACCTTGTCATTATTTGATGGTTCAGAAACTGCTTACTCAGATAAAATTCCGAGAAAAAGAGATCACATTAACCAAAAGGTCTAAAGACATGTTTGTAAGTCAGAATACCAGTGGTAGCTATATATCTGGCTGAAGATATGGAACCGCTTATATAAACCAAAGATTCTCTCCTACTAGAGTCTAGCCTGAGATCAAATTAAAAATCAGAAGGTTGCTTGCTGAGTAAGCATAGAATTAAGAGCCAGTTAAATAATGTCTTCCTTTAGGCTTCAGGTTGTGAGGCCTTGGCATTCTTGTACTCCAGGGGTATTTCTTTCTTCAATAACTGCTGGACTTTCAGACTCAAACCACCCTGGACTGTGGGGAGAGAGACTGTCCTTCCACTTTTCTTGATATTAAGTTGTCAGAAAAGCTTCAGTTATTACTAGTTTCTTTACAAAGGATATAAGTGGTTAAGATTTCCAGGAGTGCTGCTTACTTCATATTCGTAACTAGTTGTTTGGGTAATTAAAATCTGTTATCCACATGAGATGTGTGGTTTGTGCTATTTAATGTGATTTAGAAATAGCTTACCTTTACCATCTTCACTTTGGTTCCTGGAATATTCTCTGCAGACAACTCATGTACTGTATTGTCCACTTTCACTGAGCACTTTCTATAGGCACACTGACTTTAGTCTCTGTTTTTTCTCCAGGGTCATCTAGTAGCAGGCACCCAAATCAGGCAACGCCAAAGAAAAGTGGTTTAAAGAATGGTCAAATGAAGAATAAAGATGATGAGTGCTTCGGGGATGATATTGAGGAGATCCCAGACACAGACTTTGATTTTGAAGGGAACCTGGCCCTTTTTGACAAGGCAGCTGTGTTTGAGGAGATTGATACCTATGAGAGGAGAAGTGGGTCCCGTTCCCGGGGCATCCCAAGTGAAAGGCCTACTCGGTACCGCCACGATGAGAACATCCTGGAGTCGGAGCCCATTGTCTACCGACGGATCACAGTGCCCCACAACGTGAGCAAGGAGTTCTGCACAGGTGAATTGCACCAGGTCCCACATCCCACTGGCTGCTCTTCGCTTTCTATTATGCTTGAAACAAAAAGACTCTGTTTCTGAGTCAGAATCTTACATTAGGAATTAAGTGGCTTGGTGATTGGCCAGTATTAGTGTCTCTTGGGAATTGTGGCCAATACAGCAATCTGTCACCGTGGGGGAGAATTTCTCTACATGTCCGTTTATATCCTTTATCTGGCAGGGTGTGGTCTGCTTTTTATTTAGTACTAGTTTTATGAGAAGCAAATAAAGGCCTTTGGGGCTATCTAGATTCAAATCATCAGATCCGTTTGCACTTTGGCTTCCCTGTTACTACTGCCTGTACCTTTCACCAGAAGTTCAACTCTGTTATATTATTTGCTGGTGCAAAACCAGCTGAAGATGGATAATTAAAATCATTGGCTAAAATTAGGGATTCATTAAATTACATTTGTTTACCATGCTGTCCTCGTTTCCTGTTAACCCTGGTTATTTAATTTGGCTAGCTATAATTTTTATGTAACAAAGTAGTGCCTTGGTAGTTATATTGGTATATGATAGTCTGGTTCTCTTACCTTAGTGATGTTTAAGTTTCTTTCTTTCTTTCTTTGCGTTAGAACCTTTTCTTCAAATGTACAGCATATGAAGCAGATAAAAGCAGCTGTGGGAGAGGCAGTTCACCTCTTCCCGGTCCCCACCCTACCCCCAAACCACATTATTAACTTTTTGGATCACAGTTTGAAAACCATTGTTATTGAGCTAAGAGCTAGAGAGGAAATCATAACAAATCATAATCATTTTATTAGCAAAGGAACTGAGTATAATATTTTCATTTTGGTTTGAAGTTTGGAATATAGGGAATATAAATATTGAATGTTGGTAGCTGTTATAGGGAAAATTATAGAGACAGCTTATTGCATTTGGAGGAAAATCAAATGTGGCTCTTTTATCGACAACAGTAGGGCTCTGTTGTATTTGGTTTTGCTGAGTATAGTAGCTTGTGCTAAAAAAAAAAAAAATAGGCTGTCAGGCTAAAAAAGACTGCTAAATGGTTTCAGTCTTTCACTAGCAGACTCTGGTAGGTATGCTTCTTTATTACTAAGGTAGTTTCCGTGTCAGTAATGGTGTGACTTGACAAACTCCTTTGATTTTTACTACATGTGTAAAGGCAAACAGCCTAGCTCAGAATCAGGCTTAGAAATTGCTGGTTTTAGGCCTTTCAAAGGTAGTTATCATCTTTAGGTGTAGTGGTATTCCCAGATCTGCCAACTATCCACCTCTCACTGCTTCCTTTTTTATTGCTCTCATTTGTAAAATAAGCAGCTGCTACTGGTAGCTGTCCATATCATGGTCCAGGTGAAGCTGCTGAGGTTGTTGGATTGTGCAGTATGTACTGACCCTGAAATTATTTACACTGCAGGAAAATTCCTGAATTGGGGAAGATTATGGTCTGCCTTGGAGTGAAGTGGCTAAAAGTGTGAGAATAACAGTGAGAATCAGGAAGGATTCTCAGATCTAAAAGAACCTGAGAAAACATTTGCTAAAGTAGACAAAAGGAGAGGTGGAAATTTCTTCCTTCTACACACTCCAACTTGATCTTCACACTTCTTTTGTTTTTAATGACAGAAGTGAAAAATTCTCTACTCTCCTTTAAGTTACTATCAACAAATATGCTACAAACCACACATACTGGTCCTTGGCCAAGAACTCGGGTATGGCGGCTTGTGTATAGCGACAGTTGCACTCCACTGGTTCTTGACAGTGAGGGGACAAGAAGCCCAGCAGCTTCATGCCATCTGGTTTTTGTTCTTAACAGTGATAAGGAGTGGAAATGTAGTCCCTTTGCCAAGCAGGGCCTGAGCTAGAAAAAGAGCAAGCAAGCAGTTGTCTTGCTGAGCATCTTCTCCTGCAGTGATTTTTATCTCTGTTCCAGCTCCAAGGCACAAGCCTCGAGCAGGTTTTTACTGAGTGGTAGTCAGCTAGTGCAGAGCTGGGGACACTTTTCCAATTAGATCTACTATCCAAATGTTAGAATAAGAATAAGGCAAACTATCTGAAATATTTAGAGAAACAATCTAGGACCATAAAATGTTAGTGTTAGGTTGCTTGATCACCTAACATAATTTTCTCATTTTATAGATGGACATAAGGCCCAGAGAGGTAGAGGCTCTTTTCAACCTTACCCCTCACATCTCCTTTTCTCTTCTGGATAAAGAGGAGCAAGAATACAGTGTAAGAAGAGAATGGCAGTTTAATGGCAAAATAGACTATAGATAGGTCTCTAATGTATAATGGTTTGACTTACAGTTTTTTGACTTCAGGTTGATATGAAAGCAATTCTCATTCAGTAGAAACCATAGTTCAAATTTTGAATTTTGACCTTTTCCCGGACTAGCAATATGCCGTAGGATACTCTCTTTGTTGCTGGACAGTGACAAGAGCTGCAGCTCTCAGTCAGCCACATGGTCACTAGAGTAAACAGCTAATACTCTACAGTGGACTGTGTTGCCAGATGATTTTGTCCAACTGTAGGGTAATGTAAATGTTCTCAGCATGTTTAACATAGGCTAGGCTAAACTATGATGTTTAGTAGATTAGGTGTATTTTTTTTTATTTACATTTTTATAAAAATTTCATTTATTTTCTCTTTTCTTTTTTTTTCCCCCCACTAGCATTTTTTTTTTTTTTTGAGACAGAGTCTCACTCTGTTGCCCAGGCTAGAGTGCCGTGGTGTCAGCCTAGCTCACAGCAACCTCAAACTCCTGGGCTCAAGCAATCCTTCTGCCTCAGCCTCTCGAGTAGCTGGGACTACAGGCATGCGCCACCATGCCCAGCTAATTTTTTCTATATGTTTTTAGTTGGCCAGTTAATTTCTTTCTATTTTTAGTAGAGACAGGGTCTCCCTCTTGATCAGGCTGGTTATGAACTCCTGACCTTGAGCGATCCGCCCGCCTCGGCCTCCCAGAGTGCTAGGATTACAGGCGTGAGCCCGGCCCCCACTAGCATTTTGATCTTGGAAGTAGGTTAGGTGTATTAAATGCATTTTCACCTTATAAGATTTTCAGCTTACATTGGATTTATGGGGATGTAGTCCCATTGTAAGTTGAGGAGTGTCTGTGTAGTCTTTTCTCTTTAGTACTGTACTCTGTCAGAAATGGACCAGTTTAGATCAGCAGTTTACCGGAGTGGCCTGAATAGCTCCCCCAATCTGGCCTTGTGGTATTCATATCCCAGAATACCAAATACCTTATTTTCTGCTGATTTAGTAGCAAAAGGAGAGCAACATGTTTATTACCCATTTGGTTATGGCTTGGGATTTAGGATTCTGGCAGCTTGCTGCTGGTGTTCTACATACTGACTTCATGCTAGGTGGTGTCAATAGTATATAATAAGCCATTATTCACCAAGTACTCATATTCCTCCTGGCAGTACTCCTTGCCAGCTATGCCGGGCCGGAGGGCAGGCAGTGTTATGATAGGTTTGTTGATTTGAAAACACATTCAGGAAGCAGCTAAATCTAGCTCTTTGTTTAACCCAAATCTTTTTTTTTTTTTTTTTGAGACAGAGTCTCACTCTGTTGCCCGGGCTAGAATGCCATGGGGTCAGCCTAGCTCACAGCCACCTCAAACTCCTGGGCTCAAGAGATCTTCCTGCCTCAGCCTCCCAAGTAACTGGGACTACAGGCATGCGCCACCATGCCCGGCTAATTTTTTCTATATATTTTTAGTTGGCCAATTAATTTCTTTTATTTTTTAGTAGAGACAGAATCAGGCTGGTCTCGAACTCAAACAATCTGCCCACCTCGGCCTCCAAGAGTGCTAGGATTACAGGCATGAGCCATGCCCAGCCCCAGATCTTTTCTCTGTGGAAAGTCCTTTGGGGTCCTTTGACAGGGCTGCTGTGTCTCCAACAGTCATGGACTGTCAGACATTTCTCTAGCTTCGGCCCACCCTGCTAAATAATGGTGCCCAGTGGTCACCTCCTGGATTGATCAGGATCTCTCTGGATCCAGACTTACAATTTGAAATTCTTTAAAGTGAGATTCCATATGTGTATGCACACGCACATGTGTGCTCATTTTAAATATAAACTGCTTAGTGTGTGTGAGCACCCTTCTGTTCAGTGGAGAGAACTCCCCAAAAAACACTGCTTAGGAAAGTGGTAAGGCTTCAGAGAAGAATCTTTGCTCAACACTCATAGTATTCTGAAAGAAATATTTAACACATTGCGTACCGCATAGAAATCTCTAAGACCAGGGACCGCACGTTTTTGGGCAAACTGCACGTTATTTAAATCATCATAACTATAGATCATAATGCACTTTAGGTGTTGTTTTTCAATAATTACAACATTTTTATTTATAAAAACAATTGAACAATTAAACAACTAATTAAATAATTAAAGTTCCTAGTACTGTTTTAACATATGGTACTGCATAAAACATTTTCCTCTATGAAGAGGGACCAAACA
>VBSM01002959.1:15175143-15194155 GCA_008086735.1 Cheirogaleus medius | reverse complement strand
CTCTACCCTCGGTCCCCTGTGCAGCCAGGTGGGCCTTTGTTTACAGACATAGGCAGCTCTCTGACCTTGTTTTAGGTTTACAGCCACTGGGCCTGAGCGAGCACCTTGGGGGTGGGCCAGGTCCCATCTGGGGCCTGTACCTGCTCTATGTCAGAGCTCGTGGCTTGTGACTCCCCTGCTTACCTGCTGCTGCACAGCCCTTCCACTGATCATGTAGACCGGCTGTATGGCCGCTGTCCACTAGAGGGCAGACCTGCCTGCTCCTTTCATTTTATGGGCTGTGACAGACTAGGCCTACCCCTAACCCAAGTTGATATGGGGGCTTTTGACCGTTTCTTCTGAGCTGATCCATGTTTTGCTGGGATTTTTCCAAGGGTCTCTCCCTTCTTTACTCTCCGTCATTCAGAGATAGGGAAGGGGGTGGCATCAGGTGTTACTGTATTGGGGTTTTATATTGCTCTTCTGTCATCTTCAGCACAGGTAGTACAAGGTTATGTTACTGTAGAACCGCAGTGCCCATCTTGCCAGCAGTGCCCCTCCCACCCCCCGCTGGGGCTGAGCCTTGCCTAGTCTGGGCCAGACCCCTCAGGGTGCAACTTTAATGTTCAGTATTGGGGAGGCCCCTGGGGGAGCCTGGTGCTGAGCCAGAAGAGGCTCCCTGGTGCTTCTGTCCTAGGCCACCCCTCCCCCATCTCCTGGCCTGCATAGACATACCCCACTTTCCTGCTCCCTCTGCCCTTACCCTGAAATGGCCCTCTGCAGCTGTCATCCCAGAGCAGGATGCATGTCCCTCCCCTGCCTGGGCTCCCCCCCAGTTCTTACAACATCTGGGCTTTGAACCCTTTATGGGTGTCCACTCTAGTTGAGTCAGCTTGGGGCTGGTGCCCTGTCGCAAAAGATGCCAAATTGAGGCTAGTTCTGGATGAGCTAGCTGGCGGGGCTCAGCCATAGGGAACATACTGCTGCTCACGTCCTAAGGCGCTGAGACCAGGACCTTCCCAGGCCTAGGCCCCAGAGGCTCGTGGAGCAGGAGCCATGCCTGGAACCCTGGCAGGGACCCTTGCAAAGGATTTGTGCTTAAGCCTTTTCCAGGGCTTCAGGCTTCCTTCTGCTGTGCCCACCCACTGGTTGAGGGGGTGAGGAGTGGGGGGGCACACCAAGACTGTGGACACAGGGTAGGCCCTGGTGCCATAGGTTTCAGGCTGCTTTATCACTTTCCTTGTAGGATCGTAGCCAGGAGCAGAAGAGGCAGGGCAGAGAGGTTTGGCCCCTCCCTTCCTCTCTCCAATGTTAAATCATCTCCAGCAGTGGGGAGGGGCTGGGACTGAGCTTCATGCTGTGTCTCCTCCCTCTCAGGGCCAATCAGCTCCCAAGCTGGGGTCCCCTCTTCAGGGATAGGGCCACAACCTAAGGAGCAGTCTAGGTTACAGCCATTTTAGTAAGCAACTGTTAAATAGGTTCTGGCTGCCTGAGAATGCAGTTTGGCCCCCTGATTAGGCACAATGGGAAATGAGATGGAAGAACTATGGCTGCTGGTTCCAGTGAGTCGCTGGGGCCCTGGGGGTGATGACCTTGTTGAGGGGCTACTGGGACTTTGTGCCCAAGTCTGTCCCCAACCTTTCTCTCCCCAGGTGGCATTGGGGCCTCTCCTTGCCCTCAGCCTGGGCCTTCCCCAGAGGTATTAAAAATAAGCATGATTCCTATATCTGCAGCTCTTTTCAGAGGCATCTTGCCTAGAGTGCCCAGTCCCCAGGGGGACCCAGTCAGATAGCAAGCCTATCTCATGCAGCTCTTGGGGAACCAAAAACCAGCACTAAAATAAAGCTGAATGACTGAGTTCTGTGCTCTGTGGTGAATTGCTCTGCAGGCTGATGAGGTCCTGCCTCCCCCAACTGTAGGAACCTGCCCCAGTCATCACATGCCCTCAGTTGGCCATAGCTGTTGGTGATGGACAGTCCCGGCAGGGCAGGGAAAACCAGACTCTGCCTGGCTAGCTACAGTGGGCTGTTTCCCTTAGGTTCTTTGGGGCTGGGAAGTACAGGAGCCAGCAGGGCAGGGGCACAAGATGAGGCTCAGGTGTCATCTAGGACTGCTCAACAGCCTGCCACCTCAGCCCCACCTCAGGACTGGACTGCTCTTCTCCTGGACCGAGAGATGTCCCCACTTCTGGTCTTTCCACTGGCTAGCTCTTCTGTGCCTGGCCCAGTTCACACTTAGTTCTCCACAAGCTGAACTGCTAAGAAAGACTTTATTAATGAGGTCAGGGAAGGGAGAAGGCAGGGATCCTGGAGACGGACACACTGGTACCAGGGGTTACAAACAGTAAGAAACACTTTATTATAACTTTACAACATATAAATAGCTTGGGTCAAATCTGTGCTTTCTGGCAGCTGGGCACCAAGTCTCCTCCCCTGCAGGTTCCTGCCTTCCTTCACATTGCACTGTTCATTGGGTGGCTCTGGCCCTGGGCCGGTGGTAGAGGCTGGAGAAAAGCGGCTGGACAGCCCAGTCCCGCTCTCCATCTCCTTGCAGGGTGGCCTGCACCTGTCATCTGCTTGGGTTGCGGCTGCTGTGGAAGGACCGCTCCTCAGGGGTCAAGCCAGCAAAGAAGGGGTGCAGCAGGGCCTCGGCCAGTGTGATGCGCTGGGCAGGGTCAAATTCTAACATCCTCCTCATCAGGTCAAACAGCTGCACGTGCTCCAGAGTGTCCTGGAGCATGTAACTCTGCTCAGGGACACAAGGTGTCTCAGTGTGATGGCAGGGTCGTGGGGAAGCCACAGCAGGTCCCTTTGCCTCTGGGACGCCTTGCTGGACTGGGCTGAGGAGGCAGTGATGCCTCCTTGGAGGACTCTACTTCCGCCCTCCTGGACAGACAATGAGCAGCTCCTTTCCTTTCATGCCCGTGTTTAACGTTTTGCTCGGAACTTGTCAGGCTACTAGGTGTCTTGCTGGGTTGGTGCCTCTGCCCCACATGCAAAGTCCTGACAGGTAGAGATCACCTCTGCAAAATTCACGTGTCTGAGCACCAAATGCAGTTGACAGAGGCTTCCTGGCCATCGCTAGATCTTCCCTCCCCCTCACCTCAGTCCTGCCTAGTTCTTTCCAAAATTTGAGAGAAGAGAGTGGGACAGGAAGCAGCAGGCTCTTCTGGTATTCCCCAGTTACATTCATAGCCACCCCGTGGGGAAGGGGTAGGGCTAAGGGCCCCTCTGGGGCAGTTTGCAAGAAGCCCAACTGCCAGCACCCAGTCTTGGGTGCTGCCTCCCACAGAGCTGGAACGAGGAGGCAGCCTTTAGCTGCCTGGCCTGTCTCTCTGCTGTGTGTCTGCCCAGTGCCTGGGGTCTCCTTGGCATGAGTTGAGCTGGGGGAAGCCAGAAACTGACCTTCAGAGGTTTGCAGTTCTCCTTCACATACCGGCCGTCAGAGCTGTTCTCATCCCAAACCAGGCCCCCTTTGTAGAAATATTTCTGCTTCCTGAAAATGTGGGGTGGGAGGAGTGGGAGTCAGGTTGTGGGAGTGGTAGGGGGACACAAGCCTCTGGTGGGACGTGAGGAAGAACAGTTCCAGCCAGACTCAAGACAGTGGCAGTCTAGGGACTGGCAGCAAAGCCGGGGTGTACAGGGAAAGCTGTTAGGAGCATGAGGGGGAGCCAGGAATGTCTGGCAAGGACTTTCTATTCTATATCCAGTACCCTGTTAACACCCAGCAGAGAAGGGAAAGCTTCCTATGTCAGCCCTGAAGGAGCTACCAGGGTCCTTACCTGGTGCGGTGGATCATGTGTGATGGGATGGGCCCTAGGATCTTCTCCATCATCACCAAGTGCTCTCGGTTTTCGTGGGTCTGTGGAAGATCAGGGACAGAGCAAGTAAGGGACAGTCCCAGCCTCACCCCTCAGGGAGAATATGGGATGAAAGAGGGGCAAATGCCCTTGCTGCCCCAGGAGCTGCAAACTACCAATGGAACAGCAGTCCCAGCCTCCAACCTGGTGGCAGCTTGCCAGCCTGTTCTCTCAGGAACAGGATCACACTCCTCAGCCCTTCAGGAAGACTTGGCCGTGACTGCACACCTCTCTCTGGTTAGCTCCACTCTCCCCAGAAAATGTTCCAGCCGTCCCCATGCCCTCACTCGTGCTGTATCCCCTGCCTAAAACACTTCCTCCTGCATCTTCATCCTTGACGGCAGCTACACAGACCTCTGCCTTCTTTCCATGAGCATCTGCAACCCTTGAGAGTCTGAATCTTACAACCTGACAAGTGACAAGGTGGAAGACACCTGTCTCTTCAGCCATATGGGGCTTCCTACCCCAGAGTGGCAATGCTCAGGACAGGGAAGCAGTGTGGGGACTGTACCTGGAAGAGTGTGAAGCCCCGGTAGTACTCGAAGAGAATGCAGCCGATACTCCAAACGTCACAAGGCTGTGCCCAGCCCAGCTCTGAAAGCCAAGACAGGGAGAGGCTGTGAGATCCAGTTCTGTTCGCCTCACCTGGAGATCACAGGGCAGCAGCCACACTGGCTGGCAGGACTCTTGCCCCAGTACAAGGCCCTCTCTCAGTAAGGCTGACTGACAAGGCCAAGTCAGCACCCTCAGCGTCTCATGACACTGGCCCCTTCGTCTGAGATGTTCTGACTGCCCTGGGTGGCAGACTGACAGGCACGCCACTTGTGTTCATACCCTCCCAACAACTAACCGTTGTAACAAGGTCAGGGACCATCAGAAACTCACCAAGGATCACCTCAGGTGGGCGATAGTGACGAGTGGCCACAATGGTTGTGTGATGCTCATGGTCAAAGGTGGCACTACCGAAGTCAGCCACTCGGATGCTGGTGTTCTTAACTGACTTCTCCTCACAACTCTGAAGGGCAAGGCAGGTAAGAGAGGTCAGGAGTCTGTCCCAGCAGGTAACCCACCCCTGGAACAGGGCCTCACCCTCACCCCATCAGTACCTTGTGCTCATTGTAGAGGGTTTCAAACTCGGAATTCACAAATAGGATGTTCTCTGGCTTTAAGTCTGTGTGGGTCAGCTGGTTCTCATGCAGAACTAGGGAGGCAGGGAAGGAGGGAAGGAAGCACTGAGAACCTACACTTACTAGCCAGCTGCTGCCAGCTCTAGGCCAGACCCCGCCTCCAAAGCCAGCAACACCCCCAAATCTAAGCAGGGAGCCAGGCTTCATCCTGCCTTTCTCCCGGCTTCCCTCTGAAGGGTTCTCATTCTTGAGGCCTTAGAGAGGGAAGACCTTTTCCATTCAAAAAACCTCCCTCTACCTCTGCAGAGACCAGGCCTCCTTACCTGTCTCTCACCAAAGCTATAGCAACAGCCTTGGGGTGGCTCCCTCTCCCCAACACCAGTTATGGAAAACAAGGCCCATTGCAAAATGAAAATGCACGTCCCCTTGTTTAAAAAATACTAAGAATGTTAAGGTGGTGGCAACATCAGAAAATCAAGCACAGGGTCCTATGTGACTGACTGTACAAGTCACACACCCAGGAAGCCAGACCTGCCTCTCCTCGTCACTAGCCCTGAGCAGCCCATCCTCCCGACAGTAGCTTCTTGCTACTTGTCACCTTCAGGATCAAGGCTCCCATCTGGCATTCAAGAGCCTCACAAAGGTGTGGCCCACCACTGCCCAGTGTGAGCCCTCTCTCCACTAGAGTGAGTCTCAGCACATGCCAGGCTCTAGGCCTTCACTGAACTGTTCTTGCTTGGAATGCCTGTCCCGGCTCCATCTGTCCAGATCCTGCACATTCTGGCTCTAGGTCTACTGACCTCCTCTCCAAGGAGCCTTTCTGTACCGCTCCAACCATCACAAACCCTACAGCACTGAGCACTGGCACCACCACGTATTCAAGGCTGGTAGGCAGATGAGGAGTGATGGAGAGACAGAGAGTCTCCATGCAGTGGGATCTGTCAGGTCAGGCTTCTACCTTTTTATGCTATGCATGAAGTGAGGAGGCAGGGTTGGTAGCTGGGCCAATTCTACAGCAGTTCTTTCCTTTTTTATTCCTGGTTACCTGGGGTAAAAACTAGCCTTGGAAGTCCCTGGATGGGATTTTAGCCTTAATCCTCACACTGAGATTCCTAGCTGAAGACAGAAGGCCTTTCAGCCAAAGGGGCTCGGGTATCTCTTAGGCCCAAGAGAATGGTTAGCAATGTGCGAGGGTGAATGGAGAACAAGATGACCAGATGACTGTGCCGCAGGGTGTGGCCACCCCGTGCTCCATGAGGGTAGACACTTACATCTAAGGGCGTGGCAGAGCTGGTAGGCCATGTGCCGCACATGTGGTAGGGGGTAAGGCTGGAAATTATTCTCCTTCAGGAACTCAAAGGTGTTCTTGCCCAGAAGCTCAAAGGCGATGCACATGTGACCGTGGAAGTTGAACCAGTCAGACATCAAGACGCACAGGCTGAAGGAGAAGGATGGGTGGGGCTCAGGCTCTGTGCTGGGGGCCTCTCTCACCCCCTTTCAGGTGAAGCCAGTCCCCATTCTCTCCTAGGCCACTGGGTCATAACACCAGGACACAGATACACATGAAGAAAGAGAATCAGAGCAAGAACATATCTCCCCACCAGCCATCACCCAGATAAGCTCTAGGCAAGGAATGAACTTCCTGCATGGAGGTGGGGTGGAATGGAGGACAGGGTTCTGGAACCGAGTTCTCCAAGCCCCCCTCCCTTATTTAGGACGTGGGGAGAAGCCCTGCCTCAGAGCTGCTGAGGAAGAGATGGAATAGTGTTGCCTTTTTCAACTCACACACTCTACTGAGCTTCAAAAGGGTGCTGGATTCACCCATCTGCCCGTGCTCAGCACAGTGATTAGGGGAAAGTGCTCAGTGTGTTTGCCAAAGAAAGGCCCTCCTTTGGATGTCTCCTACTGCGTGAGAGCCCTAAACAGCCTGTGCCCACCACAACCCAGGGAGGTCCCCAATTCACAAATATAGGGCTGGGAGGCCTGGCTCAGAGCACAGCGCCAGTTGGCGTAGAGCCTGGACTCAAGTCCAAAGGCTCCTTCCAGCAAGACTTGCTTGCCAGACTCCTGCCTGAGTGTAGAGAGAAGGCACAGTGCCAAGCAGGTGATGGGACACTGCTAAGCCACTGGGAGGGGGGCAGTGGGGGCTGAAGTAGACTCTGTCTCTACTAAAGGCTTCCCTCCCACTCCTTGCAGACACTCACAACTTGTTCTCTTTGTCCTTCTCCTTGATTTTTTTGAGAACATTGATTTCTAGTCGGGCAGCCTCCCGGTACTTGCCCACGTTGCGGATGATCTTCAGGGCAACCTGAGACTTCCCTCTGGTACCCGGGAAGGAAGCAGAGGTTCTCATCAGCAGCTGTCCAGCCCTTCTCCCACCCTCCTCCCCAACCCAGCAACTCCCAACAAACACTGCTCCAGGAACGGCCTGCACTGGAGAGAGGAGATACTTTATGCCCAGCCTGCCCCATGCAACACCAGACCCCTTTCCACCCAACAGCAAGCTCCCTGGCAAATGTGACTTAATGCTCTCAGCCTTCATGCCAGCCTTAGGCTTCTGTGTCCTCAGCCACTGCCAGCTCCCAAGGGAGAGTGTGGGCAGAGCAGAGGCTAATCCTGCTGGCCGGCGCCAGGAGGTTACATAGTAACCTACCCTTTAGGCCAGTCAGCTCTGACCCTAGCCATGCCACTCCACTCAGAATCCTCCCACAGCACCTCTTGACCTTCCCGAGCATGTCATCTTTAAGTCTGAGCAAACAGTTCCCCTTGGGGTGGGGGTTCCAGAATGGAGGGATGGTCTGGTAAGAGGTAAGGGTGCCAGCAATAGGGTCCTCTCACTGTGAGGCCCAGGGCCAATTTCTTTACCACGCCCCTCTTCAGGCCCACCTACCTGCCACAGCATTTATCAGTGACCACAGAGTGCCAGGAACTCTTAAGTGTCCAATGAGGATTTTAACAGTCCCTGCTCTGTACTTCACACCCCGAACCCCATCCCAGGAGGCCATCTGCAGGGTGTGAGCGGAGAAAGGAAACCTGGTACTGAGGCTTAGCTGCCAGGCTGTCAGGAAGGGACAGCTAGAATTCAGATGTTCAGTGGGGAACTACAGTGTTGAAAGCCTTGGCCCACAAAGATATGTCCTCTGAGACCTCAGGGAGGCTGGCCCTGGTGCCCAAGGAAAGGCCCACAGGCCGCAGAGCAAAGGCATCTTCTAGAGGATATTGTCTCCGTAACCCATTTCCCCAGATTTTCAGAGCAGGAAAGGAGCTCAGAGGAAAAGCTACATACTCCAGCCTCCTCCTAGAACAAGATCTCTCCGTGGCACTCCAATCCTCAACACAGGGAGCTCGCCACTTCCAAAGGCCACCCCTGCCAGGACTGTATGGCTCTGAGAGTAAGGCCCTTCCTTTTAGTGAGCTGAATTCTGCCTCCGCATTAACCACCCTCACTGGCCCTGACTCCGTCTGAGTCTCCTGAAAGTTCCCTGGACCTTGTACGTGCCCCTTAGTGACTTCAGAGGCTCATTTTCCCTCTTCCAACTCAGAGTGGCACACCCCAGATAGTTCAGTTCTGACCTCATGCATTACAGCTGTTGGATCTGCCATATCTCTATCTGGTCACAGCATAGTCTGTACGTGTCCCTCTACCCATTGGTCCCAGCCCTAACCTCTTGTGCCACACTGGGTCTGAGGGGTGTTTAAATGAGAACTGGGAGCAAAGGGAAGCTTCCTCTCAGTCACTGCTGTCGCCTTATCTTGTGGCCACAGGGATGGCTGGACTCCCAGTTGTGATTGTCCTTTCTGATCACTCTTCTCAATGTGGAAGCACTACAGTACAGTGGTACCCAGCTCCGCCATCAACAGTGGATTTAGGCAAACCCTGAGCAGATTTATTCATCTCTAAAATCGAGAGGGCCACATATGGGTGGCACCTGACTCAAAATGAGGACACTAGCACTTTGTAGCTAAAGTGCCAAGCCAGTTAGAGGGCCATTAAGGCAGGGAGGCAGTTGGCTCCCAGGAGGTAGTCTCCCCAACCCACAGCGACAGGAGGAAGCAAGGGTTGTAGTCTTGGGGAATGGTAAGGGGACAAAGTGTTATACTGTTAGGCCTGGGAGGGAGCAAGGTGCCCCCAGCAGCATGACACACAGGCACATACCCAGTCTTCCTAAGCACACTCAACAGGGACCACATGCTACCCTAGCCACACTGGGGAAACAGTGGCCTGCTTGGTGAGAAAGCCCAGGGTCTTGTTTCTCTCAACTGGGACCTGCACAGCCTCTAGAGCTCATGCTTGGGCTGGACTTAGTGGCACTCCCAAACCCTTGCCAAGCCAAGAATCTAAAAGAGATTACATGAAGCAACTCCAAGCACAGAGGAGCCAAGGCCTCGGCCCTGTTCTGATATCCACCATCACAGCCTTGGAGAAGTGGAGAAACTGGGGCAGAACCATTCACTGACCAGTTCTTGGGTAGGGATGCCACATGCCTTCAGAACCCCAAGATTTTCTCCCTTATTTTGGGGGATCAGCAAAACCCCAATGTGTACAGGTCAGACCCCTACTTTGGTGCTACCCTTCAAAAAGAAGAAAGTTAAGCTCTGATAGCCACAGCCCTCGAGAACCGCAGGCTACCCATCCCAGGAAGATCACATCCAGAGCCAGCTGTACTGCCCAGCCCCTCACCTGGCATGGTCCAAGCACTCAACCACCTTGCCAAAGGTGCCTTCACCCAGGTTCCCCACGATCTCATCTAGGAGAGAAAAGAAGTTGGGCGTAAGAGTCTGGAGGGCAGGGGGGCGGCAGCTCCTGCAAGTTCACAGCATTCAAATTCTCAGAAACAAAAAAGGTTTCTCTCTCACTGCTACACTCTTAAAAACAGAAGTTGCTAGCGTCTGCGTCATTCAGGCAATTACTGGTGGCCCCGCTAAGGCGCCACGCGCACTAGAGGCCCCTCCAGGCAGGAGAGGTCTTGTCTAACAAGGGGGGTAGAAAGTAGAGAGGTAAAGTTTTACGAAAGGTGGCTGTACATCGCTCTTGGAGCCAATCGCCGATCCGGCACACCAGGTGGCCCTCCTTGTCATCTTCCACACTTCGGCTGCTGCGCTTACTGCTCTGTTGGCTTCTCTGCATGCACCGCCCCCCGAAACGCCATCCGACCAATCGCATGGTAGGCGGTTCCGATTGACAGATTGAGGTGTCAGTCAAAGGCAGAGGTGGAGACGGTGAGGAGCCGGTGGGTTGGTTGGTTGGTTGGATTTTCCAGATCCCAGCATTTCATAAGGCACACAGCATATATAACGATAGGGATATTGCAAGGGACACGTCAAGACACAAACTGACTTCAAAAACAGAAAAGTAAAAACAGCTACAGGTACGTAAAGAAAACTCGGACATTATCTATAAGAGGAGCGCCGCAAACGCTCAGAAAGATGACCAGCCTCTGCTGCTGAGGGGCCGGGTGGTGAGAGAGCCACAGCCCTGACTCTCTCCTCCTCCAAGTCTCCCCCTCCCGACCCCTCCCGTGGTGGCTTCGGCCAGAGCTGAAGATGCAGTGAGAACGGCGCAAGAAGACAGCTGGCTCAGCCCGGGTCCAACCATCCAGACTGGTCAGAGAGCTACGCCGGCTTCGGCTGCAGAACGCCCAGCCTGTGCTTGCCTGCCTCTGTTCACCACGCAGCCTTGCACATGCCCAACAGCTGCCACTCACAGCCAAGCTGCTACCTGCCCCCAGAAGGCAATCTTGGCCAGACTTAACCATCACTACCAGAAACGGCTTTCCGTCAGCAGCCCTCCTGCCACCAGCCTCCAGCAGGAAAGGAGCCTGGGATCCTCTTGGCTGGTTGACCTCCAGGCCTTCTACCACAATGGCCCACACAGGCCTCATGCCAGCTCCTGCCCTGGCCTTGGCGCCTGTGCTATTCACAATCTAGGCCCATCCCGAGCCTCATGATAGAGGGCACCAAAAAGAGAAGCAGCAGAGCCAGATTTGCAGTGCCATCCTGTGGCAGTGTGTGGCAGTATGCAGAGAGGCCACCAGGCCATGCTGGACAGGCCCGTACAGAGTCAACCCTCAACCCATGGCCGCTCAAAGAAGTCGCAGAAGACAGCTGGGTAGAGAAGATGCCTGGGCCCTCCATGGCTCCGCAGGGGCCTCATGGCTGGCAGGAGGGAAGCAGGGAGGCAGGAAGGAGGGATGAGGGGAGAAGAGAAGACCGCACATAACCTCAGAAATACATAACTGGTTTGCCTTCCCCAGGGGACTGAGCGCAACGGGGGCTCCTGGTCTCAAGAGAGACCTGCACAACCCTCCATGCTAGAAACACTGGCCAGGCCCCGCCCTTGGTATGTGTCCTGCAAGTGGACAAGGCAGGGGAAGCCTGGGGCTATGGGCCTTTCTGTCATTGCTGTCATTTCTTCACACACCCTCTTCTCCATGACTGTCTTTCACATAAAGAGGCTGAGCTAGAGAGAGCCTGGCTGGGGGTCAGAAGGGAAGCTCCCCAGTCAGAGTTGACTGACCGGTAAATCCTCCCCTCCCGCGGGGCACACCAGTGGGGCTTGACAGCCTCTGGGCCTTTGGGGAGGGTTGTGCAGATAAGCCTGCAGAGGTGGGTGCCGTCCACACCAGTCAGAGCATTCGGCTACACACGGGAGCAGTCTCTGGGTGGGAAGGACCAGGCCATTTAGCTGCAGACTGCATACTGGCACTACTAGGATACCTAAGAAGTGACCCCGGCCACTTCACCATGCGGCCTGTGTCTGATGCAGTGTGTAGACACAGACAGGCCGGGGTCAGCCAGCGACGGAGCCAGAGCCCCTACAGCTGCCACTGGCAAGGGGCCAGAAGACAGAGGGCTGGAACCCCCTGCTGAGCCCTATAACTAGACCAGACGACACATACACACACACACACACACACACACACGCACACCAGCGCGTGTGCGCAAGGCTGGCAGTACTCACCCAGACCAGCCAGCCTGAGAGAAGGCTAGAAAGAGATGAGGCCTTTAAGCCCCAGCCAGCACACTCTGGCCACCACTCACCGAGGAGGCGCTGCTACAAGACCTGGTGCGGCGTTTGTGGCAGTGGTGGGCGTGCTTGCGGGTCCGGTACGGCCCCCTCTCTCGTGACCGCCGACGATGACGAGAACGTGAAGATCCATAGCAGTCCTCTCCAAAGGAGGGGCTCCGTTCTTCACACCGGTATGCATCACTGTCACGGTGCTCCCGGTATCTCCTCTGGTAGGGCAGGCGGTCATGGCTGCCAAAAGGGGGATGGGGACACTGGTCAGCTGGGTCCCTGCTCTAGGGCTCACAGAGAGTGCCTGATGGGCCCAAGCATTCAGACCGGTGGCAAGTGGGCAGGAGAGGGGAAGGGGCAAAGGTACGAGGCCTGCTCTTCGGAGATGTAGCTCATGATGGCATCCCTCCAATGCCACAGGAGGAAGGGCGCAGGGGGACATAAGCATGGGCCCTGCTGCGACTATAACTTTGGCCTGGGCACTGAGATAGGACCCGAGAAGCAGCCTTTCCAGGGCTGAGGTTATGTTCCTAATCCTCACTGAGGAAGGCTCAGAAGGCCAGCAGGGGAGATGCTGACCTAGAAAATGGGAGCATATGTAGGGAGAAGAAAGAACACTCCAGGACAGAGAAAGAAGGGGCAGCAAAGACGGTAGCTACTGCTGAGGCCAGGGCATGCAGGTGAGATTAGGGGATGAGCCCAAGGGGACAAGGCAGGGATCCAAAGGCAGCTGGGCAGGGGTGGAATCATCTCAAGGAGTCTGGGGCTGCCACAGCTTCCGGGCAGTCTCGCTAGCCCAGCTGAGAGAAGGAGCCCTTCCTTCCTACCTCGTTCCCTCTCACCTTCTAGACCGAGATCTCCTGGGGGGAGGCTCCCTTCGGGACGGGTATCGTAGTCTCCCTTCATGTTCCCGACTGTAAGATCTCCTCCTTTTCCATCGGTAGCTCAGGTACGGGTCTGGCTCAGGGGAGCGGTATCGCTTACAGTGATGCATCTAGGCCACGAGAAATGGAAAGCCCTGCTAAATACACAGCCAGCCACCTCCAGCCACAGAGCTTCGTGGGACAGCCCAGTTTCTCCTGAAGAAGAGGCCCACTGTTCTGTTTGGGGGCAGCCCCTCCCAGGGGTTTATGAAGTGAAGAACTCTGAGGTCACACTGGTCAAACAGCAGACAATGGGTAACACCCTTCTCTGCCAGTGAACAAACAAACAGCTGCCTCCTAGGAAAGCACCACTGGCCTAGTGGCCTGAGCACTCGGAAGTGAGTGAGCCAGGGCCTAGGTGCTGAGGCAGGGATACAGGGTGGAGATGGTGGGCACTGTCACAAGGAGACTAAAGACAGAGAAAGGGGAGCCTCCTGTGCTCGATTCCCTCCTGCTTGGGGGAGGTCCCATGAAGGATATGCTCTGTAAAGCCAGGGGCCAGTCAAAGGGCTGCTGGCATGAAGCCGACACATGGGAGCGAGGGGTCAAAGCCCTCAAGTTTGAGAAGCTGAAAGCTGCCCAGCTGAGGCCCTGAAGCGGACTCCACTCAAGGGAGTAAGGACCACAGTCAGTATGAGGAACCACAGCAGAAACGAGAAGACCAGCCCTTGGAGAAAGAGGCACGAAGGGTCTCTTTATAAACATTTCCTAGCCCACCTGAGGGTTTACCCAAGTAGACACAGGCCCAGGGGCCCTGCTGGTTCACACTTGGTCTCAGCACCAGTGAGGACTCCAAGGTCCTCGGAGTACCCAAGTTTCTTGCCCAAGGCCCACTGAGCACCCTGCAGTGCCATGCCAGGTGCCTCACCTTTATCCAACAGTACCATGCTGTCCCCTCTTCTACTCCCCTGCTCCAGTACCCTCTCCTACGCCTCTCTCAGAACTAGCCTAGCAGGCCAAAAGAGCCCCACTTCACTGTCCCTGTTCAGTGGGGACTTAGAGCTACCACAGGAAATTGCTGGGCTGGATCTGCCACTAGCTGAGAAAGCTAGCTATGTGAAGACCCAAACTTCTGACACTGCCTCCACAAGAAGGCTGAGCCAGAGACCACACCAGCATTCTTCCCAATCCTTCACTTGGCCATAGCCAGCCTCCAGTCATGGTCAGTCCTGGACTCGCCTGACCAAACACATTTTGGACAAACCCCATCAAGGCTCCCTCATCTCATCAGCAGGGTCTGTCAGAAGAAGTCCAGCATGGAATGGCTCCCCATGGATGAGCAGGACACAGAGGCATATCTGACCAAACCCCTGGGCACTTCTCTGTAATCCTAAGAAAGTCACTGCCCTCAATCTCCTCACTACCAGATGTCTTCCCCTGTCTACCTGTGAAGTCCTTGGAGATAAACTCTATGTAAAAGCACCAACACCTTCCCAAGAGCTTAGATTTGTTTTGATGATCAGCTGACTAATGTTTCACTGTTTTCCTGTAATTACTCTGGGTCAGGTGCCCAATCTATGGGTTAAAAGCCGAATCTCCCATCTCACTAATTGACCCAGAAGACGCTCCATTGGCCTGGGCACACACCCTCCCACAAGGCAAGTGTGGTCCTGTCCATCCTTACTAGACAGACAAACACTAGAGCTGGAGGACATGGTCTATCCTACACCAGGCCAAAGACTCCCTCCTGGGACCCAGCAGATTCTTATGTCCATACATGTTCACAAGAGTGGAAAGAGCACAGCTTCAGAATCACACAGCTGTCAATCCAAATTGTGGCAATGCCACTTCTAGCTGTGTGCCTTTGGGAAAGTTATTAAACTACTCTTTCAGTTTCCTCTTGCAACAAGGGAATAGTAATGTCTTACAAAGTTCTGTGAGGATTAAATATGTCTCTCCTCTAAGTCAAATGCCTGGCACAGATTTGTGCCCAGAGGTACTAAAGGCAGCTTTCCATTGCCATTAAAAAGTTCCAGGTAACACTTCAGGGCTGTATTAAATGCCTTAAGGACGTTTTATAAGTCCCTTCCAAGAGACCTGGGAGGAGAGGGCTCTGGCAGAAAACCCTAAACTAAATCCCAGTGCTGCCACTTACTGACCTCATAACCTTAGACAACTCACATAGGCCTTGGTTACCAAGTCTGGAAAGTGGAGATAACGTCTCCCAGCCTGGCAAAGGAGATGACAAATATGACGGCTATAAAGTACCACACACACGGCAATATTAAAGAAGATCATCCCTCCTTTTTAACACATTCTAGGGAGGTAAAATATTAGCAACACTACCAGATGTCATCCTCCCAGCCAGGGCTCTAGAGCCCATTTCTCATCAACAGTCTTGATTCTCTGAAACCTCAGCAAACAGCTTGTTTAAAGAAGCTAAGGGCCACAATTATGCTTTGGGAGGCTCTGCTCTGCACAATGAAGAAAAAGGCAATGTGAATGAAACCAAGGCAAGGGTGCCAACTTTTCTTTGAGCACAGACCTTGTCGGCTTCTCATTTGCTGATCCTGGCCAGAGAACTGGGCTGACAAGAAGAGCAGCCAGCCAGGGCAGCGGCTGCCCTCCTGGATTCCAGCCACCCCAGCGCCCCATGGTTATTTTTGGCTGGCAGTGCCCCACGACTGCAACCTCAAACCTGCCACCTCGCAAAGCGCCACCATCAACGGTGAAACACTCCTCCTTTTCAAGGGCATGGAGGAGGGAAACTGGAAGGCTGCCAACTCCGCCTAGATGGGGGCCTGGCTCAGGCAATTCCCACCCAAGCTCCACACCAGCGGAACCCACACCCGGAACTAAAGCACAGAGACTCCAGGGCCGAACCAAGGAGCAGCCTGGGTATCTGTACTGTCAGTTTGGCCTGGCCCATACCCCTGGGCTGGAGCGGCTCCATCATTAAAACGAAACATGCAGGGGGCCGGCCGCCCTCACTCGCGTCCTTTCCTGCCGCCCCGGGTGCCAGGGATCTTAGAGTCCAATCCCCCGTAACCGCCACCAGTGGCACCGAGGGGAGACCCAGGGGCAGACCCCGGGGCAGGGGGAAGGCCAGCCTGGTTCAGAATCAAACTCCAGGTCGCGCGACGAAGAGGAGTCTGCAAACCAAGCCTCGAGCAGAGGACAGGGAGGAGTCTGAAGGCCCTTTCTGGCTATCCCACTTCGGACCCCAGCCCATTCCGCGAGTAGACGCAGGGCCGAAACTGGACCCTTGAAGGAGCCTCAGAGGCCGCTCAGGCTTCCCCTTCAACACCGCGGAGCCGAGAGGTCGGGGTCTGTAGTGACCGCCCTCAAAGGGAGAAGCGGCGGGTCAGGGGTGAGAGGTCGAGGCCGCGGCCTGAGGTGTGCCGGAGGAAAAAAGGGACTAGGCTAAGACCGAACCGGGAACCTGGGGACGGCACCAGCGCGCAAGCCCCGCCAACTCACCCCCAGCCGCTGCCGCCGCCGCCGCCGCCGCCGCGGGCCCCGACCCACACTCACCGTCTCCCAGGCTCCGGCGGCTGCTAGGCCCCACTCCCCGCTCCAAGAGCCTCTTCCGCTTCCGGCTCCGACCTCCGCCCGTGGCGGCCCCGCCCCCTCGCGTGACGCAGCCGTAGCCAGCCCCGGCTCGACTCTCGGAGGCCTGACCGCTCTAGCCCGCGACTCGAAGGCTCTGGGGCAACCGCCGTCTCCGCTCCGGTCGGTGCCGTAGCTGTGTAGACTAGTTCCGAGAGGGCCGAAGGGACGTCCCCGGCCCGGCCAACCGCCTGCCGTGTCGCGACGCACGTAGGCTCCCGGACCGGGCAGGTGCCTGTCCCTGGCCAGCGGGGCGCTCGGCGCCGAAAAGTGTAGCCTCCACCCGGCCGCGGGGCTCGGCCCGCTCTGCCGCCCCGACCCCGCCATGTCCGCCAACTCCTTCCTGCGCGCGGAGAGGATGGGCATTGTTCCCGGGGGCCCCGAGGGCGCTAGAGACATTGGAGGACCGTGCGCCGGGGCGCGGGAAGGCGGGCGTGACTCCGCTTGCGTGAAAGAAGCAAACGGCACGTTATTCGCTCGGTGTGTGCGGGTTTTTGAAAGCCGGGGCGTGTCGCCTGTGCACGCAGGGCAGTTTTTGGAAAGACCCGAGAGCCACGTCAGTGGGTCCTCTTGGAGGGGCCGAGGTCTGGGACAAGAGGAGATCCCCCTTTCCTTGAGCACCCTTGACTTACTGCCGGCCAGCATAGTTTCTCAGTTAAGAAACCCCCGCCGAACAAAAGCCCCACGCCCTGCTGCGGCCAGGCCCCGCTGGCCTCTTCGAGTCACTTGACGACCCCCTTTTGCAGAGGCCTCGAACGTGGGGCCACCAAAACTCCTTCCACCTTTTGTCCCGCGCTTGGGAGGATCGTGAAGCCCCACTTTCCAAAGGAGAAAGCCGAGGTCGGGGCTCTTTGTGAGACCTCACTTTGTGGGCGTGCACACCCCGCCAGGCCCCGGGGTGGCGTCCCCGCCCCCGGCTACTGGGCAAGCCACAGCGCAGCGGGCGGCCGCGGCCCCTAATTGCCCCTACGCCACGCGAGGGTTCGAGACTCGCAGCCTGGGCGGAGTTTCCGTCCAGGCGCCGCCGCCTCCTCGGCACGGCTCTGCGCGGTGGCAGGGTTTCCCCAGACCGCGGGGCGGCCTCCAAGGCTGGGGCACGCGGCCGCCGTCCGCACGCCCGGGCAGGCGCTGCCCCCTCTAGAGCTGTGGCTGTTCGGCTAATCTTTTGCCTCTGGCTCTCCCGAAACTAGGATCTGACGGCGTGGCTTGAGGGGGTGCTTAATACCCCCAAAACTCCGTCAGCTCCACAACCCCCACCCGAAGTAAACAACAGAAGCTAATTGAAAACTAGGTCCTTGCTAGCTATGCAGCCTTAAGACCAACCGAATCCTGGTCCCCTTGCCCCAAATGCACCTGGCCCCCAATATAGAAATTCAGGAGCCGTTTCAGTGTGCGATGGGTGACCCAGAGGTCCACTGTCCCTGCGCCTCGATCCTGCCCCCTAAGGTCCTGCTTCAGGAGTTCAAAATTCTGACAAATCCCAGGCATCCTGAGATGCCATTCCCGCCACGTCCCCATGGCCGTAGCCATACCAGCCAGGTTCCATCTTCGAGGCCTCATCCGCACAGATGAGGTGGGAAGATTCAGTGGTGTCTCCTCCTGAAGTCCTCAGAGAAGGTCCCATACCCAGCCCTGCCCTGGGCCCCAGGCTCTGTTGAGGAAAGTTAAGCCGTCTTCCCCCCAGGCCTCCCACCATGGAGAAACCAGGAATCCCTGCCTCCCAGTAATGCAGCAACTCTCTCTTTTTTTGAAATGGAATAGGAGCCATCTCCCAGCACTCTCCCTCTCCATAATTTGCAGCCTAGAGGCCATCCTGCCTGAGATTCTACCATTAGAGAGTCACTCTTTTGTCTCTTTCTTCCTAAAGGAACTCACGCCTGTCAGATAGGCACTTGGAAAAAGATCAACCTTGAGGTGAGGGTTGGGTAAGGCCCCCACTCCACCCCAGAGGAGGCTCGGTCCATCCCCACGGCCCCTCAGGCCCAAGCTCTTTTTGCAATCCTCAACCTCTCTGCCCACCAAGCCTTTTCTGTGTGACTGAGGACTGCAACATGATTCTAGGGTGCCAGGGAGATGCCCCTGCCCTGCATCCACCTGAACCCCACAGCTCCTCTGCCCTCTTGTTCTCCCTTTTGCCCCCCTCCCCCGGCTCCTGCTCAGCTCACTGCCCCTTCCAGGCTCCAGCTGCCGTGATGGCCTCCTTGTCCTGCTGCCTTCATTCTCCTCTGCCTGCCACATCCAGCTTTGCCTTCTCTGGGGGCAGTTAATTCACCTTTGAGCATCGGCTCCAGGGTCACCTCCCTGGAAAGCCTTCCTGGGAGCCCCAAAGGAGAGTCAGGCCCCCTTCCCTGTGCACCCACAACTTGGTGCTGCTCCTCTGTCCAGTGTGGCAGCTGTGCTTTCCTCTGCACCTGCTCCCCACGCTCAACAATCTGGCCTGTGCACACTCTGCACCCTGCAGGCCATGAGCCTCTGCACAACCAAGCCAGGCCTAGCTCAGGTTCTCTGTAAGAGCGGGGGCTGCCTGTGGAAAGCCCCTCACTTTTTTTTTTTTTTT